>OZ010609.1:71195653-71243153 GCA_963932145.1 Acanthosepion lycidas | reverse complement strand
TACACATACATCTATATTTTTTGAATAAAAAATTCCGCGAGGATAGAATCCAGGTAGAACTCAATGTCCAGGACAGAGTAAGGATATAATAAAAAGGCTTAAACACTAATATTCCATGGTCATAATTTATTCCATTGGAATCGTAAATACGATCCAATTCATCCGACCTACAAATTCAAAAAGAAAACAAAAAAAAAAAACAACTCCGGAAATAAAAAATAGAATTTAGAGAGAGTGTAAGTATGAGAGAGGAGTAAATAAATAATTATATTTAGGCTCTACTTTTGTATCGAGCACTATTTTTTAAAAATAATAACTAAAATATCTAAAGAACTTTGGATTATTTACCTAACGAGTTCTTTCCTATTTTCTATATATTTTCACACACACACACACACACACAAACACACACACACACATATATATATACATATATATATATGAATAAAAATGAGAAGAGGAAAAACTATTCTTAGCCAATCAGATAGATCATATTGTGAACAATATTCATTTATTCAAAAATAAATATTTTTTTGTATATTAGTCGCTTACTTTTGTGTTACCAGACTTTGAATTATGGCACTTTGTGTCCTCCATAAGTTTTTGACTGACCTATGAACCACCCCATGAATATTCATGAACGTTCATATATTTGAAAAACTTCATAAAACAATTACCTACTCGCTCTTGTATATAAATACGCGCAACAAAATAAATCCTACTTTTGCTTTGATAACGTCGCGTAAGAATGGGACTTTTTTTATGGGGCAATTTTTCCCGCATGTGATCTATGGAAAATATTTGTGATTTTAGGCTGTCATCATTTTTTTTTTTTTTTTTTTTTTACGACTGTGCTCAGTGGAAAAATGTCACGATGCCATTTCTAAGCATAGGTCTCTGGTTGATACCAGAAAGGAAATGACTATAGAACAAAAGTCAAAGAAAATAATAATAATATTAATAATAAAAATAATAATAATAATAATAATAATAATAATAATAATAATAATAATAATAATAATGTCTCTTCTTCTGGACATGGCAATCGTGCAGACATTAAATTAACTTTGAAGATCTTCAAACATTTTCAATGAAAAAAAAAAGCGCCTGAGAGAAAAGCTTTTAAGTTTGGGCCCAGCGTATCATTAACGATACTGCAGGCTAACGAGTTTTAAACATGTTACGTTTCGCCATTCTTCGCTGTGCGTGATGTTTGTTTCCTTCTCTTTTGTTGTTCGCGTGTGTGTGCGTTGGTGGGGAGAGGGTCACCTTGGGGGCCTGCAGAACAATTTCATCGTGCATTGTATGGTCACAAGAAGAAGAAATAAGTAAATAGAAGGATCTTGAAGAAGATATTTTTAAAAATTATGTTGCATTTGAAAAACTCAATAATTCCAGATGTGATTCAAATCCTAGCTTTGATAGAAAAAGAATCTGGTAGACATATTGAAAGGATCCAATGAAGCCCATGTCTGAACCCTTTTAAGTCCACATTCGGTAGTTGATGTACACAGCAAAAAATATATATATATTATTCGACATATATAAATTAGTAACTGTCTATATTTCTGAGATGAAGTATTTTGTACACTATTTACATTATTCGGACTATTGTCCTCATCTTTGTCGCCATATTTATTAAAACGTTTCGGCCCTTCCGTATCTGTCTATATTTCTGAGATAAGGTATTATACACTATTTACATTATTCGGACTATTGTACACATCTTTGGTGCCATATTTATTACAACGTTTCGGCCGTCGTACACTCCGGCCTTCTTTAGGTGTTTGGAATGTCCAACTGAACCCTTTATTTTGATCACTGGGGTAGACTGTTCAGGAACAGCAGAAAGCTATAACACGGGGTAGGGGGAGTGGAAAAATCAGGTGTGGCTGACCACATATGGAGAGAAAAGAAAATATAACTTCCTTCTGTGGGATCAGGTTGAAATCATAGACAAAGAACATCATTGGAAAACTTAAGGAATCAACATATATGCTAGGCCACAAAAATCTCCTGAGCCGACCAAGCATAGAAATGAATACAATATGGGAACAACTAATAAGGAGTGCCAGAGAAAAGCGATAATAGCAACAAAAGTTGCAATATGAGCTCTGGTAAAAACAGGCATTGATAATAGCAAAAATTGGAATATGAGTACTGGTAAAAAAATGTTTGCTCAAGACATTAGGTTTATAATACCCAGAAATTCATTCACAGATGTCCTTAAGGACACATGGCACAGTGGATAAAGCCGTTGGTTAGATCCAGTGAGAGGGCCCAAAGAGTGTGAGTTCAATACCCAGGTAATACCGACAAGATTTTTATTGCTGGTAATATTTTTCAAAAAATGTATTGCTAGTAATAATTATTTACAAAAATGTATTGCTGGTAATATTGATTTTCTTCGAAAATGTATTTCTGGTATTAAAACCTATTTTTACACTTTCATAGTGTTTTGTCATCAGTTTAGAGATTAACTATTTGCCCATAGTTGGGACCCTAATAAGTGCTACCATCCCGGGTCAGGGTGGATCTGGGAACACCAGTAATTAAGAGGTGGCTCCACGCTCCTCAAACCTCCTGATAAGAGGACTTGATGGTGGATGTAGTTTATTGTTTTACCCAGGAAGCGGACGTAGTTTATCGTTATACCCAGGACGCTAAATTAATTTCACTTGGAAAATGATATCATTGAATATATTATTATAAATACAGCAATGGGACACTATGTCCGTTTAATCCCATATCAATGCGTTTTGGGGACAATTTTGTCCCGTGAGACGTTTTGAAAACGTCTGTAGGACACATATGTCCCAGGGGACTCGATATGGTTAAAGAAATACAAAAAAAAAACTTTTCTTTGAATTATCACACACATACGTAGAGCTTTATCTGTGTAAAATATGTATGAGTTGATAGTTGTTTTTTTGCATGAATGTGCAAAGTAAAATATCAAGATACCATTTCAGAAATTAGGCCTCTGGTTTGGAACCGAAAAGAAATGAGTTTACAACAGTAATCAAAGGAAATAATAATAATAATAATAATAATAATAATAATAATAATAATAATAATAATAATGGGAACATCAACTATCCTTATTTCAGTTGGAACCGTCAGATTGGTTGGAAAAGATTCCAGTAGACTAATTGGAGGGATTCCTGGAAGCCCATGCCTTAAGTAAATACAAAAAATTGTTCTCACAAGTAGAAGCCTACACCTTACGAAGGGCTTTGTCTATGTATTTTTTTTGTGTGTGTTTGTTTGTGTGTGTCAGTGAAAAATGTCATGATGACATTTCTAACCTTACGTCTCTGGGCGGGATCGGAAAGAAATGTGTACACACCAGAAATCAAAGGAAATAATAATAATAATAATAATAATAATAATAATAATAATAATAATAACCGCACACACACAAAAGAGTGCCTCCTTATTGATATAACGGTCCCTGCGGACTGCAATATACATTTGAAGATCTTCAAAAAGCTATCAAAATACAAGGACCTTGAAATCGAAATCTCAAAAATGTGGAAACACCAACAATCCCTGTTGTAGTTGGAGGCGTCGGATTGGTTGGAAAAGATTCCAGTAGACTAATTGAAGGGATTCCTGGAAGTCCATGCCTCAAAGAAATACAAAAAATTGTTCTCACAAGTAGAAGCCTATACCTTACGAAGGGCTTTGTCTATGTATTTTTGTGTGTGTGTCAGTGGAAAATATTATGATGTCATTTCTAACCTTAGGTCTCTTGGCGGAACCCGGAACGAAATGTGTACACACCAGAAATCAAAAAAAAAAAAAAAAATAATAATAATAATAATAAGTTGGTTCTCGTTTGAGTTCATTCTTCACATCTACAAATCTACCATTCGTCCATGTGTTAAATACTGTTGCCATATATGGTCTGGTTTTCCTGCTGTTCTTCTTGGGGTCCTCGACCAAATCCAAAGACGAATATGCAATGTTATCGGTCCTGACCTGGCATCTCGAATCCAGTCATTTTCTCCCAGACTTGATGTAGCTTCCCTTTGTATTTATAATATTTTCAAATATCTTCATGGCAACTGCTCTGACTAGCTCTTTTCACTGGTGCCCCAACTGCAAGACTTTAAGCATGCTACTAGATTGGCATTTCGGTCCCACCTTTTTACTGTCAAAACAGTTAAATGTAACCGCCTCTTCTACTCCAACGGCTTCTTCTCTCGCACCTCCCGACAATGAACTCCCTTCCTATTACTTGCTTTCCTGATAGCTATAATCTTCAAAAATTTAAATATAATGTCAATCGACATCTTCTGATGCCTTGATCCCCGTTCTTTTTTTAAATCCTTTCTTTAACCCCCCTATAGCCAGTCTTTTCTCTTATTTTCACTCTCTGTAACCCCTTGCGTACTAGTGGCATTCCCTCCTTACTCGGGGCGAAATGATTAAAAAACTTTTAAAAAATATAATAATAATAATAATAATAATAATAATAAGGAATTAGCAAAAAATGAATATACCCATAGACATTTCTGACCTTAGGTCTCTGGTTGGAACCTGGAAAGAAATGAGTAGACACCAGAAATCAAAGGAAATAAAGCAATAATAATAACTGTCCTGTGGGACATCCCAATTCAAACTAACAGTGAAATAAAAAAAAAACAAAAAAAAAAAAAACTGATACTATAAAAGAGAAGGAATTCTGGAAGTCTATGCTTATTGACATAGGAGTACCATATGAGAGAAACACATCCATGAAAACTATGGAGAAATTATCTAAATACAGGGACCTGGAGATCGAGATTAACAGGATGTGAAGTATGAAGAGAAAGACTGTACCAATAGTAATGGGAGCACTGGGCCTCGTGAGAACAGGAATGAACAATTTTACTAACAGTGTTCCAAGTAACATCAACATACAAGTTGCCCAGAAGATCGCCCAACTAGAAACATCCCATATACAAAGAAAACTGACAATTTTCAGAGAGCGTCTAAGGACCATAGTTTGGACCCGGCTCTACAGGAAACAAAGCAGGAAATACACAAATAATAATAATAATAATAATAATAATAATAATAATAATAATAATGAGGAATTAGCAAAAAATGAATATACCCACAGATACAACAAGGTAGCGACATGTGTGTACTGGAAAATATGCAAGAAGCACAAAATCGAAACCACTGAGAGATGGTATGTGCACCAACCAGACACAGTTACCCAAAATAACGATGTAACTATCCTCTGGGACATGCCAATTCAAACGGACAGGGAAATAAAAGCCAACAGATCTGATATTATCATAAAAGACAAGAATTTCAGGAAGTGTATGTTTATTGACATAGCAGAAACATCTGAGTGAAACACCTCCATGAAAATTATCGAGAAATTGTCCAAATACAAAGACCTGGACATCGAGATAAACATGATGTGGGAAATGAATACTGAGACTGTACCAATAGTGATCGGAGCACTGGACCTCGTGAGAAAAGGAATGATCAGTTTTAATAACAGTGTCCCAAGTAACATCAACATACAAGTTTCTCAGAAGATCGCCTTACAAGGAACATCCCATATACTAAGAAAAGTGCTATAAATTAAATGACAATTCTCCTGTTGGGCCTAAGGGCCATATTTTGAACTCGGCTCTACAGGATGCAAAGCAAGAAACATAAGATACACAAATAATAATAATAATAATAATAATAATAATAATAAAAGTAAATGTCTTGTTCAATAATTTTCTTTCCTGACCATAAAGTTAAATTAAAAAAACTAGGCCATATCACGCTGAAACATTGGCTCTCGCACGTTCGCCGAAGTTAAACAACATCGTGCTTGGTCAGTAATTAACCGGTGATCGCTTAGGAATACTAAGCGCTACGAGCAGGAATATGTGAGTGGTGTAAAGTGGTGTTTTTATATTCATTTAGCAGTAAATACCCTTATAAAAGATATGGATCCACTTCATATTTCCCCCACGTATAGGTTAATGAGTATGATCTGTATCAATAAATCATTATAATCTAAAAATAATCTGGCTTTAAATAACCTGCAGAAGGTAAATAAGACATAAAGACCAAGGCAATCAATCACGCATAAAATCATTTAAATAAATATTAGGTGGTTTGATAAATAATTTTCGATTTTAGAATCAATTTATATTCCTGAACAGTGTTTACATCAGTTAAATATGGAATCTGTACGTCAATAGATTTACGTTATTTGATTTCAATTTAATTTATGTCTTTTTGATATTTTAGAATCAACTAGCAGCATGACCTGGCTTTATCCTTGCTTGATTCAAAAATCGTACGACTCATACCGCAATCGCTATCACTTGACTTAAAATATTTTTGCCCTTCCTTGCCTTTAAAGGAGTGCCCTTTGCCGTGCTGATGTTGCTACATGCCTTACTTCTTGCCTATCTCACACTGCAAATTTTTTCTAAGCTCTATACTAAACATTAAATCTGTTACGAAAAAAGAACTAAACAAAATGAACACAAAACGATCAGCTTTAAAAAAAGGACTCGTAACTGGAAAAACCGAATAAAAAAAGAATGTTAACAACAAATACTTTTTCACACCTAACCCAGTTCTGCAGAATCAGAATCAACGTTGAGTTTAAGCAAGCGAATAAGCCAATTGGAGTAAAGTGCCATACAGATTTAAATTTTTCTCACTTATGACGAATGCAGCTATCGATTTTTTTTGCATGCTAGCATGCTAGTTAATATTCGTGTCAGTCAGCTGTTGGCTCTCAGGCTGGCCAATAGAATCTTCCTGCCTATTCGTGGCAGCCAGCTATAGGTTCTCACTCTGGCCAGTAGAAAATGGTCTCAAACTACATGAAAACTGCTGTAGAAGCATAAAAATTAGATTATTTCCACTGTGGATGGGAGTTGGGAAATGCAAAGTCGGTCTTGGCCTTCCCGCTAACTTGGAGCATGTGCATGCAAAATTTTGTGCAAATCCGTCGAAAATTGCGGCCGTGCATTCGTTGCACACACACGCATCATGCCTTTTATAGATAGAGATATTTGTTGCTGAATTAATGTATTTAAACATTGTTGAAATCAATCAAAATAAGAGAGCTGAACACCTGTCCCTTTCTGCTATTGATTTAAAAGGTTAATGCTTTTACCATAATTTAGAATCAACATTTGTCCCTGAATCAATATATTTAAACATTGTTGAAATCAGTCAAAAAAGAGAGACGAAGAGATATAAATTTCTGCTGTTCAATTACAAGGTTAATTAGGCTTTTATGATATTTTAGAACAATGTCGAAATCAATCAAAATAGGAGATCTGAAAGGCTATATATTTCTGTTTTTGAATTACAAAGTTAATTAGGCTTTTACGATAATTTAGAATCAATATTTGTTCCTCAATTGATTTATTTAATCAATCTTGAAGTCAGTCAGATTACGAACCCTGTTCATCAATAGATTTCTGCCATCGAGTTACAAGTTTACAAGTTTATTTATGCATTTACGATAAAACTGTAAAAGTTTGGACACCAAGAAACATTTGAATGCAGTTTCTGCATCTACTTTGTAACAAAATGACGTTGTGCTTTTTAAAAAAATGTCAAAAGGATGGGAAAAAGTGGTTGTTATTGATCTGGGTAACATGGTTTGTATGACAAAAGTCTTACACCCGAAGTCAGTGAGATTACATCTCAGCTTCAGCCATATCTTATTTGCTGAAATATGACATAGCATCGACATTGGATATTGTCAAAACGATTGTAAAAGAATCTAGATGGAATGTATGCAAGGAAGTTACGACTTTCATTTAATCTATCCTGGAAACAGTACCCAACATAAAAAGCAGCTCCACAGCCATCAACCTTGCGTCTTATAATTCGGAAGGTAAGAACACAATTTGAACGGTATTTTTAGTAAGGAAGAGCCTATTGGTGACGTCTGTTGTAGACCCCAAAATATTAACGTAACAAATTCAAAATATACATTCAGCAAATATGTGACGCCTGCTTGGCGACTTAATAGGTGTGAGTAATAATTCTGAGGTCTGGAGAAAAAATGGAGAGGATTCCTCTGTAAGGAATTGCTTCATTATATCTACCAAGTCAGCAACGAGCTAGCGTCGTATTCGGGTCTATAAATAAAAGGTTCATAAACCCTGTTTTGCTTTTTTCTCCGAGATGTAGTAGTGGCAAGATCGAAAGTCTTCACTTACAGGAAGACAAACTTCACAGAGGCCGATTGTTAAATTTCAACCATCCACGAGGAGCACGCTCGCACGTGCGTGCGCATACACAGATACCTTACAGATAATCTCAAATACTTTTTTCTATCACTAGATTCAAATAAAGAATTTTTAAATTTTATTTTATCAGATTAGAGATCGACTTTAACAAAACTTGTTTTTTTTTTTCTTAAAATATTCATCTTTTAAACTGTCTCTATTTTTTTTCTGAAAATATCCAATCCGAGGTCGAATGCCGCTGAGGATATCAGCGTATTAAATTTTCCAAAGAGATTTTTTAATTTTGAAAAGTCTTTTAACCTCTCAATTGTGACACATTCTGCTAATGGAAGAATTCTTCGTTTGTGTTCTATGTCCTTTCAGGACGTAGGCATTCATGGCTATCCACATCTTTCTATGTCTTGTAGCTATTAATAAGTTTTGTCTTTTTGATATTTCTCAGTTCCACAAGCCATTTGCTCAAGTCCATCGAGTACATCATGCAATGCTTTCTTCTGTCACATTTACCCTCAATCTCTGTTGTGAGTATCAGATTTTCCAAGCCCTTTTTTCTCATTACGCACCACAGAAATTTCAACAGCCTTTTCCTTGTGTTATGTATAAGTTTCCTTTTGTTTTCATTTTCTGAAGAGACTCATCGTTGACCAAAATTTCTTTGCATTGTAATCTCAACATCTTTCTATAGAAACATATTTTCTTGTTTCATGTCTCTTTTTAATCTGTGAGGAGATTGTCCAGTATTCACTGCCATATAGGAGGACTGATATTACGTAACAGTTCAGTACACTTTTCTTTGTTTCTGTTGTTTCAAGTCTCTTCTTCATCTGTGAGGAGATTGTCCAGTATTCACTGCCATATAGGAGGACTGATATTACGTAACAGTTCAGTACACTTTTCTTTGTTTCTCTTGTTTCAAGTCTCTTATTCATCTGTGATAAGATTGTCCTGCATACATTGCCATATAGGAGGACTGATATTACGTAACAGTTCAGTACATTTTTCTTTGTTTCTCTTGTTTCAAGTCTCTTCTTCATCTGTAAGGAGATTGTCCAGCATTCACTGCCATATAGGAGGACTGATATTACGTAACAGTTCAGTACTCTTTTCTTTGTTTCTGTTGTTTCAAGTCTGTTCTTCATCTTTGAGGAGATTGTCCAGCATTCACTGCCATATAGGAGGACTGATATTACGTAACAGTTCAGTACTCTTTTCTTCGTTTCTCTTATTTCGAGTCTCTTCTTCATCTGTGAGGAGATTGTCCAGCATTCACTGCCATATAGGAGGACTGATATTGCGTAACAGTTCAGTACTCTTTTCTTTGTTTCTGTTGTTTCAAGTCTCTTCTTCATCTTTGAGGAGATTGTCCAGCATTCACTGCCATATAGGATGACTTATATTACATAACAGTTCAGTACTCTTTTCTTTGTTTCTCTTGTTTCAAGTCTCTTTTTCATCTGTGAGGAGATTGTCCAGGATTCACTGCCATATAGGAGGACTGATATTACGTAACAGTTCAGTACTCTTTTCTTTGTTTCTCTTGTTTCAAGTCTCTTCTTCATCTTTGAGGAGATTGTGTTGCATTCCCAGCCATAATAAGGACAAGAGGATAAGGAGCAAATACCCAGGAAAAAATAATCAGGAGGACAGCAGATAGCAAATGACATTGCATTTAAATATTTGATGATTAAAGTTGCCTGGAAAGCATGGAGCCAGAAGAGAGTTCCACAAACAAGGCAATAAAGCCACTAAGACACAAGGGGTTACTGGGTGTGGAAGAATTAGGAACAGAAACATTAATAATGAGCGGGAAGAGAAAAGGGTAATCAGGAGGACAGCAGATAGCAAATGACATTGCATTTGAATATCTGAAGATTAATGTTGGCTGGAAAGCATGGAGCCGGAAGGGAGTTCCAAAAGCAAGGCAGTAAAGCCACTAAGACACAAGGGATTACTGGGTGTGGAAGAATTAGGAACAGAAACATTAATTATGAGCGGGAAGAGGAAAGAGTAATCAGTGGGACAGTAGATAGCGATTGACATTGCATTTAAATATTTGAAGATTAAATTTGGCTGGAAAGCATGAAGCCGGAAGGGAGTTCCACAAGAAAGGCAGTAAAGCCACTAAGACACAAGGGATTACTGGGTGTGGAAGATATAATATTTTGACTTTAATATGTATATTAGTGTTTAATGCGTTTATCAATAGACCTAATCAATTTCAAATTTTCGCTGATTTATATCGATGGAATATACAGTGCTTTGAGCTGTGTTTTATTGCTTGGTCGGTATACAACGCATATGGAATAATATTACGGTTAGTGTCTCAATAAACATGTAAGTGGCGCGACCTCATGTAGTTTTGGCACAAGTTATCGACTAACCTCATTTTCCGGTAGGCCTAAGTTTTCGACCAATGTTAGCTTACCGTATGTTTGGGAATCGACCTATACGGTAGGTATAGGACTAATTTTGAGCTAAAATTATGGAGGTACATCATGTCGACTTTTACACCAAAGTTTGCAGTAACTGTTTTTAGTTATTATTAGTTTAGTGCTACAAACAAATAATTCACCTAAAAAAGTTATCTTTTCAGTAATTACATGTTAACTTGCAATTAGCCATACATGTTTCTTTTTTCTGTTATCATTTGTGGTCCACTGACATTAACACTTTCCGATAGTGGAAGAAAAGAGAACCCACTGCAGGGGCCGCAAATTGATGTGTAAGTGTAAAAAAATATTTAAAAAAAAAATCTGAATTAATATTCAGTCGTTTCAATGGTTTACGAAAAAAAAATCACAAACTTTTATTATTTGTATATGAAATGGCATTCGTATATATATATATATATATATATATAAATATATATATATATATATATATATATATAGCTCGCCACTCCTATTCGTGGAATACCATCTACTAGGGTGGCTAGCCAATCCCTATTGCAGACGCTTGCTTAGGCGCATTTGTGTAGCGATTTTCACATGTTTCCGGTGTAATATCCTAAGATATATATATATATATATATATATATATATATATATATATATATATACAGTCTGTCTGTGGATGATGTTATATTGGCTCCTGAAATAAATATTAATTTCGGTTGAGCTCTCTAGGGAGTAGGTTTGGGTTTGTTAACAGTGACTATTATAGCTTATATATATCAGAGACTCTTCGCATAGCGAATCGAGTCACTGTCAGTCACTGGGCGTGTTTATAAATAAATAAATACGCTAAAAATGGTAGGATCTCCGGCTGATACCAATTCAGTCGGGTTTCGATCCGAGCTAGAGGCAACCGGATGTCTGATGAGCTGCGAAACAGTCTGTCTGTGGATGATGTTATATATATATATATATATATCCAAGTATATCATTGGTGTATACGGAATAAATTCCAATAACCAACAATTACTATTCTTAAATGAGTGCTCAATGCAGAGTAGAGTAAATATAATTATTTATTTAAAAATTATAACATAAATATGTTATAAAATCACTTGATAAGACACCAGAAGTGTTGAAACAAAATGGCTATTTTTGTAGTGATTTTATAACACATTTAGGTTATAATTTTTAAATAAATAATCATATATATATATATATATATATATATATATATATATATATATATATATATATATATATATATATATATATATATATATACTAGGAACATTTGTGTTTATTCAACAGCCACAGAGCCGACCTGTGATTTGTACTGCATCTATGCTGAGCAGACTTTACAGTTTCTGGGAAAGAGCGTGTTATCTAGCGTGATCATCATTTAAACAAGGCCAACACGCTGAAGCCCTCGGACATAGTGACTTGTGACATTGTGCTAGCACAGCTATCGACGCTCCCCAAGGATTCTGTCTGATTCCTGTTGTATGGTTTTCAGGCAATTTTCAAACGTGACGCACGTTCCAGACCGATAACATCAGGAAGTCTTCTTCTTGACATATCGACCTTGGTGTGATTCGAACCCGGGTCTTTTGGTCCGAATGCGATCGTTCTAACCACTCGGCCCATAGAGTGATATTCGTATATTTAACTAAATAACACAGACATGCACACCTAGACATAGAAACCAAGCCGACAAAGCTTACACTTTCGATAAGTGTAGCAATTTGTCTGCCAAAAAATTGATCTTTAGCTTTGAATCAGATCAAAAGAAAAAATGCTGTCACTGTCTTTAAGTATTCGAGTATTTACCGCTGTGAGGAGAATTACCTCGGAGGTCGAAGAGAGACAGAGTGGCGTTGTCTAAATTTACGCATAAGACAAGCAAACTGTCAGCGAGGCGAACCGTACACTGGAACGACATGGCACTTGCGTCACTGCGGCAGATCACTGTGGCAGGGTGCGCAAGATAATAATTTTCTGTCCTGCCAAAAATGAATAAAGTAGGCGAGTTGCGACGTGAGTAAGGTTTTCCGCTCAGCCTAGGTCAGGTCGGTGCGTCGTGGTGTGTGCTAAATTAGGGTTTGTGCTACAGAAGAAACGGTCTCCTGCTACAACCCCAAAGAAAAGAAAAACAATATCTTCTCGACTCACCCGACAGACCTTCAAATTTTACAACCTCATTTTTTTATGGCTTTCGAAGTAACAAAAGGAGTGTGTTATCACTCGTTTGCTCCTATAAAATGGAATTATTATGGCTAATTCCTGGTGGAAAAAAGCACTCCTTTACTTGGATCCACCAAACAGGAGCGGACTTCAGGAGTGCTCGTTACAGCTAATACTCTCACCACACACACACACACACACACACACACACACACACATATATATATATATATATATATATATATATATATATATATATAAGACATTTTTACGTTTATACATTCTTTTTATAGATACAAATATTTAAGTAAATGCACTGTTTATAATAAACAGTATTAAACAATATTTTCCGGCCTGAATGTCCAAGAAATTTTCATAAAAAATATTCGTCCTCCGACAGGAATCAAACCTGTATCCTATACGGAAGCCTGGCGTGCTCTTAACCGATCGAGCCACAGAGGATCGTTCGATTAGCAAAGTCGAATTTACTGCCTTTAAACTTCAATCTTCCATGAATCTCTCACGTACGTTCATTTCTGCTCAAAACGTATCCAAGAATGTATAAACATAAAATTGTTTTAAAATAATTGTTGGACTTCGTCTATTTCATAATGTGTAACGTCTTCTGTTTACATTTGGATACGTAACATCTTGCCTTAACTTAGTGCCATTATTACCTTCCTTGGAGTGAATAAATTTAGAAATATAGATATATAATCAATAAACATATCTATATTACATTCGGTGTTTATCAAATTGCTTTATCTTTTTAAACACTCATTATAATGTCTCCAAGTCAATAATAGTGTTGTCTATATACAGAATATTTGTAGATGAAGTACACGGGTGGGTTGAAAGGTTGATAGACTGACAATGAAGGAGTGATGCTAGAACTGTGAAATCTTGCATGCATTCATTTCAACTCTTCTTATTAATAACTGTATTGTTTTTTTCCAGGTACGAGGGTGGGCTGAAAAGTTCATAGTCTGAATACGAAGGATTGATGCTACAGCTGTAAAATCTTGCATGCATTCATTTCAAGTCTTCTTATTAATAACTGTATTTTTTTGTCTTCCAAATAAGTGTCCAGACTGAAAAGTTTATAGGCTGACTATGAAGCAATGGTGCTCGAGCTGTGAAATCTTGCAGGCTTTCATTTCAACTCTTCTTATTAATAACTGCATTGTTGTTTTTTTCCAGGGACGAGGTTTGGCTGAAATGTTCCAGTCAAATCCATTACATTAACTTACGTTCTTGTACCCTTTTGAAAGGTATGAATCCTATTCTTCTGACCCCAGCTATGGGTAAATAGCAGCACAGACCGGGTTCTATAGCCCTGAATGGCAACTGGTCTACCACAGAAAGAAATTGCAATGTACTACGGGGAAAAAATCTGCTTCGTCACTTATGTATCGAAAGGTACGTGATCACCTAAGTGTTTTTCACGTATGGCACATAACTGACTGAGCTTGGAGAGCCCCATTCGAGTAGAAGTGTATTGCATTAACAGCAGCCACTGTTTATAAAATCACGCCTTCCTCTCCGAGAGCTCTCTCGAATTATTTCGAGAACATAAATATTCATCCAGAGACTGCTTCGCTGCATCACAACTCATCAATGCAGCTAGACATCCGATTGTTTCAAGCCGTGATCGAAAGCCAACCGATTTGGCATCAGTCAGAGATTCAACCCCCCAGCTATCGTTGCACGGCAGGGAGTAAAGGAAGTTTTAACGTTTTTACTATGCGAAAGACGTCGGAAGCTAGGAGAGCTCGATTCTAGTAGAAGAGCATTGCATTAGTAGCAGCAGTCACAGTTTATAAAATCAGTTCTTCCTTGCCGAGAGCTGAATCGGATTATTTCGAGAGCATAAATAGTCATCTACAGACAGACTGTTTCGCTATATCACAGCTCATCAGTGTGGCTAGACATCCGATTTCTTCAAGCCGGGATCGAAAGCCGACCGATTTGGCATCAGTCAGAGATTCAAAGCTATCGTTGAACGGCAGGTAGTAAGGGAACTTTTAACGATTTTACTATGCGAAAGACGTCAGTAGTTAGGAGAGCTTGATTCGAGTAAAAGAGCATTGCATTAGCAGCAGCTACTGTTTATAAAATCAGCTCTTCCTCTCCAAGAGCTTAAATGAATTATTTCAAGAGCATAGTCCTCCACAGACAAACTGTTTCGCTGCCAATGCGTGCATCAGTGTGTTACACTTTTTAACTTTACTCATTATATCGTAGCCCAACATATCATACGATGTGGTGATCATGCCGATTTACTGGGCAAATGAAAAACATTCCGGGCCGTATCCGTACCCTCAATTCTGAAATTTTGGATGGCAAAGATTTCATTACTGCGATTGTTTTCGGCGAGATTTTTAATATGATATTTTTGCGACGATCGTTTTTGGACAACAATTTGTATAAATTGGAAAATAAATTAGGGAATAATGGACATGAACTGCGAGGATTCAGCGAAAATGACTCATGAAATAAAAATAAATGTCTGTATGGAAAGCAAGGACCTATATGCGTTCTCCGTCAGGAATCGAACCTGTATACCCACACGGAAATCGTCATTTCATCTGACGTCCTATACCATTCTGGGAAGGAAAAAAAAAAAACAGGTAAATTTTGAAATTGAACTCTACAACGTTGCATAACGCAGTTAAATATGTTTTGAATTTACAGAAATACATATGCAAATACACAGACAATTCAGCCCCTTAAACATATTCTCAGGTAACATTGAAAGTACTTGCGAATATTTCGTAATTTTTTTTTAATTTTCCAGAGCTACCAAGAAATTAATTCCGGGACTTGAAAGAATTAAAACTAAAATAGACATAATACGTTTAAATTATATACGCAAACATGCTTGAATGAAAATATGATGCATATATATATATATATATATATAATATATATATATATATATATATATATATATATATATGTATGTATATATGTATGTATATGTGAAAATATATAAAAAATAGGAAAGAACTCGTTAGGTAAATAATCCATAGTAAAAAAATAGTGCTCGATACAAAAGTAGAGCATAAATATAATTATTTATTTAAAAATATGATTGCAACACGCTACCTAAGAGTTCTCATGAGAACTCTTATGTAGCGTGTTGGAATCATATTTTTAAATAAATAATTATATATATATATATATATATATATATATATATATATATATATATATAAAGAAATATAGTCTTAAGATGTGTTATATTTATGGGATAAAGTGCTCAATATCAGAGATAGAGCGTGTGTAAATATAAAAGTGAACATAAAAGTCAACACTTAGATTTTCACTTTATATATATATATATATATATATAACATAATCCTAAGGAGCCTAGGCAAACCTACCTAGGTTTCACCCAACGGATCTTCAGGGTACTTCGTGTATTGAGTACTTTACGTAGATGTATTTTTACTCGTTTTGTTTTGTCTTGAACACTGGACGATTATTTTCACCTTGGTTTAATGTTCTTGGTTTCATGCTTTTTATATTCCCCATTTTTCCACGGGTACCCATTTCTTCCACTGGAAGTTGAGCTATCCTAGGTTTTTCCAAACGAGTACCACCATTTATATATATATATATATATATATATATGTGTGTGTGTGTGTGTGTGTTGATATAATACGAAAGAACTGTTAGATTGGTGATCTGAGGTTCTTTTGTATTTTTTATTTTTTAAAGAGCAGTGCTCGATAGACAATTAGATAATTATAATAAAAAAAATAATTATATATATATATATATATATATATATATATATATATACAAAAGTTTAATTAAAAATGAATGACAAAGTGCCACGTGGAAAAAATTGCTTTAATTTTTTTTTGTGTTCTTGTAATTTTCTTCTTCTCTGGATATTTCTGTAGAAACTGTGCTAATGTTCCGTGTGTTCAAGAAATTTCGTTTAACCATTAACAAGGATCATTTTATTTTTACTTTTAATAGAATTTTTTTTAATAAGATTTTTTTATGTGTCTACAGTTGTACAAATGTTTTATTTTTCAAACACGGCCAGCACATTGTGGCCGTGTTATTGAGCATTGATTTTTTCTTTTCTATTAATAATGCTTCTATCATTTTTAGCCTTTTTAACATTAACTATTAACTTTACAACAAGTTTGAAGTTTGGGAGGTCGTCATGTCTTCTTTAAATGAGATCTGAATGTGTATAAATTTGATATAAATCATTACGTCTAGAACAAGAATCCAGAACGGATTGCAGAAAGCGGCCGTTTCGTCTTTTGGGGGGACTCACTAGCAGTGCGCAACCACTACCGAGAATCGAACCGGTACCGTTATGCAAGCAATATACCACTGGGTCAGCAGGCCTCGGTGACGTCGATGAAACTAACTAGACACAATATAGTGCAGCAATTCCTAATATATATATAATAACCTGTTGTGGAGTTATTTCGCAATGGATGCTTGTATTTGTAGTAAATCAGTCCTAAAATAGGTTCGACGTACAAAACGTTAGAAACTTGATATAATAGGTATTACGCAGAGTAATCTTGTTGTGGTCGCTGACTACTTTAGTATTCGACTAACTATCGTCCAATATCGACTAGTATTTAGTCACCCCCACCACGATGCTATCATGTGGCACAAGGGTGGTTTAATGTGGGATCTCCGAGCCCGTGGGCTCGGCCAAAAATATACACTTTGTACCCGTATAAACCGGTTCAGGGTCGGTATACCTCCCCAAACGAGACTCCGCACTTCGGCATAGTCTCGTTCGGGTTCCTTCCCGCCCGAAGGCAGAGAGTTCAACCGTTCAGCCGGTCGTCCGACATCGACTAGTATTTAGTCCCCCCCCCACGAGGGTATCATGTGGTACAAGGCCGGTTTAACGTGGGATCTCCGAGCCCGTGGGATCGGCCAAAAATATACCCTTTGAACCCGTTTAAACGGGTTCAGGGTCGGTTTACCTCCCCGAACGAGATTCCGCCCTTCGGCGTAGCCTCGTTCGGGTTCCTCCCCGCCCGAAGGCGGAGAGTTCAACCGTTCAGGCGGTCGTCCGACATCGACTGACCCTCGTTTCTCTTACTACTTCTACTTATATTAGGTGGGAGAGTCTATTAACTATAGAATAGGGGTGTTTCACCATAACATAACATCATCCACCTGTAAGATAATATTAAAAATAATGGAAGCCTTAATAATAAAAAGAAAAAAAAAACGATATTTAATAAGATTAACTACGAACACGGCCACAATGTGCTTACAGTGTTCGGAAATTAAAACATCCCTATAACGCTAGGAACATACACACAACCCACACACCCAATTAAATTGAAAAAATAAACTCATCCTTGTTAATAGCTAAAAGTATAGCCGAAAGCACTCGAAATTATAGAACATTCGAACAGTTTCCACAAACACTGTGTCCCCCACCAAAAAAAACACAAGAAAAATTAAATAAAAACCTTAATCGTAGTAGCATGTCTGTCCTCTTTTATGAAACATGTATAAAAGAAGGATATATATATATATATGAGTGAAGCAAAGTAACGATGAATAATAATGCTTGCTCTTTTAATGATTACATTTTTGTCTTCTTTACGATTTCTAAAATATCGCCGCCTGAAATATTTGGGAATCTATTACATGAACGATTGCATTTTATTCACATTTCTTTTAATTTCCAAAAGAAAATATAAAAACCATTTCACGACGAAAAATAAACCATAATTGTTATATTTTAACAGCTGTCTTTCAAGTAAAAAGAAAAATAGACAAACCATATCGCAGAAATTATCATTTTGAACCACATTTATGCTTTGGTTTATGTTGTTTTACGGCATATCAACCTAAATGGATTATTTAATGCTGACAAGATTTTTAGGATAGATTCGTATGAATAGAATATGTATTCTTTGGTTTAGATTGGTTTGGTTTATTTTGTTTTACGGCATATCAACCTCAATGGGTTATTTAATGCCGACAACATTTTTAGGATAGATTCGTATGAATAGAATATGTATTCTTTGGTTTAGATTGGTTTGGTTTATTTTGTTTTACGGCATATCAACCTCAATGGGTTATTTAATGCCGACAACATTTTTAGGATAGATTCGTATGAATAGAATATGTATTCTCTGGTTTAGATTGTTTTTTTTTTGTTGTTTTTTTTTTGTTGTTGTTTTACGGCATATCAACGTCAATGGGTTATTTAATACCGACAACATTGTTGTTGCTGGTAGTATTTTTTTCCTCAAAAATTCTATTTCGGGTAATTTGTTTTTAGAAATGTATTGCTGGTTATATTTTCTTTAAAAAGTATTTCTGGTATTAAATACGTTCACACCTTCATGGTGTTTTGATCCAACTTTGGGGATTAACTATTTGCCTTTAGCTGGCACCGTAACAGTTGCTACCACACCGGATCAGGGTTGACCTGGGAACATCAGCAATTTACAGGAATATCCCGATCAAATCCTATGCTGTTTATCACCATACCCAGGACACGGATGTAGTTTATTGTCATACCCAATATGGCCATATTTATGCTTGCCGACATACAACTTGTGCTTGTCTCTGTATACTACTTAAGTGAAACAAATGTTATGCCTTAGAAACATACATAGGTAAGCGTTATAATTACCTTCCTCGTCTTCATAGCTTTAGTTCTGAAAGAAATACTTAATGATTAACAACAAAACAAAATATAAGCTCAGACATTCGAAGATATTAGAGAAAATGATGCCATATGATCATAAATAAAAGTCGACTTTCGTCTAAATTTCTTTTAAGTTTAAAATATACAGAATATTTCAGGATGCGCCAGGTATTCGAGGATATTCTTAAAATCGTAAGAATAACAACCATATCATATAAATAACTAAATTTATTGATACGAAACATAGTTTGTAGATGCAGTAATGTTTGGTGTTGAAGCTTGTTTCACATAACCGGCTTCAACAGCCATGATGGATTCAATAGGTTGAATCGTTGATCTGCACGCATCCAATTAATCTTTATTTGGTTAATGGAGGTGTTCAAGGTATTATAGGAATGTTTGTCAGTCTCCTGTTCAACAACGCCCCAAGGAGATTTAGGTTTGGCGAATTAGATCACACTTTAGATGAATATTTAGTGTGATGTGGTCATGCAGATTGACAGCTTATCCCATCTTTTGAAACAAACGATCGTAAGTTAGTGCAGATTTCTGATGAACGGCCTTCCATTGCAAACAAGATCAATTCAGGGCTTCACAAATGTTTCTTCTTTTTCTTCTTCTTCTTCTCCTCCTCCTCCTCCCACTCCTTCCTTTTTTCTTCTTCTTCTTCTTCTTCTTCTTCTTCTTCTCCGCCATCTTCTTCTTCTTTTACCTCCCTCCTTTTTCTTCTTCTTCTTTTTTTCTTCTTCTTCCTCTTCCCAAACTTCTTCTTCTTCTTCTAGTCTCCTACCCTACTTCTTCTTCGTCTCCTGCCCCTCCTCCTCCTTCTTTTTTTCCTTCTTCTCTCCTCCTTCTTCGTCTCCTCCTCCTCCTCCTTCTTTTTCTCCTTCTTCTCTCCTCCTTGTTCTTCTTTTCTTCTTCTTCCCCTCCTCCTACTTCTTCTGCATAAAGCAGAAGAAGGAGGATGTCAAATTCAAAATTCAGTTGTTTTTGTCTTTTTTTCTTTTTAATAGCATGCTTTGAATTTACGGATACACATATAGAAATTCACAGACAATTTGAAGATAAAATTGAAAGTACCTGCGCAAATTTTGGGACTTTTCTCAATCAATTTTCCACAGCTGCCAAGAAATTAATTCGTGGACTGAAAAGATTGAAAACTAAGATAAATAGACATAATATATTAAATTATTTAACAAAACCAAACATGCTTGAATGAAAATATGCTGCCCAAATATATATATTAATCCCCATATATATATATATATATATATATATATATATATATATATATATATATATATATATAAAGGTAGTATAATTTCATTCAAGCAATTTTCCCTTCCAGCGTCTTGTATGCACGAGTCTGTCGTTGCTCCGAAACAGACTATAATCACTGTCTTGTCCGTGTATTGTTTAATATATTGTAATGTAATTGTCATCTTTGATAATAGCTTATGTAAACCGAAAGCTTAGATAGGATTAAAAAATATGGATCAATATTGGGATTTTCTTTCGTATTTCAATGATAATGTTATGAAGCTTATCAGACAATATGAAAGAAACTTACTTAAAATAAATAGACAAAACTTGTCTATATTATTTAATGAAACATGCATCAATATATATATATATATATGCGCAAAATTTTCATTAAAATGACTGATAAAGTTCTGAGAGTAAGATTTTTATTTACCTTTTCTTGCGTACTTAAAATTTTCTTCTTTTCTGGATATTCGAGTATATTTTTAGCCATTATCAAGTCTGATTTGCATTTTAACATTTCACAGAATCTCGGGAATTTTTATTGTAGCAATAGTTATAGGAAATTTTTATTTTCCAAACATAGTCAGCATATTGTGGGGGGGTTATCAAGTATTCATATTTTATTATTTTTATTAATAATGCTCCCGTTATTTTTCGCCTATTATACATGTAGATGAGATTTTACATTTGAATTATCTTTTCTTTGTTTCTCTTGTTTCAAGTCTCTTCTTCATCTGTGAGGAGATTGTCCAGCATTCACTGCCATATAGGAGCACTGATATTACGTAACAGTTCAGTACTCTTTTCTTTGTTTCTGTTGCTTCAAGTCTCTTCTTCATCTGTGAGGAGATTGTCCAGCATTCACTGCCATATAGGAGGACTGATATTACGTAACAGTTCAGTACTCTTTTCTTTGTTTCTCTTGTTTCAAGTCTCTTCTTCATCTGTGAGGGGATTGACCAGCATTCACTGCCATATAGGAGGACTGATATTACGTAACAGTTCAGTACTCTTTTCTTTGTTTCTCTTGTTTCAAGTCTCTTCATCTGTGAGGAGATTGTCCAGCATTCACTGCCATATAGGAGGACTGATATTACGTAACAGTTCAGTACTCTTTTCTTTGTTTCTCTTGTTTCAAGTCTCTTCTTGATCTGTGAGGAGATTGTCCAGCATTCACTGCCAGATAGGAGGATTTATATTACGTAACAGTTCAGTACTCTTTTCTTTGTTTCTCTTGTTTCAAGTCTCTTCTTCATCTGTGAGGGGATTGACCAGCATTCACTGCCATATGAGGACTGATATTACGTAACAGTTCAGTACTCTTTTCTTTGTTTCTGTTGTTTCAAGTCTCTTCTTCATCTGTGAGGCGATTGACCAGCATTAACTATCTATGTCTATATATAGAGAGAGATGGATAGATATTTCTATCACACTTTCTTTATATAATTTTATTCATATCTGTTTTGTTCATATCTATCTGTCACACGTTCATATCTATCTATCTGTCTGTCTATCTGTCTATCTGTCTGTCTACCTATCTATCTCTGTTTTAATCTGCTCATATCTTCTTATGTTTTATCTATCTCTCGCATTTGTTAATATCTATCTTTATATATATATATATATATATATGTGTCTGTGTGTTTTCTTCTGTTTATATCTCTCAGTATTCTTATCTATCCAATTTTCTTTCTATATATCTCATGATTCTCTCTCTCTCTTATATATATATATATATATATATATATATATATATATATATATATATATATATTTGTTTGTGAGTGTGTGTGTATGTGTGTGTATGCGTATGAAGAAATATAATCTTACTATTTCACCCAATATATATATTTATATATAAGTTGGTGCAAAAATAATGACGTAATAATGTCGTTTTTTGACGTTAAAAATACGTCAAAAAACGACATTATTACGTCATTATTTTTGCACCAACCTAATATATATATATATATATATATATATATATATATATATATATATATATATATATAAAGAAATATTACTCTTAAGGTGTGCTATATTTATGGGATAAAGTGCTCAGAGACAGAGCGTATGTAAATATAAAAGTGAACATTGAAGCCAACAGACTTATTTATTTTATTTTTTATTTATTTTGCTTCTTTTTCATTTTCTATTATTCATTCTTTTCAGTTTTTCATTTTTGTTAACGTAGTGAAAAAAGAATTCGGTGGGGTTGGATTTGCTTAGGTCGCTTATATAATTGGTTTGGTTTGGTCTGGAAAGATAATTAAAGCTATTTATTCGTCCAATATATAGATTGCTTGGCGTTGTCTATTCTGTTATTTTGGCGAGGGAGAGTTTGAATTTATCTATTTATTTGGATTATTTTTACTTGTTTTTGCTTATTTAGACTTATTTTTATTAGTTCTAACGGTTATGTTAGCGGGGGCGATTTGTTACTTTGTTCATTTATTTATTTGTTTGGATTAATTTTTATTTGTTTTTTATTCTTTTCCTTATTTCTTATTTTGTATATTTTTATTTCCTCTATTTGGTTTTCAATTTTTAAGTAATGTAGTAATGACTTTATATTTTTGTATATCAGATATAGCTATTTTTAAGTCCAATGTCTGGATTAGTTGATGTAGTCTATTCTAACGGTTATTTTGGCGGGATTGGTTTGTTATTTTTTTATTATTATTTACGTTATTTATTTATTTGGGTTATCTTTACTTGCTTTTAAGTATTTTTATTTATTCTATTTCGTCTATTCTAACGGGAGTGGTTTGTTAATTTGGATATTATTTGCTTTGTTTAATTTATTTTACTTGTTTTTTTATATTATATTGTTTATTCAAATTCATTCATTTCCTTTTTCGATTTTTAAGTGACGTACTAAAAAATTGTTTTTATGTCTGCATTTTGAGATGAGCTCAGATCGTTTATTTAGTAATTTATTTTGGTCTGGGAAGGTAATAATAGCTATTTTTTCCTCCAAGCAAAGTTTGAAGGTTTTGGATTGATTGTTGTAGACTGATGTTCTTTTCCTTATTTTCCATGAAATTTTTGGTGTGATTTGTGTTTTGTTTTTAATTTCCCAGATATACTTGGAAAGCATTGTCCAGTTCGCGTATTTACTATTTGTGAAAGATATTTTGTATGCATATTTTCTTTGTTGCCAGGGTCCTTCAGTTACTCTTTTGTATACTTTTTCTTCATTATGTGGTGATTTTACCGTGGCTTGGTATATTACGTTGTTTTGTAAGCAATTACCATTTAAAGGACTTTCATTCGCCTTCGATAATCAAATACCAAAATCGATTAACCGCAGGCTTTCCAACAATTCTTGCAATGAAACCATATTTAATTTAATTTTATAGTGGATTCCTGGAAACAATCACATACTCACCACAGAGCACAAAAAGGGCCAACAGGAAGAGAAATATCATATGGTTCAACCCACCGTACAGCAAAAACGTAAAATCAAACCTAGGTAAAATATTTTTGAAACACTTACCCGAATCAAGCTCTCTACACAAAATATTCAATAAAAACTGTAGAATAAAGAATGAATGTCCCTTAAACGGTAATTGCTTACAGTTGAAATTGCTAGATGTAACCGCAAGTTCTATGCTAACAGTTTCTTCTATTGCAATGCTCGCTTGTCCAGCACTTTTCTGGCGACTTGATCAAATATTATTGGTCAAATCACTGGATTACTCCAACAAATTCTTTTATACAATTGGCCATGGGTCCTTAAGGAGTTGGCCATTCAGAACAAAAATATTTGAGAGATGAGCTGCTAAAAGGGAATTAACTGAAACTGCGACATCCAGAAAAGGCATGACAAGTGGAACTAGAATAAAATACACTAGTGCATTAAATAATGGTTCGGTTTGAATTACAATAGCCAAAACGTTGTGAATATGACAATAAATATGAGGACAAGAGTCTAAACAATGTAAATAGTGTAAATAGTTACAATACCTCATCTGAGAAATAGGGACAGATGTTGAAGGTGAATATGACAATAAAGATGAGGACAACAGTTCAAACAATGTAAATAGTGTAAATAGTTACAATACCTCATCTGAGAAATAAAGATGGATGTTGAAGGTGAATATGACAATAAAGATGAGGACAACAGTCCAAAAAATGTAAATATTGTAAATAGTTACAATACCTCATCTGAGAAATAGAGACAGATGTTGAATATGGCAATAAAGATGAGGATAACAGTCCAAACAATGTAAATAGTGTAAATAGTGACAATACCTCATCTGAGAAATAGAGACAGATGTTGAAGGTGAATATGGCAATAAAGATGAGGACAACAGTCCAAACAATGTAAATAGTGTAAATAGTTACAATACCTCATCTGAGAAATAGAGACAGATGTTGAAGGTGAATATGGCAATAAAGTTGAGGACAACAGTCCAAACAATGTAAATAGTGTAAATAGTTACAATACCTAATCTGAGAAATAGAGACGGATGTTGAAGGTGAATATGGCAATAAAGATGAGGACAACAGTCCAAACAATGTAAATAGTGTAAATAGTTACAATACCTAATCTGAGAAATAGAGACAGATGTTGAAGGTGAATATGGCAATAAAGATGAGGACAACAGTCCAAACAATGTAAATAGTGTAAATAGTTACAATACCTCATCTGAGAAATAGAGACAGATGTTGAAGGTTAATATAGCAATAAAGATGAGGACAACAGTCCAAACAATGTAAATAGTGTAAATAGTTACTATACCTCATCTGAGAAATAGAGACAGATGTTGAAGGTGAATATGGCAATAAAGATGAGGACAACAGTCCAAACAATGTAAATAGTGTAAATTGTTACAATACCTCATCTGAGAAATAGAGACAGATGTTGAAGGTGAATATGGCAATAAAGATGAGGACAACAGTCCAAACAATGTAAATAGTGTAAATAGTTACAATACCTCATATGAGAAATAGAGACAGATGTTGAAGGTGAATATAGCAATAAAGATGAGGACAACAGTCCAAACAATGTAAATAGTTACAGTACCTAATCTGAGAAATAGAGACGGATGTTGAAGGTGAATATAGCAATAAAGATGAGGACAACAGTCCAAACAATATAAATAGTGTAAATAGTTACAATACCTCATCTGAGAAATAGAGACAGATGTTGAAGGTGAATATGGCAATAAAGATGAGGACAACAGTCCAAACAATATAAATAGTGTAAATAGTTACAATACCTCATCTGAGAAATAGAGACAGATGTTGAAGGTGAATATGACAATAAAGATGAGGACAACAGTCCAAACAATGTAAATAGTGTAAATAGTGACAATACCTCATTGTAATTAATGTCTGTGCAGAAAGATGGAAAGTATAATTTCTTCTCCCATACTTTTGGCAAAAAGGACATGACTCGAAGGAGAGAGCTGTCATTTCCCCAGAAACGGACACAAATCAGAAAAAGGTCAAGAACTCACGTGGACATTATTCGTGACTACTTAGTTAATCTTGATCATGAAAAATGCACTCATCGAACTTTGCCATTTCGACATTGGTTGACGGACAACTTTGAATTTTTCTTTCTCACTGACCACGTAGATAGATAGATATGAATAGACAGAGATAGATATGAATAGTTTGCGATAGATAGATAGATAGATAGATAGATAGATAGATAGATATGAACAAACTGAGAATAGACAGATAGATATGAACAGACTTAGATAGATATTAGGTTGATGCGAAAATAACGACGTAATAATGTTGTTTTTTGACGTTAAAAAATACGTTAAAAAACGACATTATTACGTCATTATTTTTGAACCAAACTAATAGATAGATATGAATAGTCAGAGATATATACATGCTGACGGGCAAATCGATTCGATACATCGTTTCCCGTGCAGGTGTGTTTGGTCAACAAATTTGGGCCATGGTTGCAAAAGCAAACCATATATTTGGAATGTTTCCGCCCATGGCCTTCTTCGACAAGGATAATGTGAAACAGCTTTTGTTCACCCCTCCCTTTATAGAGGTTTAAATTTAAACTTTCCGCTGGACATCGGTGGCCCGTCTCACGATGGCACCATGAAGAGTGATATGGGAACAGTCTTTATGAGACAGACCGTCGGTGTCCTCACCCCAGCTATGTTCAATGCAGGAGAGCCAACCTAACTGGACTGATAATGGCTCTCTGGTTAGCAAATGTTAATGCCCGAGGCCTGAGGTCTGAGTCTCGCAGGGCGAGGTTATCTTGTGACCTTCAGCGTCTCAGGGTGAATGTATACTGTATGGAAGAGACCCGTTTTTCAACTCAAGATTATGAAGACTTACAGCTATTCAGCATTTGAAGAACGATTGATGAGTGTAACCCTGGCTGGCTGGTGAGCAGGTCTTTGAAGGCTGCGTGTGCTCTTGTAATCGCAGATCCGGCGGTCAGGATTTTCTTGCTGGATGGTACCATAAAGGATGAGGCTTTTGACTCATTGTGGTTCATGCGCCCAATGTCCATTTTGTCCATTCTGTCTTAGTGATATTGTTCTGATGAGCTTTCCTCTTTGCTACCTAGACTTTATGAATTTAAGCCATAATATAGCTTCCCCCTTCCTTTTCTATAAATATTTTCATGGTAATTGTTCTAATGAGCTTTCCTCTTTGGTACCTAGACTTTATGAATTTAAGCCATAATATAGCTTCCCCCTTCCTTTTCTATAAATATTTTCATGGTAATTGTTCTAATGAGCTTTCCTCTTTGGTACCTAGACTTTATGAATTTAGCCATAATATAGCTTCCCCCTTCCTTTTCTATAAATATTTTCATGGTAATTGTTCTAATGAGCTTTCCTCTTTGGTACCTAGACTTTATGAATTTAAGCCATAATATAGCTTCCCCCTTCCTTTTCTATAAATATTTTCATGGTAATTGTTCTAATGAGCTTTCCTCTTTGGTACCTAGACTTTATGAATTTAAGCCATAATATAGCTTCCCTCTTCCTTTTCTACAAATAATTTCATGGTAATTGTTCTGATGAGCTTTCCTCTTTGGTACCTAGACTTTATGAATTTAAGCCATAATATAGCTTCCCTCTTCCTTTTCTATAAATATTTTCATGGTAATTGTTCTAATGAGCTTTCCTCTTTGGTACCTAGACTTTATGAATTTAGCCATAATATAGCTTCCACCTTCCTTTTCTATAAATATTTTCATGGTAATTGTTCTAATGAGCTTTCCTCTTTGCTACCTAGACTTTATGAATTTAAGCCATAATATAGCTTCCCTCTTCCTTTTCTACAAATAATTTCATGGTAATTGTTCTGATGAGCTTTCCTCTTTGGTACCTAGACTTTATGAATTTAAGCCATAATATAGCTTCCCTCTTCCTTTTCTATAAATAATTTCATGGTAATTGTTCTGATGAGCTTTCCTCTTTGGTACCTAGACTTTATGAATTTAAGCCATAATATAGCTTCCCCCTTCCTTTTCTATAAATAATTTCATGGTAATTGTTCTAATGAGCTTTCCTCTTTGCTACCTAGACTTTATGAATTTAAGCCATAATATAGCTTCCCTCTTCCTTTTCTATAAATAATTTCATGGTAATTGTTCTAATGAGCTTTCCTCTTTGCTACCTAGACTTTATGAATTTAAGCCATAATATAGCTTCCCTCTTCCTTTTCTATAAATAATTTCATGGTAATTGTTCTAATGAGCTTTCCTCTTTGCTACCTAGACTTTATGAATTTAAGCCATAATATAGCTTCCCTCTTCCTTTTCTATAAATAATTTCATGGTAATTGTTCTAATGAGCTTTCCTCTTTGCTACCTAGACTTTATGAATTTAAGCCATAATATAGCTTCCCTCTGCCTTTTCCATAAATATTTTCACGCTAATTGTTCTGATGAGCTTTCCTCTTTGGTACCTAGACTTTATGAATTTAAGCCATAATATAGCTTCTCTCTTCCTTTTCTATAAATATTTTCATGGTAATTGTTCTAATGAGCTTTCCTCTTTGGTACCTAGACTTTATGAATTTAAGCCATAACATAGCTTCCCTCTTCATTTTCTATAAATACTTTCATGGTAATTGTTCTGATGAGCTTTCCTTTTTGGTACCTAGACTTTATGAATTTAACCATAATATAGCTTCCCTCTGCCTTTTCCATAAATATTTTCATGGTAATTGTTCTAATGAGCGTTCCTCTTTGGTACCTTTTTGAGGAGAGTTCTTTTGTTTCTGACGGTGTATGACCGGTGCGCGACGATTTGTGATTGTATACGAACTGTTTATCAATTTCAACCTTTGGTTCACGTTAAGTTACTTTTAATTTTCAATTTTCTTTCGTTTAATTTACTGATGTTTTTTGCCAAAAGTTTGATTTTTTTCTTTATTATTAATTTTCATTTTTTTTATACGTTTTTTTTTAGTTTTAATTTTCCTTTTTAATTTTTTTAGTAACTTCCCCCGCCAAACTTTGTTTTTTATTGTTTATTTTGCCCCACGTCGGACTTCGTTTTCCTTGTTTACATTTTATTTCTACGTGTTTTCATTGTTCTTTGTTGTAATTAATTGTTAATTCTGTGTTTCTTTATTTAAGTCTTTTTCTGTGTTTATTTTTGCATTTATTTTCCGCATTTATTGTTCTATTCGTTAGTTGTTCTTTATTTTCGTTTACGTGTTTTCGTTCGTTTTGGGTTGACTAGAATTTTCTAGTTGCAGCCATATTGTATTCGTGAATTCATTCGGCATTTTTTGTTTCGTATTTTTTGTTGTATTATTGTAAACAAAAATACCTTTTGTTTATTTCTTGTCTTAAAATGTGATTTTCATTTTCGTACTCGCTGTTTTGTATTTGTAATTGTTAACTGTTTTAACTTTTAACGTATTTTGCCCTTTTAGCGTACGTGTTTTTTTTGTTTTTTTTTTCTTTTTGTTGTAATTTATTTATTTTTTTTTGCGTGTTTAACTGTTTATTGTTTCTGTCGCGTTGAATTTCGTTTTGTTATCGTGATTATTTATCTTTTGTTTAAATTATACTTTTATTTGTTCTGAAAGGAAAAAAAAAGTCTTGTTTTTAATTTAAAAAATGGGTCCAAGAAGAACTGTAAGAAAGAACCTATTCGGTTCTAAAAAAAAAAGAAAAAAGACCCACCTGATAAAAATTCGCAAAAAAGCCCAAATGGTGAAGAAAAATGTATGGTGTCCTCTAAAGGTGGAAATTTAGAGGATGGAAACAATAGTCCTGAAAAAATTATGGTGGCCTTAATAGCCAAAATACCGAACAAAGTGTTCCTGACCAGAATATGGTGGCCGAAAGCAGCCTAAACGCTAAAATCAGCCAAATAGACAAAAATATGGTGGCCGAAAGCAGCCAAACCAGCAAATCAGACAAGAGTATGGTGGCCGATAGCCAAAAAACAACCGACCAGACAACTCCAAAAAATGACGGAAACCAAGCGGCCGGAGCGACACCCTCATGTTGGAAGTCCCCGCCGAAATGCAAAATCAACATTACGTAGTTCCTGGCGAGGGCAAAGAGTTACGCACATCTGGTGACAGCAGATGGGCTCTTGCCTAATCCCGAGTAATTAAGAAAGGTTGAGAAAAGAATTGTGTCAGTCTTTGTGGTCGACAAGCGTTCGCGCAAGTTTGTCGCTCCACAAAAGACACTGTGATCAAAGCCTTGACTTCTCTGGGCATCAAAGCTCAGAGGGTCATTAAAGGGAAAAACTTTTTTATGTGGGACATACTGTTACCCACGCCTGCCTACTGTGAAGCTGCGGCTACTCGCGACCTAATCACTAAAGATCTAATATTGAGGACCGAGTATGAAGGCAGGCGGGGGACCAACGTTTCGGTATATGAGGTTCCTCCTCAGATTGTCGGGGAGCACTTGGCTGCATATCTGTCCCAGTTTGGCCAGATACTCAGTGCTTCCTCAGATGATCTGACCGGGGGGTGGAGTTTCGAGATTATGATCAATCAGGATGCCTTCCGCTCCATCCCCAACTGTCTGGATGTAAACGGGTCGTAAACCGGCATGCTGGAAGTGTGGAAAGACTGGTCACCTTTCCTCTTCCTGCACAGAGATGAAGGCCTCTGATGTTCTGGCCCCCGCCCAACCAAACCCCCCTTTGGTCGAGTCCGTTCCATCCGTCCGGCCTGTAGTGGGCATGCCAGCGACCCGGACCGGAGTGGAAAATCCCCCAGTTGGGTCCAAATCTCAGCCCCCATTCCCCGAAGAGCCTTTGCCTGCGGCTAGTGCCGTTAGGGAGAAGGGAGAGGGGGAAGGGCAGGTCGTTGGTAGGACTAAAGGGAAGACCCAGGCAGCGGTTCCTCGTTCCACACCAAAAGCAGGAAAAGACACAGACATTCCCACTCCATCTACCAGTGCAAAGGGCGACTCTCCGGCCAGCTATTCGGAAAAATTAAGAAAAAAATGATTCAATACGAACCATCGTTTGAAAAAAAAGAAAAACTGCATCAACTGAAAGAGGCTCTAAAATCTAAAAGGATAATTTCGGAAGGAAAATCTGCAATCTCTTTCTCGGCACCGTCTTCCCCTGTCTCTAAACTTCATCCCATGGTCCCTCCCACTATCGTTAAACCCATCGAAAACGTCACCTCAACCATGACCACTCTGAAGAAGGGTCCTGCACCAAAATCACCGGCCAAAAAATCATCACCCAAACCATCACCCATGCAAACTCCCAAAAGCTCTCCAACAAAAATAGAAAAACAAAAACGACAAAGAAGTCCATCGTCTGATTCGTCTGAACCTACACTAGAGAAAAAAATAAAATCAAAACCATCTTACAATACAGGGGAAGACGTGTGCCGAGTCTCAAAAGAAATCGAGGAGAAGGCACTTGTACACACAAAAAAATTAAAAAACTTAAAGACTTTACTTAATTTTAGAAAAATCAAAGATTTAGACGTTGAGAACCCCCGAAACTTCCCCAATGCCAAAAGGGTACTCACGGTGGTCAGATCCGGAGTAGCTGGCCAGCAAATATGGGCCATGATGGCTGATGCTAACGAAACATTCGGCATGTTTCCTCCAATGCCATGTTTTGATGACGACAATGTTAAAAAATTACAACAATTTTGTTCAGGGAGGTTCCCGATTTTTGTTCACCCCTCCCTGTATAGAGCGTTGAAATTAACATTCCCCCTGGACATTGGCGGCCTGTCTCCTGATGCCACCATCAAAAGTGAGATGGGTACTGGCTCAATGGGAGAGGCCGTCAGTGTCCTGACCCCGGCCATGTTTAATGCAGGAGAGCAACCCTAATCGGTTTTATCATGGCTCTCTGGTTAGCAAGTGTGAATGCCCGAGGCCTGAGGTCGGAGTCTCGCAGGGCGAGGCTCTCTCGTGACCTTCAGCGTCTCGGGGTGAATATCTGTTGCGTACAAGAGACCCGTTTTTCTTCTCGTGACTATGAGAACATTCTCTCTAGGGGGTTCTCCCTCTATTCAGCATGTTTTGATGGACGCTCGAGGGTTGTCTCTTGGCTGGTGAGCAAGTCATTGAAGGCTGCGTGTGTTCTTGTCTTCGCGGATCCGGCGGGCAGACTTTGCGTGCTGGACGTTACCATAAAGGATAAGGCTCTTCGTCTCATTGGGGTTTATGCGCCCAATGTCCATTCTGAGCGGCCTGCTTTGTTTCGTCAGATCGAGCAGTTTTTGACGACATCACGTCGGGTAGTCTTAGTGGATGATTGGAATGCCGTCCTTGATCCCGTTATAGATCGTATAGGGACAAATTCGGGTACTAACAAACGGGACGTGAAACCATTTCGGGACTTTATCGACAGGTTTGATCTTGTCGATAAGTACCGGAATGAGCACCCTCGGGAGGTAGTGTGGACTTGGACTAATAGTGGCGGCTCGGCTAGTTATCTAGATCGAGTCTTAGTTAGGAGAGTCGATGTAGGGCTCTTAGGTTTCCATGAGATAGTTTATTCGGATCATAGGCTTGTCCGGGTCCGTGTAAACTTAGATAAGCCTAAGGTTAGGATGGCTGGCTACTGGAAATTAAACTCATCATTATTTGGTGAGCAAGATTTCCGGGACCAGCTTCTACTAATGATACAGAGGGAACTGACGGGAGCGGTTGTGGGAAATGCCTGGTGGGATAAATTAAAATCCAAAATTAGAACGTTTGCTGCTGAATATAGTCGTCGGCTCAATCTAGATAGATTAACGGCGCAAACGGCTTTAGAGCAAAAAGTTGATCGGGCGGTCAAAACCCGTGTTAGTGGGGACGTAGCTTTAGCTAAGGCAGAGTTGGCCTCCTTGCTTATCAAGAAGGATCAAGCTCTGGTAGTTAGGGCTAGGTTAAAAAGAATGTCCTCTGAGGCGACGAATATGGCCGCTGAACTGCGTGCAGAGGAAGCTCGGAATGCATCTCGGTGACATATCGCAAGGTCACATTGCCGGATAATCGAACCGTGACAACAAACGAGGGCATATGTGAGGCTTTTCGTGACTACTTTCAGGAGCTTTTCACCAGGGAACCCGGTCTGAGCCCTGCTCAGTTCGACGCCTATTTAGCTGACTTTCCCAGCCTTAAGGCAGCTGAAGCAGCTAGGTGCGAGGGTCCAATTAAAGAGTCGGAAGTCTGGGAAGCGTTGAAACAGTTTGGCCTGGACAAATCTGCGGGACTTGATGGTCTTCCGTACGAAGTGTACTTGAGGCAGTCGCCCGTTTTTGTTCCGCTGCTGGCACTGATTTTCGGCAACTGGATGAAGCAGGGGTCTATACCCCAACGCTTCACCAGGGGCGTGATCAAGTTGTTACGCAAGGATAAAAACGGTGGGGATGGGTTAGGTAACTTTCGCCCTTTAACTATGTTAAACACAGAGTTAAAGATTTTGGCTAAGATCTTGGCTAACCGTTTGCAGCTTGTCCTGTCTAGTCTGATTGGCTCGGAACAGACTTGTGCTGTGAAGGGCAGGACTATTCAGGACAACCTTCATATGGTGCGCCTGATCATCGAGCAAGTCGACAGTGAAACCGCGCTGATCAATTTAGATCAGTCCAAGGCCTTCGATAGGGTTGACCATCGTTTTCTGGAGGCTGTTCTTTCGGCGGCCGGTTTCGGGCCGTACTTTCGCACCTGGATCCGACTTCTGTATGCGACTCCCGGTGCGCTGGTGGAGGTGAATGGGGTACGATCGGAGCCTTTCCTATTGTCTTGCTCCATTCGTCAGGGTTGTCCGCTATCGCCTTTGCTTTACGTTCTTGCGTTGGAACCTTTCCTTCGCAAGTTAAAGGCGAATCCGGTCCTACGTGGAATTGCCCTGCCCGGTGCTACCACATCGGCCAGGTATTCTGCCTATGCTGACGACGTTTCGGCTCTTGTGTCGAGCAGAGCCGAGATTGACGAAGTCAGCAAAGAAATCAGTTGTTATGAGATGGTGACAGGGACCAAGATCAACCGCGATAAGTCTGTTGGCTTGCGGTTGGGTGCGTGGAAGGGAGTTTCTCTTCCCGGACCTTTCCGCTGGACGGATGGGCCGGTCAAGATTCTCGGCGTCTTGTTCGGTCCTGATCTCCAGTTGGAAATGAATTGGTCGGAGGTGCGAGGGAAGGCCGAGATCGCAATTAGTTTGTGGTCTCGGAGGAATCTTTCCTTAAAGGGGAGGGCGGAAGTTTGTGTTTCACACATCTACCCGATTCTCCTTTACCGACTCTCTGTGCTTCCACTTCCGTGTGACACTTTACTGGCGTTAGTGAAGCTCTTGTTCTCCTTCTTGTGGGGAGGCAAGGCTGCCAGAGTCAGTCAGGAGATCTGTTACCTTCATCCATCTGAAGGCGGTCTGGGCATGCCGAGCATTGAGATTCGTCAACATATGCTTCGCATTAGCTTTCTGGACCGAATGTGTCGCGATTCGGATGAGGAGGGCGCCTTCTGGAAGGAAGACGCCCGAAAGAACTTCCCATCCCTGAGAAGTGTGCATTCGTGCGAGGAGGAGGCCCGCCGTTTACCCCGAGGCGAATGCTCCTTCTATCGTGAATGTCGTATTGCTCTGAAGCGCCTCTTACGGGCGTCGTATGGTCTCTCCAACGTCCAGGCGTTGTCTCGTAGGGCATTATATCAAGTTTTAGTCAGGGGGGCCGTGCAGGATGATCTGATTGACGAGCTCGGTCTGACGAAGCAGAAGGCTCGCTCTATATGGCCTTGGGCGCCCGGGTTGAAATGCCTCAATAACGATCAGGCATCACTCACCTGGCTGGTGATTCTCTGGGTCGCCAAGAGACTCTGCTCAGCTGGCTTGGAGAATTCTCCAAACTGCCGACGTTGTAGTGGGGAGGTCGAGACCTTGGGTCACGCCTTCTTTCATTGCAGCCATGTAGTGCCGTTGGTCAAGTTTGTTGAAGGCCTCATGGTCTGCATGCTGCAGGGAAAGTCCTTTGTCCTTCAGTCCGTTTCCGTTTGTAGCAATGTAGCTCCGCCGCTGACAAAGGCTGAACAGTATGTGTTCCACTGCTTGCTAAGCGTTATGAGAGTCGTGATTTGGACGACACGTCAGAAGGGATTCTATGGAGGCGAGAAGTTCACCTCTTCCCAACTGATCTTGTACTTTAAGCATCAGCTTAAAGTCAAGATTAGGACGGAAAGGCGGCGGCTCACTTCATCAGAATTCAGCAAAAGGTGGGTGAATCTTGCGCGCTTGTGTCGTGTGAAAGGGGCTTACCTTGAGTGGCCTCTTCCTGGGTTGAACGTGTGCAACCCATCCCGAAATTAGGCTAGCTTAGGTTTCCGTTTTTTGATGCTTTAGTTTCTTTTTTCAAGTTAACTTAGCTAGGGTATGTATGCTCATTGGCCCCTTTTATTTCTGTCCCTACTTTTAAGTTTTTAATTCCCCATCCCCTCCCTCGTTAGGTGGTCAGTGATGTCAGTTCGCTGGTGGATGCGGGGCGCCTTTCGTTTCGCGTGAGTGGTTTCGTATTTGTTGTCGTGTCTGAATGAGTGCATGTCAGTGTGAGTACTTGGGATGAATGAATGTTTTATACTATTATAGTCCCGCATTGATTTCGGCCAGTGAAGTGATGTTTCTGCCACATTTAGTGATTGTGGGGGGTTTTTATTACTAATCTTATTTTCTTTAGTTTCTTGTAAATAGCCTTTTGTATTCATATTGTAAATATTCATTGGGGTTAATTTTTAGATTTGTTATCCCCCCCACAGACAACGAATTGTAAATATGGGGACTAGTTAGTATTTTCATAGAGACAAAGAGGCATTATGGTGGTTGTAGTAAGAAAGGTACGTATGAATGTGTTGTTTTGGTGTCGGGAATTTTGTTTTGTACGATTGGGTCAGTATTTGCGGCTAGCTAAGTTATAGTTAAGGCAGAAGAAGACCGTCCTTTCCCCAATCCCCTTTTTCGGCCTTGTGCCACATTCTGTAGTTAAACAGAATAAATATCGCTTTCCTCTTTGGTACCTAGACTTTATGAATTTATGCAATAATATAGCTTCCCTCTTCCTTTTCTATAAATATTTTCATGCTAAGTGTTCTGATGAGCTTTTCTGATTTCCAATGCTTTTTATTATGAAAATGCAGTGGAAATGATTTTTACTATAAAAATGCACTGGCCAATGATTTTTATTATAAAAATACATTGGTCAATGATTTTTATAATGAAAATGCATTGGCCAATGACTTTCACTATGAAAATATATTGCAAAAGAGTATTTTAAATATTTATTTCTGACATTTTTACCATAAAATTAATTTGGAAATGATTTTACGTTACAAATTAACTGTAAACGATTTAACTTTAAAATACTTCTGCATAAAATAGTTTACTTATTTAAAATGCATTATGGAACTGATTTTATTATAGAATAATTCCTTAATCTTATCTTAATCTGAAATTCCTTAATCTTATTAATGTATTCCTAGTGATATTACTGCACACTGACATTGAAATGATTTTATAATATTACTGATTGTCAAGGGATTGACGTGAACTTTCAATCAGAATAATTTAATTATATCAATTGCTTTTCAATGATTTTAATCTAAACGTAATTTTGAAATTAACTTAAAATTAATTTACTTTATAAATTTTCTCTATACAATGTAATGGTTTGTATTTTATGATAAAATTGATTTGAGTAATGGTAAGAAATGTCTTCTATTAATATCTTTCCATTCGGACTAGTAATTTTCTACATTATTTGTCGCCATATTAAATATATATTATATAGCCTGATACTGAAAGGCCGAAACGTTGTAATAAATATGGCGACAAAGATGAGGACAGTAGTCTGAATAATGTAAATAGTGTACATAATACCTCATCTCAGAAATATAGACAGATACTGAAGGGCCAAAACGTTGTAATAAATATGGCGACAAAGATGAGGACAGTAGTCTGAATAATGTAAATAGTGTACATAATACCTCATCTCAGAAATATAGACAGATACTGAAGGGCCAAAACGTTGTAATAAATATGGCGACAAAGATGAGGACAGTAGTCTGAATAATGTAAATAGTGTACATAATACCTCATCTCAGAAATATAGAAAGATACTGAAAGGCCGAAACGTTGTAATAAATATGGCGACAAAGATGAGGACAGTAGTCTGAATAATGTAAATAGTGTACATAATACCTCATCTCAGAAATATAGACAGATACTGAAGGGCCTGAACCTTGTAATATATATGGCGACAAATATGAGGACAATAGCCCGAATAATGTAAATAGTGTACATAATACCACATCTCAGAAATATAGACAGATACTGAAGGGCCAAAACATTGTAATAAATATGGCGACAAAGATGAGGACAGTAGTCTGAATAATGTAAATAGTGTACATAATACCTCATCTCAGAAATATAGACAGATACTGAAGGGCCTGAACCTTGTAATATATATGGCGACAAATATGAGGACAATAGCCCGAATAATGTAAATAGTGTACATAATACCACATCTCAGAAATATAGACAGATACTGAAGGGCCAAAACGTTGTAATAAATATGGCGACAAAGATGAGGACAGTAGTCTGAATAATGTAAATAGTGTACATAATACCTCATCTCAGAAATATAGAAAGATACTAGTAATTTTGTGTTGGCTTTTATACTCCAAGACATTTGGGTGTTCTAGTATCAATTCTAGGACGTACCCAGGAATCTTAGAATTTTGCACCGAACTCTTTATGTACTCTTTAAACTAAGCGAGGTGTTTTCATTCCACTTTCACGTCTCTGGAGATATACTGCATTGCAATTCTTTCTTTTTCCTTTTTTTTCTGTCATTTACCTGTTTCTTTCCATGATGCAAAGTACTCAGGCCAAGGATGGTCGGGTAATTTTGATCGGATTTATCCAGCACTTTAATCGATTAGACCGGGAGTTTTTGGCCAATCCACTTGAAACTGGAAGCCATGAACCTAATCTCTGTACTCAGTAGAATATCTGAATATTCTTCCTTTTAACCAGAATCGTATAGTTGGTACGTATATCTACAATGGATATAGAGAGCTTTCTGATAAGAAAAGTCATATTTCTCTCCCTCCTTAGGACAGTTTACTAATAATGGAAGGTGGGAGTTTTGATGATAGCATAGGTATTCATTTGGATAAGATTTATCTTGAATTAAAAAAAAATAAAATAGTCTACTAACAGTTCCAGGAAGCAGGACTCAGACGTTTCCAAAAACAGAACGTATAGAATTGTTAGCACCTATTCTGAATCAACCAAACTCAGAATGTGGAATTAAAAAAAACAAAACTTCAGGTACCTCTGTATATGGTTAGGTTATAGAAACTTCATTATAGAAGAAAAGGTAATGATACAAGGGAGAGATTCCGCCAAGTATAAATTGGCACAAAATCATTATAGATTTTTTTTTCTTTTTATGCTTAATCCGTGCATAGCCATGGTTCTCTCGTATAATTGTGCAGAGAAATGGATGGTAAACGACATAGAATTTTGTTTTTCTCTTCTTCATCTTCTTTTCTCTTCTTCATCTTCGACAATATTTGATTCAGATTCTGCGGCTTAAAAATCTTGTTATTCTATTGCTTCTTTTCCTTCATCTTCTAATTCTTCTTCATCTTCTGTTTTTTCATCTTATTCTTCATCTTCTGCTTCTTCAACTTCATCTTATCATTTTCTTATTTTTCATCTTCTACTTCTGCATCTTCTGTTGTTCCTTCATCTCATTCTTTATCTTCTTCAACTGCCTTTTCATCTTATTTTCATCGCCTTATTCTAAATCTTATTCTTTATCTTCTTCATCTGCCTTTACATCTTATTTTCATCGCCTTCTTCTTCATCTTATTCTTTATCTTCTTCATCTGCCTTTTCATCTTATTTTCATCGCCTTATTCCTCATCCTATTCTTTATCTTCTATTTGTTCATCATCTTCTGCTTCATCTTATCGTCTTCTTCATCTTCTGTTTCATTTTTTTATTCATCATCTTCTTATTCTTCAACTTCTACTTATTCATCTTCTTCTATGATATCCTCTCCTTCATCTTATCATTCATCTTTTTATGCTTCATTTTCTTCTTCTTCTTCTTCATCTTCTGCTTTTTCGTCTTATTTTCATCTATTTATTCTTTATCTTCTGTTTTTTCATCTTCATCTTTTGCTCCTTCAACCTCTTCTGCTTCATCCTATTTTCATTTTCTTATTCCTCAACTTCTACTTCTTCTTCATCTTCTGCCGTTTCTTCATCTTATTCTTCAACTTCTTCATCTTCTGTTCTTTCATCTTATTCTACATCTTGTTATTGTTCATCTTCTACTTCTTCTTCATCTTCTGCTTCATCTTTTTCTTCATCTTCTCCTTCATCTTCGCTTCTTCTTCATATTCTTATCATCATCATCATCTTACTATTATTATTCCGATGCTTTTTATTCATCATCATCTTCGTTTTTCGTTTCTTCATCTTATTCTTCTTCTTCTTCATCTTATTTTCATCGCCTTATTCTTCATCTTCTGTTTCTTCCACTTAATTGTCTTCTTCTTCTTCTTCTTCTTCCTCTTTTGCTCTTTCATTTTATTCTTCATCATCTATTTTTCATCTTCTTCATCTTCTGCTTTTTCAAGTTATTCTTCATCTTCTTGTGTTTCTTCATCTTATTCTTCATGACCTGCGTCCTGGGTATGACGATAAACTACATCCAACAACAAGGCCTCAGATAATGTTTTCGGAAAAATACTATACGTTTTTGAAACACTAATGTTGCCAGCTATACGATTTTGGAAAAATAATGTTGCCAGCTATGTGTTTAATAGTATTGTATATTTAATATATGTATATGCATGTATATATATATATATATATATATATATATATATATATATATATATATATATATATATATATATGTGTGTGTATGTATATATATATATATATATATATTTATATATATGTATATATATATATACCTTAATTTGGCATTAAATGACCCACAGTGGTTGATATGCCATAAAACCCAAGCAACATCTTCATGATCTTATTCTTGATCTTCTTCATCTTCTACTACATCCTCTTCATATTCTTTTCTTCTTCATCATCATCATCATCATTTTCTTATGCTTCTTGTTCTTTTCCTTCATCTTCGCTTCTTCTTCAAATTCTCATCATCATCGTCATCATCAACTTCTTCTTCCTATTCTTTTTATTAATCATCATCCTCGTCTTCTTGTGTTTCGTTTCTTCTTCTTCTTCTTCTTCTATGAGTGATGTTTCTTCAGGACATTGGTGATCATGGCTCTCCACCGTATGCAGCTTTTAGTAAATATTAGCTTTTTGCTATCTCCCCTAATCCCCCTTCTGTGACCCCCATTTACTCAAGCTCCCCTAATATGTTACGCTTTGTTTACCTCTGCCCTTCTTGGCTTCAATCTGTCTTGGGAGTATCAAACTTTCCAAGCCCTCTTTCCTTAGTATCATCCACAGCTGTCCCTTTCTTATGTTCACTATAAGAGTCTTTTTCGTTTGTCTTTTGACCAACCACTTCGTCGTTGCTCACAGGTTTAGTTCATGGAATTCTCAGAAACATTTTGTTCAACGAAAATTCTGTTGCTTCAAATCTCTTCTTCATCTTGGTGTAATATATTTATGAAATGCTGAGCAAACTCGACCAAATAACAAAACAAAACCAACCATCAAACGTAGCAAAATATAAAACTCCAATAAAGCTGAGTAATGACAGGTTTGATTGTTTTTAATCGCAAATCGTTCCTTCAAATCGAAGTGTGTGGAATTGATTTGATTGAAAAATAGTCAATTGCACTTAACTATTTATAATGCAAAATTTCCATCTAATTCAATTTTTTTATAAATTTGTAGATGGCCCTGGATTCACTGCCATATAAGATAACTGCTATGAATCAACAGTTCAGTAATATTTTTTTTATTTCTGTTGCTTGAAGTTTATTCGCCATCTATAAGCAGATCGTCCAGAATGCACTGCCATATAGGAAGACTGATATTACATAACAGTTCAGTACACTTTTCTTTGTTTCTCTTGTTTCAAGTACCTTCACCTGTGAGGAGATTGTCCAGCATTCACTGCCATAAAGGAGGACTGATATTACGTAACAGTTCAGTACTCTTTTCTTTATTTCTGTTGTTTCAAGTCTCTTCTTCATCTGTGAGGAGATTGTCCAGCATTCACTGCCATAAAGGAGGACTGATATTACGTAACAGTTCAGTACTCTTTTCTTTATTTCTGTTGTTTCAATCACTTCTTCATCTGTGAGGAGATTGTCCAGCATTCACTGCCGTATAGGAGGACGGATATTACGTAACAATTCAGTACTCTTTTCTTTGTTTCTGTTGTTTCAAGTCTATTCTTCATCTGTGAGGAGATTGTCCAGCAATCACTGCCATATAGGAGGACTAATATTACGTAACAGTTCAGTACTCTTTTCTTTGTTTCTGTTGTTTCAAGTCTCTTCTTCATCTGTGAGGAGATTGTCCAGCATTCACTGCCATATATGAGGACTGATATTACGTAACAGTTCAGTACTCTTTTCTTTATTTCTGTTGTTTCAATCACTTCTTCATCTGTGAGGAGATTGTCCAGCATTCACTGCCGTATAGGAGTACGGATATTACGTAACAATTCAGTACTCTTTTCTTTGTTTCTGTTGTTTCAAGTCTATTCTTCATCTGTGAGGAGATTGTCCAGCAATCACTGCCATATAGGAGGACTAATATTACGTAACAGTTCAGTACTCTTTTCTTTGTTTCTGTTGTTTCAAGTCTCTTCTTCATCGGTGAGGAGATTGTCCAGCATTCACTGCCATACAGGAGGACTGATATTACGTAACAGTTCAGTCATCCGTTTCGTCCGCGAACTAAATACCGCTGCCATATCTAATCTGGTGTTCCTGCTACTTATATCTAAAGATTATTAACAAATTTGAAATAATGATCTCTAATATAATTAATCCTGACCTGGCATCTCAACTTCAGTCACTTTCTCACCGATATGAAGTAGCTTTTTTCTGCCCTATTAATAGCAGTGATTTTCAATGTTTTTAAGCAATGGCACATAATTTTAAAGCTCTATGAATAAACCTATGGGTTTGCAAAGAGTGATTCGATTCCTTTGGTCGAGATGAATTCACGAGTGTCAATTTTCACTGACAATGAAGCAGAATGATTATATTGAATCAATTGCCAGACATTTCTTCTCACCAGTCTCCATTCGTCCGTGCACTGAACATGGCTGCCACATCGGCTCTGGTGTTCCTGCTATATATCTGGAGATACTTGACAGAAATTAAAAGACAGGTCTGCAATGTAATCGGTCCTGACCTGGCATCTCAACTTCAGTCACTTTCCCACCGTCGTGACGTGGCTTCCCTCTGTCTTTTCTTCAAACATTTTCTTGGAGATTGTTGTCAGGAGCTTTTTTCCCTTAGTGCCTCCACTTGAGGAATTTAAGCGCGTTACTAGATTGACAGTTAGGTCTCACCGTTTTAGTATTGAACTAGCTAAACAACCGTTAATTCTGTTCTATTTCTGGCTCTTTTCTTTTTTGATTTCTGGCGTCCTTGATAACTACAATATTCAAAAAATTAAATGCAACATCAATCGACATTTCATGTCTTCCTAAATCCGTTGTTGTCCTTTTCCTCGTATCCCCTCTCTAAAATCTTCTTGCGTCCTATTGGCTTTATCGCCTTGCTTTGGATGAAATAATTAAAAAAGTAATGCGTAGTATGACATTATCTAGATCCATAATCATTGTGGTCGAGTACCCATTGCGTATTGAGTTCCGTCAGTGAAATGCCTTTCGTGATACACGCTTGGGCGATCATCCCTGTCTCGCTTCATCATAGAATGTAGAGGATTTTGCTGTTTCTGCGGTAGACTGGCCGCTAAGGCTATAGGACTTAGTTTTTTTTTCTGCTATTTAACCCATAGCTGGAAGGAGAAGTGATGGATTCCAACATATCTAAGTAGGCAGAATATTTCCCGGCGTAAGTTTCCGTTTCTTCCTTCGGTAGACTGGTTGCAAACCAAGGCTATGATATCCAGGGTTTTTTTTTTCTCTGCTATTCTGTGACTGATTCATACCTTTCGTAAGGGTATTTGCCCACAATGAACGAACACATTTGCAATTCGAACCCGTCACTCCGATTTTCCTTCTGAGCCAATAAACATTATTCACAAGGATTTCAAAGCGACCCTCCACCGTAAATCTGAAGATATCGGCAAACACCTGAATTTATTTGGGGTAAGACTTCTCGGTTTGGCCGATAACTTTTCACCACTCCGGCGTACCTTGTTTACTGTCGCTCAAAGAAATAAAACCAAAGAAACTAAAAAAAAAAACAAAAAAAACAGGTACCAAAGGACTACAGAAACGTAAGCGCGCAACACCAGAGCTTTCTTTCTTTTTATAAAAATTCTCCGGCTTCAGATCTATACCTTTGTTCCCAGGTCAAAAATAAATAAACATACAGCAAGGATCAATATTGTTTACGATGGCTATGTGTTGTTTTGTGTCAATACATTTATTTACATTTTTTTTCAAGTCGGAACCTTTAGACAACGAAAGAAAATACGAAATGTTAGATTACTGTTATCTTTATCAGGTTTGACAGAACAAACGCCCTCTTATAAGCCCACCATTTTCTTTTGACAACCAATGTTGTTTTTTTTTACTTTTTTTTCTTTCCTACCAAGCTTCAACGTGGCTAATACGGTTAAGAGGTACCAAGTGGGACAGAAAATTTTCAGATAGATAACAAATTTAGTGGACCTTAATATTCGATAAATTCATAGGAAATATCGTCTTTAGTCCCATTGATTATTATTACAAGCAGTTTTCTCTAAAGTAAATACAGTAGAAGTCCTCATATCCGAACTTCTCAGTGTTGCCATTTAGATATTGTACTACATTCAAATATCTTTCTTTTCTTTACAGATAACCGTTTTTAACTTGAAATTTCTCAACCCATAATGAATGGATGAAACTTTAACAGAAAGGAAAAGAAATTCTTTCACGTTACGTCAGATTCTTGAAAAATGGATGAAGCTCTTAATTCGTTGGATTTGCAAATTAACAAACAAGGATTGCAAAATCTGAACGAAAAACTAAAACTTGCCCTCGAAGAAGATCCGCTGAATCCTCTCACTTTGAATGGCTTAAAAGAATTGGTAAATGAAGATGCTAATGAATTACAAAAGAATTCAATGGTAGAATTGCTTCCAAATGATTTGGATTGTCAAGAAATAAAGGAAGAATCAAATTATTCCGATAATGGTGAAAATACGAAAGATGATGAAGTCTTGGACTCAGCAGAGACAGCTGTTGAAAAGGTCCTCAAATGTTTGTTCAGTAGTACAGAATGCGAGGCACGGTGGATCGCTTGATACCGGCTCGGATTGAGGAATCGGAAAACCGAGTTCGAATTCTAGTCGAATCCATTACATTAGATTGGGAAAGATATCAATCCTCTTTTTCTCCTCCAGCTATGGGTAAATAGCGGGACAGATCTATAACCTTGGATAGTAACTGGTCTACAGCAGAAAGAAATGGGAACCTACTGCGGGAAAAAGAGTAATGGATAGCAGCTCGGATTGCAGAATAGGAGAGCTGAGTTTGAATTCCAGTCGAATCCATTACATTCACTTACGTACTAATAGTCTTGGGAAAGGTATGAATCTTCTTCTTCTCCTCCCCCCCACCAGCTATGTGTAAATAGCAGGACAGACCTGGTTCTATATCTTTGGATGGCAACTGGTCTACCGCAGAAAAAAATGGCAAGCTACTGCGGGAAAAAGGAGTAATAAATAGCAGTTCAGATTGAGGAATCGGAGAGCGAGTTCGAATTCCAGTCGAATTCATTACATTCATAACTTGCTAATACCCTCGGAAAAAAGTATGAATCCTTTTCTTCTCCACACTGGGATTTATAGCCTTGGATGGCAACTGCTCTACGGCGGGAAAAAAAAATCTGCATTGTCAGTCATGTATCGAAAGATACATGATAGCCTAAGTGTGTTTCGCGCATGACACATAATTGACTGATCTTATAGAGTGCATATATTTCGATGTAAATTTAAAATATTTTGTCTAATAATTAGTGCCAAATTTTATATGGACACATTCATCTTTTTTTTTGTTTTTATATTTTTATGAACAAATAGTGTAAGATCTTATTTACTAATTAGCCTTCTTTGCAATCTTTTATAATTTTTACATAATACAAGCTGAACTCTAGGACCATCATACCTCAAAGACTACGAGAGAGTACAAATATATATATATATATTCCCTTCCCCCATTTTTAATCTATATTTTAAAACAACATTTGTGCTTAAACATTTCGTTTTGTGCCTGGTAAAATTTTAAATCCATTTATTGTTGAAAATGTTTGGTCTGATGAGACGAAACCGAAGTAATGGTTTTGCGAAATAAAATATTACCATGGGTTTCAAAAGTCTCCGCTTCCATAATTAACATTTACTCTGTTTTTACATTGAGATCTCTCTGGATATATATCCTCTTTGGAATTATTCATATGGATTACCAAAGAATATTATCATATCATAATATTATCATATATATGATAAACATATAGTTTCAAGGGATGGTATATTTATGGGTTAAGGTGCTCAATATCAGAGATAGATCGTATGTAAATAAAAAAGTGGACATTGATGCCACGTAAAGATTGCGTTTAAGCATGAAACAGACTCTCGCCGCCGGGTGTTCACCTCAATGTACACATGAACACGCTACCACCCATTGTCTGGATGATTAGATTTCTCTGTATCCTTGGTAACGGTAAATTATAAATGTTCTTTGCAGTTAAAACTCAGGAAATTTTAAACAAATAAGTTACTCCAAAATTCGCTTCAGGATGAAATGGAACTAATGTTTTTAATTTAATTACAAAATTAAATTTAAAGGATTTAGCTTCCATTTTTCAAACATGATTATTGCTGTATAGCGAAAAAAACACATTTTAAATCAGTTAATTTATAATATATATATATATATATATATATATATATATATATATATATATGGAAGAGATTATTGTTGTCCCAATGAGAGAAAAATGTATATTTTAAGAGAAAAAAATTAACATTCCTTTAAATAAATAACAATTTTTCGCCCGATGAAGGACACAAGAACCGAAACACGTATAACAAAATATAGAGAATAAAATATATATTAAAAAAATCCACATTATAAAAAAATATAAGCAAAAGCATTTTCTGATTTTTCTGTCTTTAATAAACACACACACATATATATTTATTAAAGACATTTTTTATGTTTAACGTTTTTTTTTGTTTATATATAGATACAAGTATTTAAGTAAATGCTCTGTTTATAATAAACAGTATTAACAACATTTACCGGCCTTTTTTTTTCTTTTTTTTTTTTTAATTATAAAGAACGTTAAACATAAAAATGAATTTGAATTCTTGACGATTGTTTTCGCCTCATTTTCATGTTCTTACTTCTTTCTTTTTTTTATTCCTTATTTTTCCTTGGGTATTGGTTTGTTCAACTACAAGCCGAAATACATAAGGTTTTTCCAAGAGAGTACCACTATATATATATATATATATATCTCGTGACATTACATACCTTATAAAAAAAACAATATCAATCCTTTATATATACACCTTAAATCTAATCATCCTCCATCTGTAATTAAGTATATACCTTCATCTATCGAAAAAAGAATAAGCAAATGAGAAGATTTTCTATGAACATATTAATTTTTACAATAAGGGGTATCGTTCGGTTAGCAAGGTAGTTCCAATACAGTAAATTCGACTTTGCTAACCGAACGCTCCTCTGTGGCCCAATCGGTTCAGACACATCAGGCTATATGATGATTCCATATAGGGTACAGGTCCGAATCCTGTCGGAGGACGAATATTTTCTATGAAAATTTCTCGGACATTTAGGCCGGTAAATGTTATTTAATACTGTTTATTATAAACAGAGCATTTACTTAAATACTTGTATCTATAAAAAGAATGTATAAACATAAAAATGTCTTAAAATATATATACAGAGAGAGAGAGAGAGAGAGAGAGAGAGTATGGATAAGAATCCGACAAAATGATATTATGAAGAACAAGTAAGAAAACAGATCTTAGTCTAACATGCTACGCTTTATTATTTTCCCCAGAGATCAAAAGAGATAAAATTGATAAATAGACGCAGTTTAATAGGTTGCTGAGTTTGCTTATTTCTTATTGGTTAGATACGTGTCAAGTGTAATGTAGTAATGTAATATTC
>OZ010609.1:71150653-71185653 GCA_963932145.1 Acanthosepion lycidas | reverse complement strand
TGTGAGTCCGGGTAAAATTACGTCACAGAAAACAAAGAATATAAAACAAAAAAAAAAACAACGCATGCATTAGCAAAAGGAATTAAATGTGTAGACAATTGTAATGAAAGGGAGACCATTCAAACTACCTATGAGAAAAATGTGCTTGTTTGTTTGTTTGTTGTGTGTGTGAATGGGAAAAGTATGTTTGATACATAACATAGAGAATATGCTTGCCTTTTTACACCACAGGAGCGCCCTCTAACTGGGTTTTTGGCAAAGAAAAGTGGGATAACCTACAAGGCGGAAGAACTGCTTGATAATTAAAATATACTAATTGTAAATAATGGTAAATACAGAGTGCAATCGGTAAATTGTCACGATTTTATATTTTTAATTTCGCGCATGCGCATTGTTTGTTTTTGTATTTTGCCGACTGCACAGTCTCGTAGGGTCAGTTGAGCATCGTCTTTGAGAAAAAGAGGACCATGATGCAATTCACTCTGCCAAGATATTTGGAAAGAGCATGCTGTACTGCTTGGCATTCACGTCGGAAACTCCGTAATGAACATTTCAGAGTGTTTCGGTGTAAATCTGAGGACAGTGCAAAGTATTCGGAAAGGGTTTAATGAATCTAATAGCGATTATGAACGTGTTTTGGGTGATCACTAGTGATGACAACGTTATGCCCCCATTCATCTTCCCACAGGGCTTCAACCTCAACACGGAGGCCTACATCAAATGCCTCGAGAAGATACTGCTGCTCTGGGTCAAGAGAATGGCCGCTGGAAGACCCTATATCTGGCAACAGGTATTTGTACCATCCGACACAAGCAGAAGAACTCAATGATGGCTGTCGAACCATTTCAGCGACCACATTGCCCCCACATAACTCCCCAGACTGAAACCCCCTTCATTATTATTTATGGAGCGCAGTTGAACAAGAGACCAACAAAGGTCCTTGGACCACTTAAAGATAAACTGAAGGCAAGGATTATGGCATCATTCACCAAGTTAAACAAGGAGACCGTCCAGAAGAGATGCAGGAGATTCCAAAGTTATCTGGAGGCCATGGTTGAAGTCAATGGCGGTTTTAATGAATGAATTTACTCTTTAGTATTGGCAGATATTTTTGTGTAATTTTTGGTAAATATATGTGTTAAAATGAGATGTCAGTGTTATTTTTTTTTTTTTTTTTTTTTTTTTGTAGTTTAGACGAGAATTGAGTCATTGTCGAAAATACCTTTTCGATTGTGATGGTAGAAGCCGGTCGAATTAGTGTGGTGAAAATCCAAATCCAAATAGGGATCAGTTAATTACGCGAGATGAAAAGTGCTCTCGAAACGACTGTGTTCTCATAAGTTCCTCTCACATAGGAAATATGGAGAAGACTGACCTGCGCACCCTACCCCTTCCAGTAAAATGATTACAAAAACCAGAGAGCGTCCTCGCTTAAGAAAACCAGGATTGCAAACATTCCACCTCCGACATCTCACCCCAACCCATACACACGCAGGTAATTTATTTTTCCACACCATCGTACGCTGTATCTATCTCCCTTTGTACATACATCTATCTATCTATCTATCTATCTATCTATCTATCTATCTATCTATTAGGTTGGTGCAAAAATAATACCGTTTTTGACATATTTTTTAACGTCAAAAACGATATTATTTTTGCACCAACCTAATATCTATCTATCTCTTTCATATCTATTTCTTTCCCTTTTTATCTTTCTATCCATCTGTCTCCTTATATATCTATCTATATATATATATATATATATATATATATATAGTGTCATCCACAGGCAGACAGACTTTTTTTTCGCTGTATCACAGCTCATCAGTGTGGCTAGACGTCCGGTAGCTAGGATCGAAACCCGGCTGAATTGGCGTCAGTCGGAGATTTTACACCTAAGTCGTTGGTGAAGAAAGTGAATTTAAGCGTATTTATTTTCAGATAAGCACCCAGTGACTGAGAGAACTCGATTCGATTTACCTAAGAGTCATGCATTATTAGCCGTAATAGCCTCACTTAACCGAATAAAATGTCTATTTTTAACGTTTAAAATTGATGAATGAGAATAGAAATCATTTATTTAAGCAGATATACACTTTTGAACTTGTGATTTTTCTATATTAAATTTATATTGAACTAAATGACTAGACTGAAATTAAAAGGAATACTCATTGAGTATGGAGATACCTCACAGATTCTTTAAAAAGTAGCATGCCATGATGAAAAAAAATGACCCAAACTTAACAATGTTTTATCTTCAATATCTTAACGCTATTATTAAGAGGAAAGACCAAAGAATTTTGGAATTATTAAGTTGTATTATTAACCATTAAAGTTAAAGTTCGAATTTTTTCTTAAAAATGTTGTTTTTCTTGCGTCAACGGGGGATTGTAAATAAGTATATAAACATCTGGCGCCTTTTTACGTTGAAAAACGCACTGATTTGGAAATTCTTGCAAAAATGAAATAATTGTTGGAATTTAATGAAAATTTTCGCACTTATTTACAAATGAATGAAATTCTTGGAGAAATGTTTGTTTTGTTTTTTTTTTTAGAAAATCTTCGTAAAAATATTTTTACGTCCAAACTAATTTAAATCTTATAAAATTTTGTGAGATTAAATTTTGTATCAATTAATGTTTATATTATGAGGTTGGTGCAAAAATAATGTCGGTTTTTGACGTTAAAACTACGCCAGAAAACGACATTATTTATGCACCAACCTAATACTTAAAAACAGAAGACCTTGGAGAATTTAGATCCTCATTTTTTTTTTTTTTTTTTATAAAACTGCACACCAGCTTTTAAACATTAAATATATAATGAAATAAAACCGAGACTTTATTTAATTAAAAAGCGTTTAATTGCTTTCATCAATAACATATATTGTGAAGATGTCGATGAATAATGGATTTTTAGAAGAAATGGTTTCGTTTTTATTTTTAATTTGAATAATAATAATAATAATAACAATAACAATAATAATAATAATCTATAAAGTTTTAAATCTTTTCTTCAGGTGGTTGGAATGTCGAACTGAACCTTTTATTTCACTCACTGGGGTAGACTGTTCTAGTTCCACGTGCCATGTCTAATGGATGTCAGTTATCAGTTATCTCCTGTTAATTCCCCTCTCCAAGTTCTCCATCGCCTTAACCAGGTGGATAAAGGCGTTAGTTAGATCCAGTGACAGGACCCAAAGAGTTTGAGTTCAATCCCTGGTTAAGGCAGTGCAGAACTTGGAGAGAGGAATTAACAGGAGATAACTGATAACCCCAGTGAGCGAAAAAAAAGTGTTCAGTTCGAAATTCCAAATACGTGAAGAAAGCCGGAGCGTACAACGACCGAAAGGTTGTAATAAATATGGCAACAAAGATGAGGTCAATAGTCCGAATAATGTAAATAGTGTACATAATACCTAATCTCAGAAATATAGACAGATACTGAAGAGCCGGGGCGTTGTAATAAATATGGCAACAAAGATGAGGACAATAGTCCGAATAATGTAAATAGTGTACATAATACCTCATCTCAGAAATATAGACAGATAATGAAAGGCCGAAACGTAATAAATATGGCGACAAAGATGAGGACAATTGTCGGAATAATGTAAATAGTGTACATAATACCTCATCTCAGAAATATAGACAGATACAATCTGGATTTCTTCAAGTGTTTGCTCCATCGTTAGTTATCCTCTTAATATTTAATTTCTAACCTCCTTTCTTTTCTCCCTTACAACTTTATTCAGTATTACTCTGCTTTGGAGGGTTCTCGGGACTTTTGGGTGAGGAATGGCATAGATGGATATCGTACGATCTCATTACAACTGAACCCACATTGTAAATCTCGAAAGCACAATAATTTCAGGAAAATAACTTTAGATAATTTTTTGAAAAAATGGAGAGATAATTACGAAGCATTGCCGTGTGATCCAGAGCTGGCTCTAGGAAGACCGATTTAATCAAAACCGAAATCGCTTGCCTCGTGAGATATTGTCGAACTGTTATTCCGCAAAGCGCCCCAGATAGAATCTTTATTTTTCGCCTGATATCGAAAGTGTGCGATAATTTCACTAGTGATAAAGGATCTGACTCCAGATAAGGCACCAAAAGCAAATTAATGAGCAAAATTGAAATAAATAAAGGCAAATATTTCAAATGAAGACAACGGTTATCCGATGGAAAAAAATTCTTTCCAAAATCTATACAAAGTATTAGAAACAGAGAAAAGAGTGCTGAACTGCTATGGGATATGAATCTTTCTCATTTTTTTCTCTTCTTTTGAACGCGTTCACCCCAAGCAAGGCAATAAAGCCACTAAGACTAAAGAGGTTACTGGGTGGGGAAGAATTAGGAACAGAAACATTAATAATGAGCGGGAAGAGGAAAGAGTAATCTGGTGGACAGTATATAGCCATTGACATTGCATTTAAATATCCGAAGATTAAAGTTGTCTGGAAAGGATGAAGCCGGAAGGGAGTTCCGCAAGTAAGGGAGTAAAGCCACTAAGACACAAGGGGTTACTGGGTGTGGAAGAATTAGGAAAAGAAACATTAATAATGAGTGGGAAGAGGAAAGAGTAATCAGGAGGACAGCAGATAGCAATTGACATTGCATTTAAATATTTGATGATTAAAGTTGGCTGGAAAGGATGAAGCCTGAAGGGAGTTCCACAAGAAAGGGAATAAAGCCACTAAGACACTAAGGGTTACTGGGTGTGGAAGAATTAGGAACAGGAACATTAATAATGAGCGGGAAGAGGAAAGGGTAATCAGGAGGACAGTAGATAGCGATTGACATTGCATTTAAATATTTGAAGATTCAAGTTGGCTGGAAAAGATGAAGCCAGAAGGGAGTTCCACAAGTAAGGGAGTAAAGCCACTAAGACACAAGGGTTTACTGCGTGTGGAAGAATTAGGAACAGAAACATTAATAATGAGTGGGAAGATGACAGAATAATCAGGAGGACAGTAGATAGCGGTTGACATTGCATTTAAATATCTGATGATTAAATTTGGCTGGAAATGATGAAGCCGGAAAAGACGTTACACAAGCAAGGCTGTAAAGCCTCTAAGACACAAGAGGTTACTGGCTGTGGAAGAATTAGAAACAGAAACATTAATAATGAGTGGGGAGAGGAAAGAGGAAAGAAAACAGAGAAATAAAAGAATAAAGTAGCGTGTTTTAACTTTAAAAACATTGAATGCATTTTGGCAAAAAATGTTGTATTTTTTAGAAAATATTTTTTTTTTCCCCGGGAAAGTGTTAAAAATATTTTGAAAGTTTTGGAATTTCATTTTTTGTCCCTTTGTTTATGCTATTATCGCAATGTCACCTAGACCTTTTCACACATTATTGAATATCAGGCAAGAGGAATGAAGTCTTAGATAAGAGTTCTTTTCGATTCTCAAGGAAATAAGAATCCATTTTATTTCTACTTTTCTACTCATGTCTTTTTTCATTTTTCTTTCTTTCCAAATCTATCTATCTGTCTATCTATCTGTCTATCTATCTATCTATCTATCTATCTATCTATCTATCTATATGCCTATTTTATCTATCGCGTTTAATGTTATACCCAAAAGATAAATAAAAAGAAAAGGAATGAAAAAAAGAATTCTCAGCCAAGAAGAAGAGAATGGAAAAACACAAAGAAATGTGAGAAAAGAAATAAAGAGAGAAAGTAAATAAGCTGCGAATGAGAAAGAAAAGGAGTAAATAAGAAAAAAGAAATAAAAGAAATGATAGAAGAAGAAGAAAGAAAGAATGAAAATGCAAAACATCGAACGAGAGATAAAAACGAAATAACAAAAAACGAAAATAGAAGGAAAAAATAATTCGAATAAAATGTAGAAAAAAAAATAAAAGTAAAAACTAACGAAAAAGCTTGAAAGAAGAAGAAGCAATGGTCAAGCTTAATCCGAAATGAACAAAAGTAAAAAGAAAATAAAAAAAAAAACGAAAAAAAAAAACGACATTTTCAAAAAGCAACTAAACGAACAGAAAATAATGGTCAATTTAAATGAACAATGATAAAGTGGCAAATGAAAAAATCAAACATCTGAACGGCGACTTAGACTCATTGAGGACAAGCTTGCAATTATTATGTGCAGACAACAAGAGGTACCAGTTGTGACCAAAACAAATCCTTCTCTACCTACTTACCAAATATCAGGGAACAAGTTTAGTATCGTGTAGCTTTGTATATGTTAAACAATCGCTCATGAAATAATTGTGTTATTTAAATTCATACCATTATGCAAAGCAAAACAGATGTCAACACTTCCGCTTTAACATGCGAGAGAAAAAAAAAAAAACCTTGAATTTGACAACCAATGCCCCACCTCCTATCTCTTTTATTAATTTTTCTTTTCCGTTCTGTCTTCCTTCCGTCCATCCCTCCCTCGTGTGATTCCGATTCCTCAATCCAAGCTGTTATCCATTACACCTTTTTCCTCGCAGTAGGTTGCCATTTCTTTCTGCGGTAGACCACTTGTCATCCAAGGCTATTTACATATATCTGTGGAGAGAAGAAGAGGATTCCTTTCCCTGGGGTATTTAGCACATAAGTGAATGTAACAGATTTGACTGGAATTCGAACTCCACTCTCCAATTGCTCAGTCTGAGCTGTTATCCATTACTCCACTGTGCATCCTCCAAAATATTAAATGCTATTTATTAAATTGTTTACCTCCCTTGCATACGAGAGAAAAAAACCCTTGAATTTGACAACCAATGCCCCCCATCCCCTCCTAAGAAACACTGCAAAACACAGTAAAACAAACAGCAAGAATCCACACCCATAGGCAATTTAAGATATTGAAGATGGTCTCAGATGAGATTAAAAATACTTGGGAAAATAAAAAGTATTTTGTAGAATAACAAGACAATAAACAGCACTTACCGGTGTAAGAGTCCCAGCTAGCGTCCAGCTGGCAGACAAAAATAAAGGAGGTTGTAACTTAATACAAACCCTGCAAACTAACTGAATCAAGCTGGTATTTATATAGAAATACCTCCACTCAGGTACCAGCAGCCAATCACAGCCCAAGCAATGGACTGTCCCACTTTAGCACAATGAGATGCTCCATTGCACCATAAATAGCTCTCTTCCTCAAGGTTGGATTACTCTTTACCTCAGCTTGCTCCACAACTGAGTGTTTATCTTGATCACGTGATTGTTCGACATGGCGCTGCGAACAGGATTATTGACACCCGAAAATTGGGAACTCTTCTTCATTGAAGCAGGCATATCCACTGACTCAGCCAAAACTCATGCAACAAGGTTTGCGGATGAGAAGCTGACAATCGAGAGCCTTCAAATGCTGGATCGATCTATGCTTAAGGAGCTGGGAGTCACTTTAATTGGAGAAGCCCTGTGTATCATCAAGCAGGCTAAGGAATCCACCACCCAGACAACCCGTATTCAGGCACTAGCAGCCAAGCCTCCTCATCTCAATCTCGAGATGACACCACAGCAATTCAGGAAGTTCCGAATTGACTGGGATGTCTTTACCAAGATGACGAATATGCCAAGCTCCCAAGCTAATATTCACTTATACAATTGTGCTGATGAAGCTGTGCAAAATGCCATAATCAACACACACCCTGACTTCTTTACCACTGATCCAGATAAGCTACTTGACATGGTAGAAGCATTGGTCACCCAAAGGTCAAGTCCTATTGTCCATCGCCTTGCTTTTGCCTCCATGTTTCAGGATGCGGATGAGCCAATACAAAGTTACCTTGTCCGCCTCAGAGCCATAGCCGTTGATTGTAACTTTACCTGCCCCTCGTGTGAGCATGACCTGTCTGATATATACATCAAGGACCAGATCATCCGTGGAATAGCAAATGACACACTCCAGGCTGACCTACTGGCCAAAGCTGGGGCACTTAAATCCCTTGAGCAAAATATCCGTCATGCTGAGGCATTCGAATCAGCATTGCGAGACCAAACCTCAATGGCCGGCGCTTCAGATACAGCTGCTGCTCGGCTATCAACATACCGCAGACAGAAGGGTACACCACAAGCCAACGAGGGGATCCGTACCAGCACCTATGGCAACTGCAATGTTAAACCAAACCAGCGGGCTTGCTTAGGTTGTGGCAGCCACCAGCATAGCACCTCAGGAACTGGATCCCGCCGGCTAAAATGCCCAGCATGGGGACAAACATGTAGTAACTGTGGGAAGCCCAATCACCTATCGAGGGTATGCCGGGCTAAGAAACTAGCTCAAGCGGTCAGGAAAAGCCCAGAGGCTAATGAAGCTGCCATGGACACACTTATTGCCCACATCACATTCAATCAAACGACAGGCACGTATACATCTAAAGACACATGCCAGGTAAGGGAAATTGATGCGTATGTTGTTCCGTTCTCACCAAAACCGGATCCCAGACAAGTTAAGAATATCCCCAGAAATCACAGCACTAGGATGACGATCTTTCCTGACAGTGGGGCCACCATATGTCTCGGGGGACTTAAGCACCTTCTGAATATGGGGCTCACTATCAACAACCTCATTCCATCAAAAAAAGTCGTTCGAGCTGTGGGAGGCTTTACACTTGTCTGTCAGGGTTGGCTCCCTGTGGAATTCATCGTCCAAGGAAGAACAACTAAACAAGCCCTATACATATGCAAAAAGATTCAGCGGCTATACTTCAGCAAAGCAGCCTGCATTGATGTAGGGATACTGTCCAAAGACTTTCCTAAGCCGACGACTACAATATTACCCCAAACAGCAATGCAACACCTGCCCTTGACAAGCACACATAAAAAATCGGACGCAAGCACTAAACAATGCAAAGTCGAGGGACAACTTCCAACGCGTCCCAAAAAACTCCCTTTTTCCCCAACAGAACAGAACATTGATAGACTCAAGAATTGGCTATTGAATCAATTCGCCGAAACGGCGTTCAAGAACAATGGTGAATTCCCACCAATGTCTGGCCCCAATGCACATATACACCTCAAAGAAGGAGCAGTCCCCAAAGCCAGACATAACCCAATTCCTGTGCCTTTTCACTTCAAAGAGCCCGTAAGACAGGCCCTTTGGGAAGATGTGAAAAGGGGCATCATAACCCCAGTACCCGTCGGCATGCCCACTGATTGGTGTAGCACTATGGTAATTACTGCCAAGAAAAATGGCAAACCACGAAGAACCATAGACTACCAACACCTGAATTCACAGTGCAAACGGGAAACACACCATACAGGGTCACCATTTCAGCTAGCACTGCAAGTGCCACCTAAACAAAAGAAAACGGTGTTGGATGCTGTTGATGGATATCACTCCATCCCCTTAGATAAAGAGTCCCAGCCACTCACCACCTTCATTACAGAATGGGGAAGGTTCATGTACCTGAGGATGCCACAAGGTTACCTAGCATCTGGAGATGCCTACACCCGAAGGTATGATGAAGTAATAAAAGACATCCCCCGCAAAGTAAAAATCGTAGATGACACCCTACTCTATGACTCTGACATTGAAGGAGCCTTTTTTCACACCTTCGATTTCCTCCTTCATTGTGCAAAAAACGGCATCATACTAAATACGGAAAAATTCCAATTTTGCCAAGACACAGTGCAGTTTGGTGGCCTCCAGATAACATCCTCTGGTGTAACCCCTTCTAAATCCATGCTGGAGGCAATATTAAGCTTCCCAATACCAAAAACGCTCACCGATGCCAGATCATGGTTTGGTCTGGTCAACCAAGTCGCTTGGGCATACTCACTGAGCCCAGTCATGCTTCCATTTCGTGATCTTGTAAAACGAGACTCTCACTTTACATGGAATAAAAGCCTCGAGGATGCATTTCAGCAGTCAAAGAAGGTAATAGTTGACTTAGTCCGAAAAGGCATTGCAACATTTCAAAAAGAACGAATAACCTGCCTTGCCCCAGATTGGAGCAAAGAAGGAATGGGCTTCCTACTTCTACAGAAGTATTGCTCATGCACCACTGACAAAGCTCCAGTTTGCTGCCCTGAAGGTTGGCGCCTGATATTTGCTGGTAGCAGATTCTGCATTGATGCTGAACGCAGATATGCACCTATTGAAGGCGAGGCAGCAGCAATTGCATGGGCATTGGAAAAGTGTCGCATTTTTGTAATGGGTTGCCCGAATCTCATAGTGGTTACAGATCATGAACCACTAAAAGGATTATTCGGAGATAGAGACCTTAGTAAAATCCAAAACCCCCGATTATTCAGGTTAAAGGAGAAAACACTCAGGTACAGATTCACCATTCAGTACTGCCCTGGGAAATGGCACAGAGCCTCTGATGCTGTCTCACGTAACCCAGCAGACATATCACAAGCACTCCTAAATGTATTCACTGCTGAACCCTCTCAATCAGACATCATAGAGTCTGACAACATGGATGACTGGGTCAAATCAACAACCCTATTAGCAACATTCGGTGCAAACGACAACCTGGAGCTCATCTCACCAAACGTTATCCGTGCGGCGGGACACAGCGACCCGCAGTACAAAAAATTAATTGAAGTAATACAAAATGGATTCCAAAGGACGCGCATCCTCACTGCACCTGAAATCCGTGAATACTGGGAAGTGAGGCACCGCCTAAGTGTTGACGACGGATTAGTGCTCTTAGATCAAAGAATTGTTATCCCCACCTCACAACGCGCAAAAGTATTACATAGCCTACATTCTGCACACCAAGGTGAAGTTGGCATGAAGGCACGTGCCAATGAATCTGTTTATTGGCCCGGGATGAATGCTTCAATTCGTAACATTAGAGCAGGTTGTACGTTTTGCTCAAAAAATGCCCCGAGTCAACCAAAAGAGCCAATCAATCTGACACCATCTCCTGATTGGCCATTTCAGCAAATCGTCATGGACATCTTCCATGTTGGGAACCATGGTTACTTAGCATGCGCTGACAGGTTAACAGGCTGGCTGAATCTATACCACTTGAGCCACGGAGAAGCAACTGCCTCAAGAATTATTTCGATTTGCCGGGACATATTTCAAACCTACGGCGCTCCTGAGGAACTCAGCAGTGATGGTGGGCCACCCTTCACATCTCTTCCATTCAAGCAATTTTTAAAAGACTGGGCTGTTAAACACAGGTTATCATCTGCTGGTTACCCACAATCCAATGGTCGTGCAGAGCTCGCTGTCAAAACGGCCAAGAGAATCGTAAATGGCAACACAGGAGCACAAGGATCATTGGACAATAACCGTGCAGCAAGAGCCATCCTCCAATACAGGAATACGCCCATTCAAAACATTGGGCTATCCCCTGCTCAACTACTACTCCACCGCCGACTACGTGACTACATACCATCCCACCCCACACTCTATAAGCCACACGCGAATTGGATAACCGCAGCCCAAAATCGCGAGTTAAGTCTGTCCCGGCGGAACGCTCGTCTCATAGAGCAATACAACAGAACAGCACACACCTTAAATCCCCTTCAAAAAGGACAAATAGTGGCACTACAACGACCAACAACCCGCCGATGGGACACAACAGGTCAGGTCATTGAAACCCTCCCCAACCACCAATACCGTATCAGAATTGACGGATCAGGTAGAATTACCTTACGAAATCGCCGATTTCTCAGGAAACTGGATACACCAACAATCCCAGTTCCAAGACCTAGTGCCTTACCCGATACCCCTACACCAGTGCCACAAACATTCGACGCTGGAATAACATCAAACACTGCACAGCAGTCTACAATAACACGGACAAAACCCCCTCGGGCATTGTCCAGACTACTTCCACACAACCAGCCAGGTTTAAAGGAACTCATCCCTCCCCAAAGGCCACTACCGACACGCGATGGGGGGGAAGGAGATGTAGAATAACAAGACAATAAACAGCACTTACCGGTGTAAGAGTCCCAGCTAGCGTCCAGCTGGCAGACAAAAATAAAGGAGGTTGTAACTTAATACAAACCCTGCAAACTAACTGAATCAAGCTGGTATTTATATAGAAATACCTCCACTCAGGTACCAGCAGCCAATCACAGCCCAAGCAATGGACTGTCCCACTTTAGCACAATGAGATGCTCCATTGCACCATAAATAGCTCTCTTCCTCAAGGTTGGATTACTCTTTACCTCAGCTTGCTCCACAACTGAGTGTTTATCTTGATCACGTGATTGTTCGACATATTTGAAAGTGACTTTTGTTTTTTTTCTTAATCAATTTTCTATGGCCACCAAGAAATTAATTTGTGGACTCGTAAGAATTAAAACTAAAATAAATAGACATAATACATCTAAATTATTTAACCAAACATTTTTGAAAGAGTAATTTGATTTTTACTACATTCTAAAAGCTAATTAAACTAATGCAATGTAATATTTATCATTTAATAATTTATAAAGAAATAAATGTGAAAACATTTTTTATTCAAGAATTTATGAACATTTACTAAATTATTAAAATATATTAACACTTCCGCTGCTAACTACGGAGATCTTCGTTTTTCTTATCTTGCTTCAGCTGGCTAAGTACGAAAACCTACGCTGGTATGAGTGTCCCGTTGCACCATCTATCATAAAATCACAAAGGACCATGCTTCAAAAGATATAATGTGTATACCCATTACTGATCTGGTAAGTCATTCCCAGGTATATCCATGAAAATGGAATGCTTTAAAACACACTGGTGCCAGTTTTCTGTGTAATAAAATATGTAGGTTGAAATTTGGCATTTTCTTTTAAAATGGCTGGCCGAATGGGGGCAGCATTGGGCAAATAAGTAGCAGTGAAAGTGTTAAGAATTAAGAGAATTTTTTTTATTTCATGAAATTTATTCTTTAATGGTAAAACTTTATATGCACACAAAATAGAGAATGTGCAGGTTTATTATAGATAGCAGCAGCCGTAATTGACTCAAGTTATTTTCAAATTTCATTTGATATTTCATACAATTTTGCAGATCATGAGATCCAAATGACTTTATTACCCAGAATTCTAAGTAAAAAAGAAAGATTTTACACATATCTAGTATAAACATGGCTAGACATACATGCATAGAGAATATGAGAATTTGTTCAAAGAGATTTGTTTATGTATTCTCCATCTCAAATATTTGGTTGATATTAATTACATGCTGACTATTGTCCTCAGCACTTTTATCATCACATATTGGCCATTGTGCCTCTAGCTTGCATTAGCTGCTTTTCAATCCAAGAAACGTAGAAAAAGAAAACAGACGAGAATTAAATGAAATAAAAAAATAAAGTTAATTCTTTAATATTTTTCTTTCATTTAATTCTCGTCTGCTTCTGAATAAACGAAAGAATGTAAAAAAGTTGAAAGAAAAGATAGAAAGAAGAGTTTTACATACTTGGGATTACTGTTTTACCTATATAAGAAATAATTTCAAAACCTCATCCCAAAATTAGAAAAACAGAAAGATAGGACCTAAAAAGCAAAAGGAATTGTAAAACAGCAGTAAAAAAAAGAATTCAAAAATGGAAAAGCAAACAGTAGACGATAAAGAAACGAAAACAAAAAAAGGAATGAAAGAATACATCATATCAGAAATATAGACAGATCCTGACGAAAGTCAAATACCGATCGAAACGTAGTCAATGTGACATGAAAAATGTGGACAACAGATTGAAGACTGCAAATAGTGTAAATAGTTAAAATACATCATCTCAGAAATATGGACATATCCTAAAGAAAGCCCAAGCGTATAACGAACAAAACGTAGTGAATTTGATAAAAACGATGAGAGTAAATGTCCGAAAAATGTAAATAGTGTAAATCGTTAAAGCATCTAATTTAAGAAATATAGGAAGATCACGAAGAAAGCTGGAGCGTACAACGACCGAAACGTAGTGAAAATGACAATGAAGATGTAGACAGCAGTCTGAACAAGGTAAATAGTGTAAATAGTTAAATAACTCATCTGAGAAATAGAGACAGATGTTGAAGGTGAATATGACAATAAAGATGAGGACAACAGTCCGAACAATGTAAATAGTGTAAATAGTTACAATACCTCATCTGAGAAATAGAGACAGATGTTGAAGGTGAATATGGCAATAAAGATGAGGACAACAGTCCAAACAATGTAAATAGTGTAAATAGTTACAATACCTCATCTGAGAAATAGAGACAGATGTTGAAGGTGAATATGGCAATAAAGATGAGGACACCAGTCCAAACAATGTAAATAGTGTAAATAGTTACAATACCTCATCTGAGAAATAGAGACAGATGTTGAAGGTGAATATGGCAATAAAGATGAGGACAACAGTCCAAACAATGTAAATAGTGTAAATAGTTACAATACCTCATCTGAGAAATAGAGACAGATGTTGAAGGTGAATATGGCAATAAAGATGAGGATACCAGTCCGAACAATGTAAATAGTGTAAATATTTACAATACCTCATCTGAGAAATAGAGACAGATGTTGAAGGTGAATATGGCAATAAAGATGAGGGCAACAGTACAAACAATGTAAATAGTGTAAATATTTACAATACCTCATCTGAGAAAAAGAGACAGATGTTGAAGGTGAATATGGCAATAAAGATGAGGGCAACAGTCCAAACAATGTAAATAGTGTAAATAGTTACAATACCTCATCTGAGAAATAGAGACAGATGTTGAAGGTGAATATGACAATAAAGATGAGGACAACAGTCCAAACAATGTAAATAGTGTAAATAGTTACAATACCTCATCTGAGAAATAAAGACAGATGTTGAATGTGAATATGGCAATAAAGATGAGGACAACAGTCCAAACAATGTAAATAGTGTAAATAGTTACAATACCTCATCTGAGAAATAGAGACAGATGTTGAAGGTGAATATGGCAATAAAGATGAGGACAACAGTCCAAACTATGTAAATAGTGTAAATAGTTACAATACCTCATCTGAGAAATAAAGACAGATGTTGAAGGTGAATATGGCAAAAAAGATGAGGACAACAGTCCAAACAATGTAAATAGTGTAAATAGTTACAATACCTCATCTGAGAAATAAAGACAGATGTTGAAGTTGAATATGGCAATAAAGATGAGGACAACAGTCCAAACAATGTAAATAGTGTAAATAGTTACTATATCTCATCTGAGAAAAAGAGACAGATGTTGAAGGTGAATATGGCAATAAAGATGAGGGCAACAGTCCAAACAATGTAAATAGTGTAAATAGTTACAATACCTCATCTGAGAAATAAAGACAGATGTTGAAGGTGAATATGGCAATAAAGATGAGGACAACAGTCCAAACAATGTAAATAGTGTAAATAGTTACAATACCTCATCTGGGAAATAGAGACAGATGTTGAAGGTGAATATGGCAATAAAGATGAGGACAACAGTCCAAACAATGTAAATAGTGTAAATAGTTACAATACCTCATCTGAGAAATAGAGACAGATGTTGAAGGTGAATATGGCAATAAAGATGAGGACAACAGTTCAAACAATGTAAATAGTGTAAATAGTTACAATACCTCATCTGAGAAATAAAGACAGATGTTGAAGCTGAATATGGCAATAAAGATGAGGACAACAGTCCAAACAATGTAAATAGTGTAAATAGTTACTATATCTCATCTGAGAAAAAGAGACAGATGTTGAAGGTGAATATGGCAATAAAGATGAGGGCAACAGTCCAAACAATGTAAATAGTGTAAATAGTTACAATACCTCATCTGAGAAATAAAGACAGATGTTGAAGGTGAATATGGCAATAAAGATGAGGACAACAGTCCAAACAATGTAAATAGTGTAAATAGTTACAATACCACATCTGAGAAATAAAGACAGATGTTGAAGATGAATATGACAACAAAAGATGAGGACAACAGTCCAAACAATGTAAATAGTGTAAATAGTTACAATACCTCATCTGAGAAATAGAGACAGATGTTGAAGGTGAATATGGCAATAAAGATGAGGACAACAGTTCAAACAATGTAAATAGTGTAAATAGTTACAATACCTCATCTGAGAAATAAAGACAGATGTTGAAGCTGAATATGGCAAAAAAGATGAGGACAACAGTCCAAACAATGTAAATAGTGTAAATAGTTACAATACCTCATATGAGAAATAAAGACAGATGTTAAAGTTGAATATGGCAATAAAGATGAGGACAACAGTCCAAACAATGTAAATAGTGTAAATAGTTACTATATCTCATCTGAGAAAAAGAGACAGATGTTGAAGGTGAATATGGCAATAAAGATGAGGGCAACAGTCCAAACAATGTAAATAGTGTAAATAGTTACAATACCTCATCTGAGAAATAAAGACAGATGTTGAATGTGAATATGGCAATAAAGATGAGGACAACAGTCCAAACAATGTAAATAGTGTAAATAGTTACAATACCTCATTTGAGAAATAGAGACAGATGTTGAAGGTGAATATGGCAATAAAGATGAGGACAACAGTCCAAACTATGTAAATAGTGTAAATAGTTACAATACCTCATCTGAGAAATAAAGACAGATGTTGAAGGTGAATATGGCAAAAAAGATGAGGACAACAGTCCAAACAATGTAAATAGTGTAAATAGTTACAATACCTCATCTGAGAAATAAAGACAGATGTTGAAGTTGAATATGGCAATAAAGATGAGGACAACAGTCCAAACAATGTAAATAGTGTAAGTAGTTACTATATCTCATCTGAGAAAAAGAGACAGATGTTGAAGGTGAATATGGCAATAAAGATGAGGGCAACAGTCCAAACAATGTAAATAGTGTAAATAGTTACAATACCTCATCTGAGAAATAAAGACAGATGTTGAAGGTGAATATGGCAATAAAGATGAGGACAACAGTCCAAACAATGTAAATAGTGTAAATAGTTACAATACCTCATCTGGGAAATAGAGACAGATGTTGAAGGTGAATATGGCAATAAAGATGAGGACAACAGTCCAAACAATGTAAATAGTGTAAATAGTTACAATACCTCATCTGAGAAATAGAGACAGATGTTGAAGGTGAATATGGCAATAAAGATGAGGACAACAGTTCAAACAATGTAAATAGTGTAAATAGTTACAATACCTCATCTGAGAAATAAAGACAGATGTTAAAGCTGAATATGGCAAAAAAGATGAGGACAACAGTCCAAACAATGTAAATAGTGTAAATAGTTACTATATCTCATCTGAGAAAAAGAGACAGATGTTGAAGGTGAATATGGCAATAAAGATGAGGGCAACAGTCCAAACAATGTAAATAGTGTAAATAGTTACAATACCTCATCTGAGAAATAAAGACAGATGTTGAAGGTGAATATGGCAATAAAGATGAGGACAACAGTCCAAACAATGTAAATAGTGTAAATAGTTACAATACCACATCTGAGAAATAAAGACAGATGTTGAAGATGAATATGACAACAAAAGATGAGGACAACAGTCCAAACAATGTAAATAGTGTAAATAGTTACAATACCTCATCTGAGAAATAGAGACAGATGTTGAAGGTGAATATGGCAATAAAGATGAGGACAACAGTTCAAACAATGTAAATAGTGTAAATAGTTACAATACCTCATCTGAGAAATAAAGACAGATGTTGAAGATGAATATGACAACAAAAGATGAGGACAACAGTCCAAACAATGTAAATAGTGTAAATAGTTACAATACCTCATCTGAGAAATAGAGACAGATGTTGAAGGTGAATATGGCAATAAAGATGAGGACAACAGTTCAAACAATGTAAATAGTGTAAATAGTTACAATACCTCATCTGAGAAATAAAGACAGATGTTGAAGCTGAATATGGCAAAAAAGATGAGGACAACAGTCCAAACAATGTAAATAGTGTAAATAGTTACAATACCTCATCTGAGAAATAAAGACAGATGTTGAAGTTGAATATGGCAATAAAGATGAGGACAACAGTCCAAACAATGTAAATAGTGTAAATAGTTACTATATCTCATCTGAGAAAAAGAGACAGATGTTGAAGGTGAATATGGCAATAAAGATGAGGGCAACAGTCCAAACAATGTAAATAGTGTAAATAGTTACAATACCTCATCTGAGAAATAAAGACAGATGTTGAAGGTGAATATGGCAATAAAGATGAGGACAACAGTCCAAACAATGTAAATAGTGTAAATAGTTACAATACCTCATCTGGGAAATAGAGACAGATGTTGAAGGTGAATATGGCAATAAAGATGAGGACAACAGTCCAAACAATGTAAATAGTGTAAATAGTTACAATACCTCATCTGAGAAATAGAGACAGATGTTGAAGGTGAATATGGCAATAAAGATGAGGACAACAGTTCAAACAATGTAAATAGTGTAAATAGTTACAATACCTCATCTGAGAAATAAAGACAGATGTTAAAGCTGAATATGGCAATAAAGATGAGGACAACAGTCCAAACAATGTAAATAGTGTAAATAGTTACTATATCTCATCTGAGAAAAAGAGACAGATGTTGAAGGTGAATATGGCAATAAAGATGAGGACAACAGTCCAAACAATGTAAATAGTGTAAATAGTTACTATATCTCATCTGAGAAAAAGAGACAGATGTTGAAGGTGAATATGGCAATAAAGATGAGGGCAACAGTCCAAACAATGTAAATAGTGTAAATAGTTACAATACCTCATCTGAGAAATAAAGACAGATGTTGAAGGTGAATATGGCAATAAAGATGAGGACAACAGTCCAAACAATGTAAATAGTGTAAATAGTTACAATACCACATCTGAGAAATAAAGACAGATGTTGAAGATGAATATGACAACAAAAGATGAGGACAACAGTCCAAACAATGTAAATAGTGTAAATAGTTACAATACCTCATCTGAGAAATAGAGACAGATGTTGAAGGTGAATATGGCAATAAAGATGAGGACAACAGTTCAAACAATGTAAATAGTGTAAATAGTTACAATACCTCATCTGAGAAATAAAGACAGATGTTGAAGATGAATATGACAACAAAAGATGAGGACAACAGTCCAAACAATGTAAATAGTGTAAATAGTTACAATACCTCATCTGAGAAATAGAGACAGATGTTGAAGGTGAATATGGCAATAAAGATGAGGACAACAGTTCAAACAATGTAAATAGTGTAAATAGTTACAATACCTCATCTGAGAAATAAAGACAGATGTTGAAATTGAATATGGCAAAAAAGATGAGGACAACAGTCCAAACAATGTAAATAGTGTAAATAGTTACAATACCTCATCTGAGAAATAAAGACAGATGTTGAAGTTGAATATGGCAATAAAGATGAGGACAACAGTCCAAACAATGTAAATAGTGTAAATAGTTACTATATCTCATCTGAGAAAAAGAGACAGATGTTGAAGGTGAATATGGCAATAAAGATGAGGGCAACAGTCCAAACAATGTAAATAGTGTAAATAGTTACAATACCTCATCTGAGAAATAAAGACAGATGTTGAATATGAATATGGCAATAAAGATGAGGACAACAGTCCAAACAATGTAAATAGTGTAAATAGTTACAATACCTCATTTGAGAAATAGAGACAGATGTTGAAGGTGAATATGGCAATAAAGATGAGGACAACAGTCCAAACTATGTAAATAGTGTAAATAGTTACAATACCTCATCTGAGAAATAAAGACAGATGTTGAAGGTGAATATGGCAAAAAAGATGAGGACAACAGTCCAAACAATGTAAATAGTGTAAATAGTTACAATACCTCATCTGAGAAATAAAGACAGATGTTGAAGTTGAATATGGCAATAAAGATGAGGACAACAGTCCAAACAATGTAAATAGTGTAAGTAGTTACTATATCTCATCTGAGAAAAAGAGACAGATGTTGAAGGTGAATATGGCAATAAAGATGAGGGCAACAGTCCAAACAATGTAAATAGTGTAAATAGTTACAATACCTCATCTGAGAAATAAAGACAGATGTTGAAGGTGAATATGGCAATAAAGATGAGGACAACAGTCCAAACAATGTAAATAGTGTAAATAGTTACAATACCTCATCTGAGAAATAGAGACAGATGTTGAAGGTGAATATGGCAATAAAGATGAGGGCAACAGTCCAAACAATGTAAATAGTGTAAATAGTTACAATACCTCATCTGGGAAATAGAGACAGATGTTGAAGGTGAATATGGCAATAAAGATGAGGACAACAGTCCAAACAATGTAAATAGTGTAAATAGTTACAATACCTCATCTGAGAAATAGAGACAGATGTTGAAGGTGAATATGGCAATAAAGATGAGGACAACAGTTCAAACAATGTAAATAGTGTAAATAGTTACAATACCTCATCTGAGAAATAAAGACAGATGTTAAAGCTGAATATGGCAATAAAGATGAGGACAACAGTCCAAACAATGTAAATAGTGTAAATAGTTACTATATCTCATCTGAGAAAAAGAGACAGATGTTGAAGGTGAATATGGCAATAAAGATGAGGGCAACAGTCCAAACAATGTAAATAGTGTAAATAGTTACAATACCTCATCTGAGAAATAAAGACAGATGTTGAAGGTGAATATGGCAATAAAGATGAGGACAACAGTCCAAACAATGTAAATAGTGTAAATAGTTACAATACCACATCTGAGAAATAAAGACAGATGTTGAAGATGAATATGACAACAAAAGATGAGGACAACAGTCCAAACAATGTAAATAGTGTAAATAGTTACAATACCTCATCTGAGAAATAGAGACAGATGTTGAAGGTGAATATGGCAATAAAGATGAGGACAACAGTTCAAACAATGTAAATAGTGTAAATAGTTACAATACCTCATCTGAGAAATAAAGACAGATGTTGAAGCTGAATATGGCAAAAAAGATGAGGACAACAGTCCAAACAATGTAAATAGTGTAAATAGTTACAATACCTCATCTGAGAAATAAAGACAGATGTTGAAGGTGAATATGGCAATAAAGATGAGGACAACAGTCCAAACAATGTAAATAGTGTAAATAGTTACAATACCTCATCTGGGAAATAGAGACAGATGTTGAAGGTGAATATGGCAATAAAGATGAGGACAACAGTCCAAACAATGTAAATAGTGTAAATAGTTACTATATCTCATCTGAGAAAAAGAGACAGATGTTGAAGGTGAATATGGCAATAAAGATGAGGGCAACAGTCCAAACAATGTAAATAGTGTAAATAGTTACAATACCTCATCTGAGAAATAAAGACAGATGTTGAAGGTGAATATGACAACAAAAGATGAGGACAACAGTCCAAACAATGTAAATAGTGTAAATAGTTACAATACCTCATCTGAGAAATAAAGACAGATGTTGAAGGTGAATATGGCAATAAAGATGAGGACAACAGTCCAAACAATGTAAATAGTGTAAATAGTTACAATACCTCATCTGAGAAATAGAGACAGATGTTGAAGGTGAATATGGCAATAAAGATGAGGACAACAGTTCAAACAATGTAAATAGTGTAAATAGTTACAATACCTCATCTGAGAAATAAAGACAGATGTTGAAGCTGAATATGGCAAAAAAGATGAGGACAACAGTCCAAACAATGTAAATAGTGTAAATAGTTACAATACCTCATCTGAGAAATAAAGACAGATGTTGAAGTTGAATATGGCAATAAAGATGAGGACAACAGTCCAAACAATGTAAATAGTGTAAATAGTTACTATATCTCATCTGAGAAAAAGAGACAGATGTTGAAGGTGAATATGGCAATAAAGATGAGGGCAACAGTCCAAACAATGTAAATAGTGTAAATAGTTACAATACCTCATCTGAGAAATAAAGACAGATGTTGAAGGTGAATATGGCAATAAAGATGAGGACAACAGTCCAAACAATGTAAATAGTGTAAATAGTTACAATACCTCATCTGGGAAATAGAGACAGATGTTGAAGGTGAATATGGCAATAAAGATGAGGACAACAGTCCAAACAATGTAAATAGTGTAAATAGTTACAATACCTCATCTGAGAAATAGAGACAGATGTTGAAGGTGAATATGGCAATAAAGATGAGGACAACAGTTCAAACAATGTAAATAGTGTAAATAGTTACAATACCTCATCTGAGAAATAAAGACAGATGTTAAAGCTGAATATGGCAATAAAGATGAGGACAACAGTCCAAACAATGTAAATAGTGTAAATAGTTACTATATCTCATCTGAGAAAAAGAGACAGATGTTGAAGGTGAATATGGCAATAAAGATGAGGACAACAGTCCAAACAATGTAAATAGTGTAAATAGTTACTATATCTCATCTGAGAAAAAGAGACAGATGTTGAAGGTGAATATGGCAATAAAGATGAGGGCAACAGTCCAAACAATGTAAATAGTGTAAATAGTTACAATACCTCATCTGAGAAATAAAGACAGATGTTGAAGGTGAATATGGCAATAAAGATGAGGACAACAGTCCAAACAATGTAAATAGTGTAAATAGTTACAATACCACATCTGAGAAATAAAGACAGATGTTGAAGATGAATATGACAACAAAAGATGAGGACAACAGTCCAAACAATGTAAATAGTGTAAATAGTTACAATACCTCATCTGAGAAATAGAGACAGATGTTGAAGGTGAATATGGCAATAAAGATGAGGACAACAGTTCAAACAATGTAAATAGTGTAAATAGTTACAATACCTCATCTGAGAAATAAAGACAGATGTTGAAGATGAATATGACAACAAAAGATGAGGACAACAGTCCAAACAATGTAAATAGTGTAAATAGTTACAATACCTCATCTGAGAAATAGAGACAGATGTTGAAGGTGAATATGGCAATAAAGATGAGGACAACAGTTCAAACAATGTAAATAGTGTAAATAGTTACAATACCTCATCTGAGAAATAAAGACAGATGTTGAAATTGAATATGGCAAAAAAGATGAGGACAACAGTCCAAACAATGTAAATAGTGTAAATAGTTACAATACCTCATCTGAGAAATAAAGACAGATGTTGAAGTTGAATATGGCAATAAAGATGAGGACAACAGTCCAAACAATGTAAATAGTGTAAATAGTTACTATATCTCATCTGAGAAAAAGAGACAGATGTTGAAGGTGAATATGGCAATAAAGATGAGGGCAACAGTCCAAACAATGTAAATAGTGTAAATAGTTACAATACCTCATCTGAGAAATAAAGACAGATGTTGAATATGAATATGGCAATAAAGATGAGGACAACAGTCCAAACAATGTAAATAGTGTAAATAGTTACAATACCTCATTTGAGAAATAGAGACAGATGTTGAAGGTGAATATGGCAATAAAGATGAGGACAACAGTCCAAACTATGTAAATAGTGTAAATAGTTACAATACCTCATCTGAGAAATAAAGACAGATGTTGAAGGTGAATATGGCAAAAAAGATGAGGACAACAGTCCAAACAATGTAAATAGTGTAAATAGTTACAATACCTCATCTGAGAAATAAAGACAGATGTTGAAGTTGAATATGGCAATAAAGATGAGGACAACAGTCCAAACAATGTAAATAGTGTAAGTAGTTACTATATCTCATCTGAGAAAAAGAGACAGATGTTGAAGGTGAATATGGCAATAAAGATGAGGGCAACAGTCCAAACAATGTAAATAGTGTAAATAGTTACAATACCTCATCTGAGAAATAAAGACAGATGTTGAAGGTGAATATGGCAATAAAGATGAGGACAACAGTCCAAACAATGTAAATAGTGTAAATAGTTACAATACCTCATCTGAGAAATAGAGACAGATGTTGAAGGTGAATATGGCAATAAAGATGAGGGCAACAGTCCAAACAATGTAAATAGTGTAAATAGTTACAATACCTCATCTGGGAAATAGAGACAGATGTTGAAGGTGAATATGGCAATAAAGATGAGGACAACAGTCCAAACAATGTAAATAGTGTAAATAGTTACAATACCTCATCTGAGAAATAGAGACAGATGTTGAAGGTGAATATGGCAATAAAGATGAGGACAACAGTTCAAACAATGTAAATAGTGTAAATAGTTACAATACCTCATCTGAGAAATAAAGACAGATGTTAAAGCTGAATATGGCAATAAAGATGAGGACAACAGTCCAAAAAATGTAAATAGTGTAAATAGTTACTATATCTCATCTGAGAAAAAGAGACAGATGTTGAAGGTGAATATGGCAATAAAGATGAGGGCAACAGTCCAAACAATGTAAATAGTGTAAATAGTTACAATACCTCATCTGAGAAATAAAGACAGATGTTGAAGGTGAATATGGCAATAAAGATGAGGACAACAGTCCAAACAATGTAAATAGTGTAAATAGTTACAATACCACATCTGAGAAATAAAGACAGATGTTGAAGATGAATATGACAACAAAAGATGAGGACAACAGTCCAAACAATGTAAATAGTGTAAATAGTTACAATACCTCATCTGAGAAATAGAGACAGATGTTGAAGGTGAATATGGCAATAAAGATGAGGACAACAGTTCAAACAATGTAAATAGTGTAAATAGTTACAATACCTCATCTGAGAAATAAAGACAGATGTTGAAGCTGAATATGGCAAAAAAGATGAGGACAACAGTCCAAACAATGTAAATAGTGTAAATAGTTACAATACCTCATCTGAGAAATAAAGACAGATGTTGAAGTTGAATATGGCAATAAAGATGAGGACAACAGTCCAAACAATGTAAATAGTGTAAATAGTTACTATATCTCATCTGAGAAAAAGAGACAGATGTTGAAGGTGAATATGGCAATAAAGATGAGGGCAACAGTCCAAACAATGTAAATAGTGTAAATAGTTACAATACCTCATCTGAGAAATAAAGACAGATGTTGAAGGTGAATATGGCAATAAAGATGAGGACAACAGTCCAAACAATGTAAATAGTGTAAATAGTTACAATACCTCATCTGGGAAATAGAGACAGATGTTGAAGGTGAATATGGCAATAAAGATGAGGACAACAGTCCAAACAATGTAAATAGTGTAAATAGTTACTATATCTCATCTGAGAAAAAGAGACAGATGTTGAAGGTGAATATGGCAATAAAGATGAGGGCAACAGTCCAAACAATGTAAATAGTGTAAATAGTTACAATACCTCATCTGAGAAATAAAGACAGATGTTGAAGGTGAATATGACAACAAAAGATGAGGACAACAGTCCAAACAATGTAAATAGTGTAAATAGTTACAATACCTCATCTGAGAAATAAAGACAGATGTTGAAGGTGAATATGGCAATAAAGATGAGGACAACAGTCCAAACAATGTAAATAGTGTAAATAGTTACAATACCTCATCTGAGAAATAGAGACAGATGTTGAAGGTGAATATGGCAATAAAGATGAGGACAACAGTTCAAACAATGTAAATAGTGTAAATAGTTACAATACCTCATCTGAGAAATAAAGACAGATGTTGAAGCTGAATATGGCAATAAAGATGAGGACAACAGTCCAAACAATGTAAATAGTGTAAATAGTTACAATACCTCATCTGAGAAATAAAGACAGATGTTGAAGTTGAATATGGCAATAAAGATGAGGACAACAGTCCAAACAATGTAAATAGTGTAAATAGTTACAATACCTCATCTGAGAAATAGAGACAGATGTTGAAGGTGAATATGGCAATAAAGATGAGGACAACAGTCCAAATAATGTAAATAGTGTAAATAGTTACAATACCTCATCTGAGAAATAAAGACAGATGTTGAAGGTGAATATGGCAATAAAGATGAGGACAACAGTCCAAACAATGTAAATAGTGTAAATAGTTACAATACCTCTTCTGAGAAATAGAGACAGATGTTGCAGGTGAATATGGCAATAAAGATGAGGACAACAGTCCAAACAATGTAAATAGTTACAATACCTCATCTGAGAAATAGAGACAGATGTTGAAGGTGAATATGGCAATAAAGATGAGGACAACAGTTCAAACAATGTAAATAGTGTAAATAGTTACAATACCTCATCTGAGAAATAAAGACAGATGTTGAAGCTGAATATGGCAATAAAGATGAGGACAACAGTCCAAACAATGTAAATAGTGTAAATAGTTACAATACCTCATCTGAGAAATAAAGACAGATGTTGAAGCTGAATATGGCAATAAAGATGAGGACAACAGTCCAAACAATGTAAATAGTGTAAATAGTTACTATATCTCATCTGAGAAAAAGAGACAGATGTTGAAGGTGAATATGGCAATAAAGATGAGGACAACAGTTCAAACAATGTAAATAGTGTAAATAGTTACAATACCTCATCTGAGAAATAAAGACAGATGTTGAAGCTGAATATGGCAATAAAGATGAGGACAACAGTCCAAACAATGTAAATAGTGTAAATAGTTACTATATCTCATCTGAGAAAAAGAGACAGATGTTGAAGCTGAATATGGCAATAAAGATGAGGGCAACAGTCCAAATAATGTAAATAGTGTAAATAGTTACTATACCTCATCTGAGAAATAGAGACAGATGTTGAAGGTGAATATGGCAATAAAGATGAGGACAACAGTCCAAATAATGTAAATAGTGTAAATAGTTACAATACCTCATCTGAGAAATAGAGACAGATGTTGAAGGTGAATATGGCAATAAAGATGAGGGCAACAGTCCAAATAATGTAAATAGTGTAAATAGTTACTATACCTCATCTGAGAAATAGAGACAGATGTTGAAGGTGAATATGGCAATAAAGATGAGGACAACAGTCCAAACAATGTAAATAGTGTAAATAGTTACAATACCTCATGTGAGAAATAGAGACAGATGTTGAAGGTGAATATGACAATAAAGATGAGGACAACATAACGAATGGTGTAAATAGTTACAATACCCCATCCCAGACATATAGACAGATCCCGAAGTAAGCCGGTGATGGGTAAGATGGTGACGACAGAATGAAAGATGTAAATTTAATGAATTGTTCCAAAGAATATATATCTAAACCTCAAATAGTTCTTTACTGTGAAATTGGAAGCAATGCATATAGGTAAAAAAAAACTTGATGTAAATAACTGATTAGTGCGGAGAATTTGTTCGTAACGAATGCTATTTTATGAATACCCTTTATTACACCCAAGACTTTGTCTTTCATACAATATAAAATAACATATAAAAAAAATTGTTACTCTTCTTACCATTACTCATATTGTAAAATGTACCGAATAATGACTTGGGAAGATAAACACAAAACGAAAAATTTTTCTATTTCAAAAACTGAAAATATTAAGCGGTAAATGCATGCGTATTAGAATCGTCCTTCCAAAAATCGTCTTACATGTGTTGAAACACTTTAAAAAATTTTTTAATGAGTTCAGAAGGAACTTCGTACTACTTATGACCGGAATTCCCGAATTCTTTCCTTATGATATGTGACCTGTAAGTTTCTACTTGCTCTTTCCGATATTAAGTATACCGCGTGTAACAGGGAAATTGTCCAAATCGTGTAACAGCAAAAATGTCTAATTATTAGATTAAGCTTTGAACCATTGTGTGTTAGAAGTGATTATATATTACTGAATTCTCCGAGGCTTTTTAACAATAGTGGACCCTACTTTGAGGAATGAGAGTGTATAATTACTCTCCAAGCCTAACAGAAGCATCGTGATGAAATCGATCATAAACCAAAATCATTAATTAATCATATCTAAGTATCAGAAGTTGAAATATATAGGCACGGTGGAGTAATGGATAGCGGCTTGGATTGAGGAATCAGAGAGCCGAGTTCGAATACATGTCGAATCCATTACATTCACTTACGTGCTAATACCCTTCTCCCTCCAGCTATGGGTAAATAGCAGGACAGACTGGGTTCTATAGCCATGGATGGCAACTGGTCTACCGCAGAAAGAAATGAGAACATACTGCGGGAAAAATGTGTAATGGATAGCGGCTCGAGTTCGAATTTCAGTCGAATCCATTACATTCACTTACGTACTAATACACTTAGGAAAGGTATGAATCCTCTTCTTCTCCCTCCAGCTATGGGTAAATAGCAGGATAGACTGGGTTCTATAGCCTTGGATGGCAACTGGTCTAGGAGAAGGAAAAACTCTGAATTCAAAACCTGTCGAGGGTCGTTTGGGGACCTTGTGGCACTCAGTGCACCAGGTCTCTCAATTTGGCCCTTCAAAATGTGTGGATGGTCCTGCACGAAACCTTCACCACTATAATCAAATCTCATGTGCTGTTGTCGGCCTGTCGGTTTCCTAGGAACTGATCTTCTTGACCCTCATACATTGAATTCGATGGGAGATTCGAGTATATATATATATATATATATTCCAACTTATTGAAGTTGATCTTCGCCCTCTCTAATCTTCCGTACTGGAGTAACAAGTTTCCTTACACGTTGCACGGACAAATTCATTTTCAAGCCTTTTTCACTGATCTTTGAAATGTCACGTGACAAACGTCTTATGGATTGAGTTGGATCTTTTCTAATTAATTTCTTTAGCTCTACATTTAAATAATGATCCCTGTTGCTGTTGTGACCTCCTGATCGAATGTTAATCTCTACTTTTCTCTCTTTTTTCAAACTTATTCACCGTTCACTTGATTGTTCTTGAATGGTCTTTGACGAAGGAAGCCAGTGTATGAACGTCGGTACCATTACTGAAGGCCTAAATGATCTTTTTCCTCTCACCATTGCTCAGTTGGGAAGACAGTGGGGCTGACACAAAACAATTTTAACCTGTTCTCTTTCTACCTGAAGAACTCAAAGTGTTTTTCAGTGATTCTTACGACAAATGGTGTCAAGATGACTAAATGCGTTTTCCGAAAACCTGAAAAAAAGAAACTCAGCGTTGTGGTTGTTTAAGTATTAAATATTTTTAGAGATTGAAAATTATCCCGTACTATTACACGAGTTGGACAATTTTGTTATTTCAACCTGTAAATTTTTGTTCTCCATTTTCTTGCACATATAGAACAAGATTTAAAAAAACTTGAAATTTAAAAATTGTCCAGTACAAGGCTGAAACGATGGGGCACCTAGTGAGGATCGTACTCACTATACAGTTGTAATTGCACTTGTGAGACAAGCTTGCTAACCTTACACCGCCTCGAGGTGCCCAATTTTTTAAGCGTAGTTTAGGTGTGGCACACGGCCGATAGTGTGGAACAGCCAGTGAGAATCGTACTCACTATTCAGTCGTAGCAGTTTTAACTATTACAGCGCGCTAAGGTGCCTAAAAATTGTCTAATAAATAAATTTGACAGTGGTGGTGAAAAGCATAGAAAAAAAAAACATTTAGATTTCAACGAGTTTATATCTGAAGAGATTAAGCTATAACCACGCATGCGCGTACTAGAATCGTCCAGCCTTCCATTTTCTTTTTCCCGTGGACTTTCAGATCACACAAAACTTTGAGTTCACATATCGATCTCTTTCTCTCTTTCTTCCTCACAATCTCTCTATCATCTCTTTTTTGTGCGCGAGTAAACACACAATCACATTGTTACCTCGTAGGTGCTGTTATTTATAATGAAAAGTGTATTACAAATGGGTAAAATCGGCAATTTTTTTCATTTCCAGCTAACTTTATAGCTCCCAAAGTTGACATGTACCACGTAATTTAAAATGGACTTGATGAATACTTTAACTTCGTTCAGTAAAAATAAAAAAAAGAAGTTAGTTCCTTATGACCTATGTGATAGAAGAGTGATTTCTTAAATCTAATACACTTTACATCTAGAGATATTATGTATTTTTTTTTTCTGTAGTGTTTATTGGAGATAATCACAGACCATATCAAAATAGATTCATTAATCATTTAACCCACAACCAAGCCACTAGGACGCAAGGGGCTAATGAGTGTTAGGGAATATGAGAAAAACTACTATTAAGGAGAGAAGACAATAAAAGAACAAGAATTAAGAAGACAGTAGATAACGATTGACATTGAAAGTTAATTTTTTGAAGATCAAAAGCAATAAAGCCACTAGAACGCAAGGGGTTTCTGAGTGTTAGAGAATATGAGAAAAACTACTAAGGAGAGAAGACAATAAAAGCACAAGAATTAAGAAGGCAGTAGATAACGATCGACATTGCATTTAAATTTTTGAAGATCAAAGGCAATAAAGCCACTAGGACGCAAGGGGTTACTGAGTATTAGAGAATATGAGAAAAACTACTATTAAGGAGAGAAAACAATAAAAGAACAAGAATTAAGAAGACAGAAGATAACGATTGACATTGCATTTTTTTAATTTTTGACATTCAAAGTTGATTGGAAAGCGAGAAGCCGCAAGAGAGGTCGACAGGCGAGAAGTGCGACAGAAGAAACTGTAAAGCATAGAACTTATGGGTATATATGGCTATTCCAAATGTAAAATGATGACACCGACCCGCCAATTTAGTACCGCGCTTAAAATCATAAAGTCAACGTAACAATGAGGAAAGCTCAAAAATCAATAACCATGAAATTATTTATAAAAGAAACACAAAAAAGAAACTTTACGGTGTTCGAAAATGATTGAAGCCGAGATGTCAGGTCAGGAATAATAACATTGCAGATTCTTCTTTGGATTTTATCAAGAATCTCTAAAGATATAGCAGAAGCACCAGACCAGATGTGGCAGCAATATTCAAAGCAAGGATTAATGGTAGACTTATAAATATGGGAGATAGATTCTTCTTTGGATTTTATCAAGAATCTATAAAGATATAGCAGAAGCACCAGACCAGATGTGGCAGCAGCATTCAAAGCAAGGATTAATGGTAGACTTATAAATATGGAAGATAGATTCTTCTTTGGATTTTATCAAGAATTTCTGAATATATAGCAGAAGCACCAGACCAGATGTGGCAGCAATATTCAAAACAAGGATGAATGGTAGACTTATAACTATGTAAGATAAATTCTTCTTTGGATTTTATCAAGAATCTCTAAATATATAGCAGAAGCACCAGACCAGATATGGCAGCAAAATTCGAAAGGTAGGTCGATTGGTAGATCTATAACTGTGTAAAATAGATTTTTGGAGAAACAGAAAAAAATCTAGCACGCCAGTGTAAACTATCTTTCCTTGTAGCAGACCAAGCAATTGATTCAATATAATTCTCTATTTTTGTCAAGTGTTTGACATTCAGAAAAGACAGGTGCAGCGTTGACCTGATGCGCGACATCCTAGCCGGAAATCGCGATCTGTGTTTCTTCCGCATTCTGTGACTGCCCCGATAAGTGAACACATGATCAGCCTAGCCGCTATATGTATGATTTAAACTGAATTTTCAAAAATTAAAAAGCTTTCTTGAAGCTCGAAGCTGAAGGATTTAAAATTTACTATGTCCAGTAAGCAAAATATTCTGTGGTGCTTTTCAAATTCATTTTCTTCAGTAAAATCGATAAAAATTGGCTGTTTTGACACATTTGTAAACAAAGGTCAATTGTCTGTTTTAGAAATCTTACAAAACTAAAACGTATATTTCTGACACGTTATTTTAGGACAATTAGCAAACTGTAAACAAAAGTCAATTCTCCGTTTTAAAAATCTTACAAAAATTAAACATATTTCTGACACGTTATTTTAGGACAATTAGCAAACTGTAAACAAAAGTCAATTCTCCGTTTTAAAAATCTTACAAAAATTAAACATATTTCTGACACGTTATTTTAGGACAATTAGCAAACTGTAAGCTATATAATACATGATTAGTACATATAGTTCTACTTAATAACAATGTTTCCAAAGAGTTACACCACTGAAACTGGATTTTAAAATATTTAACAACTTTATAAATTATTCAATGTAAAATTAGAACAAAAAAAGAAAAAAATCTGGTAAAAATTCTTTTTTCATCGAATTTTTTTTCGTCTTTAATATATATTATTCACAAAAGCAATTTAAAATTTCTCAAATTAAATCATATCATAGTTTTATTATATTTTTTATTTTTTAAATTCAGAACAGATTTTCGGTAAGACGGTGTCCAATTTTATAAAAGAATTTCAGTGATTTAAATTCTTCAACGAATTCTACTTTTAACTAATATGGTCACTAAAAATAATCAACTTGAATTTCTTAAGTTTTCATAAAATTACGTAAGGGGGTGAAACACATGTAAAAGAAGAAAAACAAGATTTTCAAATAAAAAAAAAAAAAATCCAGAAATAATTTCATTCATTTGTGAATAAGTCCTGACAGTTTCATTAAAATCAGAGAATTATTTGATTTTTACAAGAATTTCCAAATTAATGTGTCTGTCACCTCGAAAAAAAAAAAAAAATAAATAAAAAAAAAAATAAAATTTGCTAAAAGTTATTACTGACAGAAGAAAACATTTTATTTAATGAAAATTTCGAATGTTCTAAAAAGGAGTAAGAAGTTTCGTTAAATATTTTTAAATACTTTGAACCATTCTCTTAATAATAAGATAAAGATTTTGACGATAAAACGATGTCTTCATTATATTTGGCGCATGTTTTCATAATGGTATCTTGATTTTTAGCTATTTCATGGAGGTACCTATATAAACACTCGCCCCAAGGAGCCATGTCTCTTCGATCAAAGAATATAGTGGCAAGGTTTTCTCATTATGCACCCTATAAATTTCAACTATCTCTTCCTGATGTTATGCATAAGTATCCTTTTTGTTAGCATTGTATCTACAGCTTCGGCGTTGATCACATATTCGGTTCATCATATTCTCAGATACCTCCTCGATATCCACATCTCTGTTGCCTGAAGTCTTTTCTTCATCTGTGAGGAAATGGTTCCGTATTCACTGCCATATAAGATGGTTGATATTAGATGGCAGCGGAGCATACTTTTCTGTGATTTTAATAAAATTTTCATGTTTCTTAATATTTTGCTTAGATTTTGAAAAGCATATTTTGCTATTTAATTCCACGTTCGGATTCAACGTCATATTTTCCATCGTTTGTCAAACCTACTGCTTTACAACGAGGCAATCTTAGAGAACTAGGTTTCCTATCAGGATTTAATTTTATCTATCTAACTTTCTGTCTCAATCTGTTCATATCTATCTATCTATCTCTCTATCTCTCTATCTATCTATCTATCTATCTATCTATCTATGTATCTATGTCTGTTCATATCTAACTTTCTATCTTAAACTGCTTATATCTATCTATCTATCTATCTATCTGTCTGTCTATCTGTCTGTCTGTCTGTCCATATCTATCTATCTCACTCCGTTGATATCTATCTATCTATCTATCTGTCTATCTATCTATGTCTGTTTATATCTAACTTTCTATCTCAAACTGTTCATATCTATCTATCTATCTATCTATCTATCTATCTATCTATCTATGTCTGTTCATATCTAACTTTCTATCTCAGTCTTTTCATATCATATTTTTAGTGGAAAAAAGTCTTTAAAAAAAGCTATGCAGATGACTCAGTGCTGATGGCAGACTCGGAATGAGATCTTCTGGGATTCCTAGATAAGTTAGCAAAGGAAAGGGTAATGAAAAGTACTTAGTTGTAAGAGGACAGGACGTATTGTTATAAACATCTGAAGCAGCGTATGATTCGAACTACGAACTGGATATGCCCGAATCAAGCAAGCACAGAAACTTAAATACCTGGAAAGTGTTTTAAAAAACGATGGAAAACGTACAGAGAAAGAAGACTTTCAGAAGCCAAGTATATTAAGAAACAGGAAAATTGCGTTAGAAACAGGAAAATTGCGTTAGAAACAGTGGATATTAAACGCTGGTCATTTTTTTTTTCTTTTTTTCATTTTTTGCAAATGAGAAAAACCAAAGCAACAAAGACGTGGATGTAGAAGATTCCATAGACGAAGCATACATCTCAAATAGCCTCTGACAATTAAGCCCAGCTCCAAGCCAAAGAATGGATAAAGGAGGAAACTTGGTACCTGATAACTGGCTGCTTTAGGTAGCTGGAGCTTGGCAGCTCGGGAAAGCAGTCCCTCTAGGGGAGGGAAAACCCGGATCTTAAACCTCTGTTGCCTAGTAGTCATATCCAAAACACGGAAAAGGTATGGAAGTAAATACAGACAGAAAACTCGTTATGAACTTCCGAAGGCAGTCGGCTGTAAACACTGACGACTTTCCAGTAGACTCCTGCCTCCATGGCGTTTCCGAATATAATGCCTTGTATTCCTTTGCATCTTATAAGTATGGTAGACATGAGCGTCATGTAATCTGCTCAATGCAAAGCCTCAATGTACTATCATCCAGGCGTGCAACTGGCGGGGTCACTCTAGTTTCACAACCAAAGGATTGAATTTTAACTAAACAGGACGTTACTTTTATCTCACAATATGAACAGATGCTTAGTAAATTCACAAACCAATGCTTTAATCTTCTAGATTATCTCTCATGATAATAACAACAAAGATGACGATATTCGTCTGAATGTAAATAACTCCTTATCTCAGAAATTTAAAAAGAAATTTCTTGAAAAATTATTGAACAAATGCTTCAAACAAATGTTAGTTAAAATTCTTCAAATCTTGAATATTTTAAGTTTTTACATTATTTACATTAATCAGACTATTGTCCTCATCTCTGTCGTCATATCTATCACAATGTTTACGCCGTTGTACGCTCCGGCCTTCTTCAGGTGGTTGGAATGTCGAACTGAACCCTTTATTTGGGGTAGATTGGTCTAGTTCGACGTGCCATACTTAATGGATGCCAGTTATAATTTATCGTCTGTTAATTTACCTCTGAAAGTTCCCACTGCCTTAGCCGAGTATTGAACTCACACTCTTTCGGTCCAGTCATTGCATCTAACCAACGCATTTATCCACTGTGTGATGACCCAAAGAGTGTGAGTTAGATACCCGGCTAAGGCAGTGTAGAACATCCAGAGGGGTATTAACAGAAGATAACTGATAATTGACATCCATTAAAAACATGGCACGTGGAACTACAACAGTCTACCCAAGTGAGCGAAATAAAGGGTACAGTTCGACATTCTAACCACCTGAAGAAGGCCGAAGGGTACAACGGCTGAAACACTGTGATAAATATAGCGACAGAGATGAGGACAATAGTCCGAAT
>OZ010609.1:71075653-71143153 GCA_963932145.1 Acanthosepion lycidas | reverse complement strand
CAGGATACAAAGCAGGAAACATAACACACCCAAACATGTTAATAATAAGCTAAACCTAGAAGGAGGAATGTACTCGATAACCTGTAGCAATTCTCACAATAAATACATAGGAGAGACCATATAGAATTTAAATAAAAGGTTATATAAATATAAAAAGTATCTTTTACAAAACAACACAATCTATTAATTACACACCGCAATTCTTCAGACAAAGATGTTGTTTTAAAAATGCTATTTTAATTAATAAATGCTACTTTATTTAATAAACGCTACCTAATCTTAAAAATGCTATTTAATTAAAAGCGAAAGCAATTTACTCAGCCGAAATTGATTTAATCGCTAGATCATCAACAGTAAATTTACGACCAGTTTCTTAGAACATTTCACCTTTCATGGTAGATCAGCGAACTGAATACTGCTGCCATTTCTGATCTGGTGTTCCTGCTATATATTTCGAGATTCTTGACAAAATTCAAAGAAGAATCTGCAATCTAATCGATCCTGAACTAGCATCTCGGCTGCAGTCACTTTCCCACCGGCATGACGTGGCTTCCCTCTGTTTTTTCTACCCATGACAACTCTTCTGATGAGCTTTTTTCGTTAATGCATCGACCACATGTGTTTAAGCGTGCTACTAGATTAGCAATTAGGTCTCACCGTTTTACTGTTGAACTAGCTATATGCTATCTTCTTGAATTTCTTGTCTTTGATAATATCAAATTTGTTGGTTTTTATTTCCCAGTCAGTTTGAATTGGCATGTCCCAAAGGATAGGTACATCGTTATTTTGAGTAATTGTGTCTGATTAGTGCTCATGCAATCTCTCAGTGGTTTCGATTTTGTGCTTCTTGCATATCTACCTTCTTATGTCTGTGGGTATGTTCATTTTTTGCTAGTTCCAGATACCCTGAGATAATATAGTTGACAGTTTCATCCTATTTTCTACAGAAGTATTTTGGGTTAGTTCCATCGTTGATTATTTGACAGTGATAAGATCTGGTTGTGAGCGTTTGGTCAATGATTTGCAATAATTAGACCTTGTGTCGCATCTTCCAAACCGGTGCTTCTCAGCCACTGATATGTTTTCTGTTGGTCCACATCTGCTTCTTTCGTTCTTTTTAGATATTTGCCATGCAACGCCTTCTCCTCCCAGTGTAATTTATTTTTGTAATTTAATTTTGTCAAGTTGTTTAGCTTTCTGTTTTACTCGTTTGGATTTGATAGTGTTCGATTCGTTTTTTCTTGGCAGGATTTCACGTATATTAAGCTGATACTTGAAGAGTGCAGCTTTATTGTTAATGGAGTGGATTTCGTGTTTTACTATTTGTAGAAGAGGGTCATTGGTTTTGTGGGGTATGCATCAAATCCGAATGTTGAACCTTGTTATCATTATTATTATTATTATTATTATTATTATTATTATTATTATTATTCCTTTGGTTTCTGTTTCATACACATTTCCTTCCGGGTCCCAACCAGAAATCAAAGGTCAGAAGAATCCTCAAATGTAGATGACTCCCAAAATAAAACGAAACGGCTATCCGGTGCTTTCTGCATTCTGTTGGGGATTCTTCTAGACTCGATGAATTACTTAATTATGATTATTCGAAACCCCTTAATATATATATATATATATATATATATATATATATATATATATATATATCTTTGCTTGAACCGGTTATTAATGCTATGAATGGAGTGACTTGGGGACAGAAGACGTTACTCGTGGGAACACAATTCCGTTGGTATAAGTAGAATTGAATGAGTCACAAGACGAAATTTGTGAAGAGCATGCGCTATATCGAGTCTATTTTGGTACCTGTCCATCACCGAGACCCGTTGGTCTAGTGGAAATGACGCTTGCGTCATAACGTAACGGTCGGGGTTCGATTCTCGGTAGATGAGAACAGCTGATGAGTCCCTAAATAAAAACAAACGGAAGTTCAGTGCTTTCTGCATTCTGTTGAAGATTCCTGTAGACTCGATAAATTACTTAATTATATATATATATATATATATATATACACACACACATGTTTATCTCTCTGTTCATATCCTTCTCTACATATGCATATAGATACATACATATACTCAGGGTAGGCGGCTTGTGACCTTTATGCAGTAAATCTGCAAAAACATAAAATATTTTGCGTTTTATGCATAATAATCAGTGTAACCTTCATATTTTGAGAGATTAGGTGCTGATCTATTTTATATATATATATATATATATATATATATATATATATATATATATATATATATATATATATATATATATATATATATATATATATATATATATATATATATAAGGAGTGCTATATTTATGGGATAAAGTGCTCAATATCAGGGATAGAGCGTGTGTAAATATAAAAGTAAACATTGAAGTCAACACTCAGAGGCGACACCCTGTTTCAGGCTGAACACAATCGTCAGGCCGTGAGTGGATTTTTTCTCGACTATTTAGATATATGGGTCAGTGGTGCATTCTTGGTAATCCATTGTGACGGATATTTTGGCGGGAGTGTCTTGTTTGTTTATTTATTTATTTGGGTTAATTTTTTTTCATTTTTTTATTTTATATATTTAGTTATTCTTTTCGGATTTTCGATGTTTATTAACGTAGTAAAATAATTTGGGGGAATTTGCTTAGATCACGCATTTAATAGTGTGTTTTTGTCTGGGAAGATAATTAAAGCTATTTATTCGTCCAATTTTTAGATTGATTGCCGTAGACTGTTCTATTATTTTGGCGGGGGACAGTTTTTAATTTGTTTATTATTTATTTATATGTGTATTTATTTGGATGTTTTTACCTGTTTTTGCTTATTTATCTTTATTTATATTATTTCTAATTTGTTAATTTGTTCATTTGTTTATTTGAATTAATTTTTACTTGTTTTTTCTTATTTATTTACTTATTTTTTTATATTTTTATTTACACTATTCGGCTTTCGATTTTTGAGTTGCGCAGTGATTTTTTTATCGTTATATAGCAAATTTTCCGTCTAATTTTGGGATTGATTATTGTAGTGTATTTTAACGGTTATTTTGTCGGGATTGGTTTGTTAATTTGTTTATTATGTACTATTTTTATTTATTTGGGTTGATTATATTTACTTGTTTTTTATGTATTTATTTTTATTTTTATTTATTCTATTTCGTCTATTCTAACGGGTGAGGTTTGTTAATTTGTCTATTATTTGTTTCGGTCAATTTATTTTTTACATGCTTTTTATATTATTTTGTCTATTTTGTTTATTCATTTTAGTTTTCAATTTTTAAGTAACGTAGTAAAAATTTGTTTTCTCGTCTGCATTTTTAAAATGAGCTCAGATCGTTTGTTTAATAATTTATTTATCTGGGAAGGTAAAGAGCTATTTTTTTCTCCAAGCAAAGTTTGCAGGTTTTGGATTGATTGTTGTAGCCTTTTACTTATATATATATATATATATATATATATATATATATATATATATATATATATATATATATATATATATATGTATTTATATATATATATATATGTATTTATATATATATATATATATATTTATATATATATGTATTTATATATATATATATATATATTTATATATATATATATATATATATATATATTTATATATATATATGTGTGTGTATGTGTGTGTGTGTATAAGCATTCAATTTTATTCTTAAACATTTTGTTAGAATTTCAGATTATTTGAGCTAGAATTGTCTTTATTAGATGCGAAAATGTTGTCAGTTTTGGGGTCACCCTTTATATATGTTCCATTTCTGAGCCTATATCTTATAGATAACTCTAGCTCTGAAAAGGAAAAACAAAAATAAGTTGTTAATGTTTCGAAGTACGGTTTTAAACTGCTATGAACAGAGCAATTTTATGTTAGTTCAGGCTACCATATTACAGACTGATATCACGTTATCTTCAGCCACGACGTGAACATTTCTTTCTGTATATAGCAGATATCTATTCCGAAAAATGGACTGGAATATCATATATATATAGTTCCGAAAAGTGTGGATGGTTCTGCACAAGCCTTCACCACTTTAATCAAATTACTTGTGTGGGTTTTCTGGAGGTTTACCTTGATTTGTTCTTATCCACACAGTTCAGTCGCAAGGTCTGCTGGCGAGAGAGTGAAGGCGACGGGGTCAGGTAGAGGATATTACTGGAAGGCACTGGCTGGAGATCTACACAGTGGCAGACCGATGTGTCTTAAATGCCACTTAAGATTATCGCACAAACATTCATAACTGAATCAATAAGCTGTCAGATCCTAATACCTTGAAACTGACGGGAGAGTCCATTATATATATATATATATATATATATATATATATATATATATATATATATATATATATATATATAGTGTATATTTAGGCAGGAATTTTTTTTTATTGATGCATCTTTTATTAAATAATATAGACATATTCCCATACTTAATAATTCTCGTTTTCACTCTCGCTTGGTCATGTGTGACGTCACGAGCTGCGACGCGATTTTCGATTCCACGTCTCATATACACGAGTTTGTCATTGCTTTAAAAATTTCATGCAACAAAAACAGACTATCATTATTGTTCCGTGTATTGGTTGATATATTGAAATGTAATTGTCATCTTTGATAATGGCTTATGTAAGCCGAAAGCTTAGATTGGATTTAAACATGTATCAATATGGTGTTTTCCTTTCGTCTTTCAACGATAATGTGATTAAGCTTATCAAACAAAATGAAAGGAACTTACTTAAAATAAATAGACAAAACTTGTCTATATCATTTAATGAAACATGCATCAATATATGTGACGTCATGAGATGCGGTACGATTTTCGCTTCTAGCGTCTTATATGCACGTGTTTATCGTTGCTTAGAAATCTTCTGTGTAAACATTGACAGACTATCATCACTGTCGTGTCCGTATATTGTTTAATATGTTGCAATTGACATCTTTGATAATGGCTTAAGTAAGCCGAAAGCTTAGATTGTATTAAAAAAATATGGATCACTACTGTGAATTTATTTCTTCTTTCAACAATAATGTTATTAAACTTATCAGAAGTTACGAAAAAAAATTTACATAAAATAAATAGACAACACTTGTCTATATTATTTAATGAAACGTGTATGAATATATATATATATATATATATATATATATATATATATATATATATATATATATAGATAGATAGATAGATAGATAGATAGATTGCCACAGTAAATCATGGCGTAGACAAAACTCAGTGTTTTCAGGTTCAAGGAATCTATCAAGTAATTTTGAAAAAGATATCCGCCTTAATTCTCCAAAGAGATATGTCGCGACATTTTTCGATCCGATTCCACAAGAATGTCGACCGAGGCAACCAAACCGAATAATGATTGGGGACGATTCCTGGTTGTAGCTTTGGTTGTCTTATACTGCCAAGCAATCGAAGAACGGAAGAATCATTGAAACAGTTTAGAAGCCGGCTCGAAATGACTATGTTACTACGTTTTTTTTTTTTGTTTGTTTTTTTTGAGCATTCAACCCCAAGCAAGGCGGGAAGCTACTAGCACGCAAAGGGTTTCAGAGTAGGAGCGAGAACAAATAGGAGTGATAGAGGAAAGGATGAAGAGAAGGATAGGGGATAGATCAAGGCATCTGGAGACGTCGATTGACGCTACATTTGAATAATTTGAGATTATAGCTATCAGGAAAACAAGAAATGGGGAGGGAGTTCCACAGGCGAGAAGTGCGAGACAAGAAGCTATTGGAGTAGAAGAGGCGGTTACATTTAACAGTTTCGACAGCGAAAGGGTGTGAGCGAGATGTCAGCCTAGTTGAGCGCTTAAATTCATGAAGTCTGGGAAACAGCGAAAGCAGCTCATCGGAGCAGTTACCGTGAAAGTATTTGTCAAAAAGACAGAGGGGGGCAAGGGCATGTCTGTGAGAGACGAGATGCCAGATCAGGGGCAATTACATTTGGATTTTATCAAGGACCTTGGGACAAACAGAAGGAGCTCCAGACCATATATGGCAGCAATAATCCATGCAAGGGTGAATGGTTGATTTGTAGATTTGAAGGATCGACTCTTGTGAGAAAAATTTCCTAGTGCGACATAGGGAGCCAACTTTCCTTGCGGTGGATGAAGCTATTGATTCAATGTAATTGTTCCATCTCAGCGGACAATGTGAGGCCGAGCAGTCGCAAAGAGGTGCTTTCGTGGAGTTGAGCGTCAGACATTCTAATGGGGGATATCGATGGTTCTCTCTGGTGAGAGCAGTTTTGTTTTTGAGGCGTTAAAGATAACCAGCCAATTCCTGCCGCAGTTCACAACCGATTGCACGTCCTTTTCGAGACAAACGGCCAGGTTAGTTTTGTCAGCGACACTAGATTTGTTTTTGATATATTTACATTTGTTGTGTTCACTCCACATCTCCAGACCACCCCCCACATATGGGGTAGATAGGCTCTAAAAAGCCAATATAAATTTTATTTTTAAATTCATTTTTTCTGACATCAGACATTAACTTATTTTTTTTTATTTTGCGAATCAAAATAATAGGGATATATACAAGTTGTAACAGCAAAACTGTCCAATCGTTAGATTAAGTTTTGAACCGTTGTATCTTAGAAATGATTAAAGATAACTTACTGAATTTCCAAGGATTTTATAAAACTACTGGAGTCTACTTTGAACAATAAGAATGTATTTAGCTCTAAGGTGAAATGATGATCTTTCTTGCTGTTGTGACCACCTGATTCAGTTTTCCTCTCTACTGTTGCCTCTTTTTAAATCTTATTTACCATTCTCTGGATGATTCTTGAATGGATTTTGAAGATGGAAGCCGGTGTATGAATGTTGGTACGATTGATGAAGACCTGAATGATCTTTTTCCTCTCACTATTGCTCGGTAAGGAACACAGCACGGGTGACAAAACAGACTTTAGCCTGTTCTCTTTCCAGTTGAATAACTTAATGCGTTTTTCAAGATGGCGAAACGCCTTATCTGAAAACTTGGGAACAAGAAACTCAGTTATTCCATGTTACGCGATTTGAATAATTTTGATGTTACACCCAATATACATATTAGGTTGGTGCAAAAATAATGATGTAATAATGTCGTTTTTTGGCGTATTTTTAACATCAAAAAAAGACATTATTACGCCATTATTTTTGCACCAACCTAATATATATATATATATATATATATATATATATATATATATATATAGAGAGAGAGAGAGATAGATAGATAGATAGATAGATAGATAGATAGATAGATAGATAAACCTAGTGAGCCAGACAAACCTACCCAGGTTTCACCTAAGCGGATCGTCAGGGAAAGCTGGCTCAAGAAGCAAAAGAGAAACAGCATATTTATAGGCGATAATCAATATCATACAACGTGACCAAAGAAAAAGAAAAAAAAACACAAGAACACCGGTGTGGGGGGGGGGGTAAAGATTTATTCAACGACTAAAAGGGTAGGGGATAATTAAAACACGGACAATAATGGTGGAAAGACAATACAAACGGAGAGATTAGACTTAATTCAATAACCAAGACTTTCTATGCCTACATATGTTAAGAATCTCGGTTTTGGAGTTTAATAGATCGTTAGGTTGATTATATAAAGCTATGGCTAATTTCTCCTCTGTACATAGCTTACAAAATTTTTGGCCTGTTTTATATTAGGTTGGTGCAAAAATAATGACGTTTTTGACGTATTTTTAACGTCAAAAAATGTCATTATTTTTGCACCAACCTAATATTTGGGGAATTCTTTTAATATTTCCCATTTATAGATGGGGTCTTTATTGTTTTAGTTTTCCATACATAGGTGGATAGCGTGGTACTATGTTCAGTTTTTTTCGTTTTTAAAACTACTCGTGTGATTATAATATCTTTTTTTTTTAAATATCTTGAGTGTATATATATATATATATATATATATATATATATATATATATATATATATATAGTGTATTTGTGCAGCAATCCTCCTTTTACGCATGATTCAGTAAAAATAACTGACCAGGTACTGCGGTTAAGGTTTTTTATTTAATTTTTCTTGTGTTCCGATAATTTTCTTCTTTGTTGTATGTCCCAACATTTTATTTTTACTTTTAAATGACAGCAGGGACCACACACACACACACACACACACACACACACACACACACACACACACACACCCCGCGCAATTTTCAAGTACTGGGATTAATATAGAAGTAATAGCTCTGTTATTTTGCATTATACACTGTTTTACTTACCCATAAGGACATATATATATATATATATATATATATATATATATATATATATATATATATATATATATATATATATATATAAGGAAATATAGTCTTAAGATGTGCTATATTTATGGGATAAAGTGCTCAATATCAGAGATAGAGCGTGTGTAAATATAAAAGGGAACATAGAAGTCAGCACTTAGAGGCGACAGTCTGTTTCATGCTGGACGCAATTGTGGCCTGACGATTGCATCTAGCATCAAACAGACTATCGCCCGTAAGTGTTGACTTCTATTTTCACTTTTATATATATATATATATATATATATATATATATATATATATATATATATATATATTTGTATATATATATATATATATATATATATATATATATATATATATATATTTGTATATATATTTGTATATATATATATATATATATATTTGTATATATATATATATATATATAGAGAGAGAGATATATAGATAGATAGATAGATAGATGCGCTACTTATTGCGATCGCTCATTATCAGTGGTAGAGCTAACATACTTAGTTGCATGGATGTGTGTCTATAACCATAGGTTTCATGCTTTTCCGATCCGCAGACAAACCTAAGTATATATATATATATATATATATATATATTACCATGAAACTGAAAATATTTTTAAGCTCTTACATTATCCTTACTAGTTCATATTTCGTTCGGAGCCAAAGGCTCAGAGAATATTCCAAAAGACAAATGCGTGTCACCTCCGGACAAATCCAACGAATAGAATAATATATTGTTCTACGCCCTAACTCTATCACAAGTTGAACTGAAAGGAATTTATGCACAACATAAAATTGATACAACTATGTAGAAAACAATGAAAGATTTAATTTATTTAAAACAAATTAATGACTTGAAACTTGAAGGTGGCATTTATTCAATTGGCTGTAATAATTGCCACAAACAATATATAGGAGAAACCCCAAAAACTTTAATTAAAAAATTATATGAACACCAAAGGGATCTTTTACAAAACAACAAATTAAACATTAATTTCTCATTCTAGCTAGACGAACCACAATTTTGACATAAAACTAATGCTACTCTAATTAAAAGAGAAAACAATTCACAGAGACAAAAATGTTTAGAAAGTCATTTAATCGTTAGGTTATCCACAATAAATTTGGGTTCCTACAACTTTTCGCCATTCTTGGCAGGTCCTCATATTTATCACAACGTTTCGGCTGTTTTGCGCTCCGGCCTTCTTCAGGTGGTTGGAATGTCGAACCGAACCCTTTATTTCGCTTACTGGGGTAGACTGTTCGAGTTCCACGTGCCATGTTTGAGGGATGTCAGCTATCAGTTATCGCCTGTTAATTTTCCCTCTGAAGATTCTCCACTGCCTTAACCGGGTATTGAACTCACACTCTTTGGGTCTTGTCACTGGATCTAACCAACGCCTTTATACTTGAGGACATCGGAGTATGAATTTCTGGGTATTATAAGCCTAATGTCTTCAGCAAACATTTTTACCAGTGCTCATATTGCAATTTTTCTCTTTATATTTACCAGAGCTCATATTGCAACTTTTTGTTCTTATCATTGCTTTTCTCTGGGACTCCTTATTACTGGTTCCCATATTGTAATTATTTCTATGCTTGATCGGCTCAGTAGATTTTTGTGGCCTAGCATATGTGCTGATTAATTAAGTTTACGAATTTTCCAATGGTGTTCGCGATCTAAGATCTCAACATGATCACACAGGGGACGGTGATCTCCCTTCTCTCTCCATATGTGGTCAGCCACGCCTGATTTTTCTACTTCCCCTCGTGTTACAGCTTTCTGGTGTTTTTGAAGCCTTACCTTGAGAGGGCAGCCTGTCTATATTCCTTCCCGCAGCTGCACGAGATAGCATACACAAAGCTTTTAGTCATGATCTCCTCTATGGGGGGTCTTACTTGGGAGAGATAACTGCAAAGTGTCGTCAAGCTTTTGAAGGTTGTCCTGATGTTATATAGGCCGCAGATCCTTTGTATTTTCTCTGATAACCCTTTCACATAAGTCAGACAGACTGTTTTCTGAGTGTTGTTGTCCTCCTCCTCTTGTACCCACCTATCCCAGTTTTTTTTTTTTTTTTTTTGGGGGGGGGGTTCTGCCATGTACCCAGTATAGTTGTTACGTTGTAGGGTACTGCTTATACTGACCAATTCTTCACAGCTCCTTATCAAGAACAAGGATCACTTCGCACCTAAGACGTATAGGCAGTTATCGCAGCGTTACACCAAGCTACCTCACATATACGGTCTCCCTAAGATTCACAAAGACGGTATTCCGCTCAGGCCGATTGTTAGTTGCCAAGGCTCTGTGTGCCACCCTCTGAGTCGCTTCCTTGTAGGTATAATTGACCCATTGATCGGAAAGTCACCTTCATATATCCGAAACTCCACTCACATCGTGGATATAATCAAAGATACCCCCATCCTCTCCGACTAGATGGTGAGCTTGGACGTGGTGAGTTTGTTCACCAAGGTACCCACGGAGGAGGCATTCTCAGTAGTAAGACATAGATTGGCCTCTGACTCTTCCCTACAAGAACGGACCAGTATTCCAATAGATAATCTGATGGAGATCACTTCGGAATGGGATCACACATATATCAACAGGATGAGGGCTTAGCAATGGGCTCGCCATTGTCACCAGCAATGGCGAATATATACATGGAATACTTTGAAGAAATGGCATTAGAATCTATATCTCTAAAGCCTACTATATGGTTAAGGTACGTAGATGACACCTTCATACCCAGGCCACACCAGGAAGATGTCCAGGTTCTACTGGGCCATGTGAACTCAATAAACCTTCGATACAGTTCACAATGGAGAAAGAGAGTAAGAACACACTCCCATTCCTGGATGTACTAATATCTCGAACAGAGCATGGGGTCAAGACATCCGTCTACCGTAAACCGACATTCACCGGACAGTACCTCAATTTCAACTCCCACCATCCATACAGCATAAAGAAAGGATCGTCCGTTGCTTACAACACCGAGCAAAAGTCATAAGTGGCGACCCAGAGACGTTAGGTAAAGAATTGGTCAGTATCCTACTTTTGTTTTTCATTGGTTAGGCAGATTTCACGTGGATTTGTCTTGTCAAGCACCGTTTGTATGAAAAAATGTATGTATCTAAATGTATCGTGACTTTAGGTTGTCTATACAGGATTCGAATGTTAATTGATATTCGTTTCTGTGTGTGTGTGTGTCATTTTTATTATGTTTGGTGGCTGAGATAGAAACTCAAACACTTGTGCCCACGACAATGTTTATATTAATAAGAATTAATATTAGAAAATAAAATCCCTTCAAAGATTAGATAATCCGAGGTCGGCTAAAAAAGGTTCACGACTGTTGCTATGACAAGAGCGCTAAAGTACGCAGAGTGAAGCCGCTTGGCACTGACTAAGTTATAATTTTCTTGCTCACTTCCGTTTTTATAGCAGTGCTTGGTAGGAAAGTGTGTAGAATGTGGTCGTCTCGCCACAACACACAGTTTCCATCAGTGACTGCGGTTTGAGCAGCAGTTTGGGGTTAAGGATGATATTCCCCGAATTCCACAACAACTATATTCTCTAACTGTCGCACCATTTCAAAATCAAATCCAATTTGAAAGGAACAAGACGTCGGGGAAATCCAAGAGAATGCGATGAGACATCTGCTCGCTATCTCCAAATAAAGGAGTTCCAGGAATGCGTTCATCAGTGGAAAGTACGCTGCATAAAGTGTGTAGCTACAGAATGATGACTATTTTGAAGGAGATTAAATGCTGGATTGATATGTGTCGTAGTTTTTTTGCTACAGCCTCAGTCCCGATACTTTTTGATCAAACCTCGCCTATAAAAATATCTTCTATTATTATTTTTTCCCAAAAAAATCCCCATATACCTTCCCCAGTATTGACTGTTTTCGTCTTTTCTTTCCGATAATTTCCCACGTCAGCATAGGCGGCTTATGATTTTTCATGCTTCGCAGAAAATTCGTGATTTTTTTTCTCAGAGGTTTTCTCTAGAGGAGTTCGAACTCATTAAGATTCCTGTTATAAGAATCAGTAGTGAAGGGGTTAACTTTTGGCTCCATGAAATAGATAATTAGAGTTTTGTTAAATCCTCTAAGCAACGTAAGTATTTCTTTCAAAATCCTAACGTTAAACGAAATATCTCAACAACATTATATATGCAGATGACAAAGGGTTAATAGCAGACCCAGAAAAAAGACATGAACTTCGACAGAAGACAGAAAAGGAAAGCAAGAAGTAAAGGCTAAATATCAATTTTTAAAGGAGTTATAACTTTATAATTATAAGCGCTCTAAGTTACATACATATATATATATATATATATATATATATATATATATACACACACACACACACATATGTATATATATATGTGTATATATATGTATATGTATATATATATATATGTATATGTATATATATACATATACATATATGTACATATATATATATATTTATACACACACACACACATACGGTGGAGTAATTGGATTGAGGAATCGGAGAGCCGTGTTCGAATTCCAGTTGAATCCATTACATTAACTTACCTAATACCATTAGGAAAGGTATGAATCCTCTACTTCTCCCCACCAGCTATGGGTAAATAGCAGGACAGACTGGGTTCTATAGCCGTGGATGACAACTGGTCTAGCCGAAGGAAAAGTATTTGATTTCAAAACCTCGGAGGGTCGTTTAGGGACCGTGTGGCACGTAGTGGATGTTCGTGCACGAAACCTTCACCCCTATAATCAAAATCTCATGTGCTGTTGTCGGGCTGTCAGTTTCCTAGGAACTGATCTGCTTGACCCACACACGTCGAATTCGACGCGAAAGTCGGGAGTATATATATATATATCTATATCTATATCTATATCTATATCTATATATATATATATGACGATAATTTACCCATCGCACCATATATATATATATATATATATATATATATATATATATATAGGGTGCGATGGGTAAATTATCGTCATATTATATTTTTTGTTTTGCTCATGCGTGTCTTTCATTTTGTCAACTGTATAGTAGGGTCAGTTGGGCACCGTCTATGACAAAAAGAATACCATAACACAATTCATTCCACCCGAAATCTGGAAAAGGCCTTCTGTACTGCTTGGCATTCGTGACAGAATCTCCTATAGGAATATTTCAGTGTGATTTGGTGTCATCCTGAGAAAAGTGTAGAGGATTCGGAAAGAGTTCGATGAGACTAATGGTGATTACGAAGGTACGGCAGCTCGGAAAACACACTCTGATCGTTCTGTTTGTTAGTGAGGGCCTCAGACTCAACACGGGGGCCTACGTCAAGTGCCTTGAGGAAGTAGTGCTGCCATGGGTCAAGGAGGACCCAGTCATTGCTGTTAGACAATTTCAGTGACTACATCACCCTTTAAATCAGACACCTAACTCCCAAGACTTCAAACCCTTTCATTATTATGTCTGGGGCACATTTGAACCACATACGAAAAAACTACATGTAACAACAAAGATGAACTGAACGCAAGGTTTATGGCAGTTTTAGGAGAGTCCAAAGTCGTCTGAGATGCACGAAATTTCGAAGTTGTCTGAAGCCCGTGGTTGAAGCCATTGCCGATTTTAATGAATAAATTTACTCTTCAGTATTTCAAGATATTTTTGTGTGAGTTCTGGAAAATAAAACTGTTAAAATGAGATGTCAGTGTTATTTTTAATTTTGCGTCATTTAGACGACAATTTATCCATCGCACCCTGTATTTATTGCTGTTATCAAAGTTAGAACAAAAAAAAAAAAAAAAAAAAAAAGAGTAAAAGACAGCTTAGTAATGAATAGTTAATAAAATGGTTTCACGGATCATTACCAAAAAAATTAATTTGGTCCTCATTATATGCCCCATACTTGTAGTCTTGTACCAAAAAATAAGCCTATTTAAGAAAAAAAAGCCAAGGTTTATGACAGCATTTAATAACCTAAACAAGGAGACCGTCCAGAAGAGTTGCAGGAGATTCCGAAGCCGTCTAGAGGCCGCTGTTGAAGTCACTCGCGATTTGAAAGAATAAATTCACTCTTTAGTATTTCAAGATATTTTGGTGTGATTTTTGGTAAATATATCTTAAAATGAAATGTGTTATTTTCATTTTTGCGCAATTTACAGGACAATGAAAGGCACGGTGGAGTAATGAATAGCTGCTCGGATTGAGGAATCGGAGAGCCGAGTTCGAATTCCAGTCGAATCGATTACATTCACTTGCGTGCTAATAACCTTGGGAAAGGTATGATTCCTCTTTTTCTCCTCCCAGCTATGGGTAAATAGCAGGAATGACTGGGTTCTATAGCCTTGGATGGCAAGTGGTCTACCGCAAAAAGAAATGGCAACCTACTACGGAAAAAAGAAGTAATGGATAGCGGCTCGGATTGAGGAATAGGAGAGCCGAGTTCGAATTCCAGTCGAATCCATTACATTCACTTACTTGTGAAAGTTATTAATCATCTTCCCCCATCTATAGGTCAATAGCTGGACAGACCGGTTTCTAAATCCTTGGATGGCAACTCGTCTACCGTTGAAAGAAATGGCAACCTACTGCGGGGGAAAGGAGTAATGGGGAGTCGCTCGGATTGAGGAATTGGAGAGCCAAGTTCGAATTCCACTCGAATCCATTTCGTTCACATACGTGCTAATAACATTGGGAAAGGTCTGAATCCTCTTCTTCCTCACACCATCAATAGTTAAATAGCTGGAAAGACCGAGTTCTGTAGCCTTAGATGGCAACAAAGTCTATAGCAGGAAGAAATGGCAGGCTACTGCCGGAAACAAATCTGCGTTGTCAGTCATGGATTGAAAGATTCATGATTGTCTAAGCGTGTATCGCGCATGGCACATATTTGACTGGCCCTGTATATACAAAGGTAGATATGAATTTATTGACCCTACCTGTATACTAAAACAATACTTGTAAATGTGAAAAATGGCGAGAGGTTACAACAGTAAAAAGAGTTTTATTTATTCCTTGCTTGTTATGAGGTGTTTGAGACACGAGTGGCAGTAATACTGAATAAATTTATGAGTTTGCGGTCGATTGTAGATCAAATATTGGTCGGAATCCGACAGAAGGATAAAATAAAGTAAGGGTCCGCAGTCTTAAAGAAATTTATCAGACAAGTGTAGAAATTTTATTTAGCAATAAATACAGATTTCTTATTAGTAAAACACGACGAACGGGATTTTCTCATTTCATTTCTTTTGTTGATATATATATATATATATATATATATATATATATATATATATATATATTATAGTAAAAAGAAAGAACAGTAAGATATATAATCCGGTGTTCTTATTGATATTATTATTTTTATAAAACAGTGCTCAATGTAAATTTACAGAGCATACATATTATAAATTAACTGATTTAAAAATATGGTTCCTTCGTTACACACGAATTACCATGTTTCAAAAACCGAGGCTAAAATCTTCAAATTTAATTATATAATTAAATTAAAAGCATTAGTTCTGTTTCGTCTTCAAACGAATCTTCCAAAATTCGCTTGAAGATGAAACAGAATTAATTAAAGGTTTTAGCTTCGGTTTTTGAAACATGGTAATTCTTGTGTAGCGATGGAACCATATTTTTAAATCAGTTAATAGATATATATATATGCGTATGTGTATATATATATATATATATATATATATATATATATACACACAGAGAAACACACACACACACACACACATACATACATATATATATATATATATATATATATATATATATATATATATATATATATATATACTGCATGCTCCAAAATTAAGTAACCTTTAATAAATAACACACTCTTAAAAAAAAACATCTTTTGGCCTGCAATACATTTATTTTAGTCTTGGACGTTACCTTGAAATGAAAAAAGTATTAACCTTTGATGATGAAAATGCGATGATTTTCGAAAGTACTTACAGCGACAGAACATCTATTTCCATCTTACAACATTCAACGGACGGTTAATAAGTTAATGCTTTATTAAATATGTTAGTGATTTTGGCATTATTTACATTAACTTTATTGATTAATTCTTTGTAAGATTACTTCTTTATAATATTACATATATATATATATATATATATATATATATATATATATATATATATAGATAGATAGATAAATAGATAGATAGATATAACCTAGGTACCGCAATGGGGACGAAAATGGCACCAACATATGCCACCCTAACATTAGCTTACCTAGAAGAAAACCTCTATGAAGATTAGAACAAATATATTTTGCTGCAAAAATAATGACGTAATAATGTCATTTTTTGACGTTAAAAATACGTTAAAAACGACATTATTTTTGCACCAACCTAATATATGGGGAAAATATAAAACCCACTTCACTTAATCTTGGAAACAATACTTAGATGATTGCTTCATATTTTGGAAATTTCCATGGGGTGATATTAACCAATTCCACTACTTCAGAATTTGCACCCAAGAATCAAATTCACCCAAGAATATAACTTTAACGAATTACCATTTTTAGATATACATATCAGTAATAGAAACGATCACATAATCACAGATATCTACCACAAAGCTACAGACACCCAACAATATCTCCATTTCAAGAGCCATCACCCAAAAAGCTGCCGAAAATCCATCCCCTTTTCTTTAGCACGTAGGGTTTACAATATATTGGCGGAAAAATAGCTCCCAAAACACCCACCTAGAAGAAGCTATCCTACAACACTAATAAACAAAGGTTTCGAACTAGCAAAAAAATTCCCCTAGACCAACTACAAAATACAACGAAATGTAACGTCGAATAAAGTCTGGCATGTGTCTCAATATTACAACAAGAACAATCCAGAACTATTTACAGAAATTACAAAAAATCTAGACCTACTCAGCAAGAATGACAAACTGAAAAATATAATAAAAAAACCCAAAATAATTAAAAGCAAACCCCAATCTAAAAACCTGAAACACATATTAACATCATTGAAATTTAAACATGTGCGGTTTGTTTTACCTATTCTGTTTCTAGCTGAATATCTCAAAGTGTTTATTAGATATATATATATATATATATATATATATATATATATATATATATATATATATATATAAAAGTGAACATTGAAGTCAGGCTGTTTCATGATAGGCACAATTGTCAGGCCGCGAGTGTTGATTTTTTCTTCATTATTTATATATATAGGTCAGTGGTGCATTGTGGTTAATCTAATTTGGCGGTTATTTTGGCGGAAGTCCCTTGTTTTTTTTATTTATTTCGGTTAATTTATTTGTTTTTATTTTAATTTTTTATTTTATATATTTATTTATTTATTTCAGTTTTCGATTTTTTATTAATGTATTAAAAATAGCGCGTGATAAGCTTAGATTGCTTATTTAATAAATTGTTTCGGACTGGGAAGATAACTAAAGCTATTTATTCGTCCAATTTTTAGATTGGTTGCCGCAGTCTATTCGGTTATTTTGGCGAGGGACAGTTTTAATTAATTTCTTTATTTGGATTATTTTTACTTGTTTTTGCTTATTTACGTTTATTTTTTATTAGTTCTAAGTGTTATTTTAGAGGGAGCGATTTGTTAATTTCTTTATTTATTTGGATTAACTTTTACTTGTTTTTTCTTATTTTATATTTATATATGCTATATCTCTGATATTGAGCACTTTATCCAATAAATATATCGCACATTAAAAGTATATAAACTATACACACACACACACACACATATATATATATATATATATTAAAGACATTTTTTATGTTTAACGTTCTTTTTATAGATGCAAGTATTTAAGTAAATGCTCTGTTTATAATAAACAGTATTAAATAACATTTACCGGCCTGAATGTCCGAGAAATTTTCATAGAAAATATTCGTCCTTTGACAGGATTCTAACGAATATTTTCTATGAAAGAGTAAGGTCTGATGAATTGGATCGTAATTACGATTCCAATGGAATAATTAATAACCATGGCGTATTAGTGTTTAAGCCTTTTTATTATATATATATATATATGTGTGTGTGTGTGTGTGTATAAATATAAATAAATATATATATATATATATATATATATATATATATATATATATATATATATATATATAATTATTTATATATTATATGCGCCGTACTTATTAGAAAGCGTTCAATATCAGAGATAGGGCTGACATATTTGGTTGGATTGATCTGAGTTTGTGACCCTGGGTTTCACGCTTTTGCGATCGTCAGAAGCCAGTGACTGACTGACATGACCAATTTGGAAGAAAGAAAGATTGAAGAACGAATTTGAAAATGAGAAAAGTGTGGATGTTATTATTATTTATTTTTTTTATTTATTAATGTTATCTTTATTAGACGAACCAATTTGAATTTGGGATGTTAATTGCTGCCTAAAATAACAGGCTCTATCGGACAATTTCAAGTCTGATCACGTACCACATGACTCGATGTAGAAATTTCTATTTTCGGATTACTACTGTCCCATCTTTCTTTTTCATATTCTTATCCTTTCTATATCTTTCATCTTCGCTTTCCTTTACTTTCTCTTTCTCTCTCTACCTACCCCCCCTTTCTCTCCCCCCCTTTCTCACTCACCCCCTCTCTTCTTTTTTTTTTAAAAGGAATTTTATATTCGAAAATCTGTTATTTTTCTTTCTTCCACTGGCCTTTCTTCTGTTTTGATTTCCCGTTCACCTGCTCATCTTGTACATCAGTCCGGGTGAAATGTCTCCATTTATTATGAACTTTCAGTCTGAAAAGATGAATATATTAAAAATATAATAACAAATTAAATTATAACCGAAACTGATTTTTAAACTTCCTTCTTGGCTTATTATTACTATATATATATATATATATATATATATATATATATATATATATATATATATATATATATATATATCGTCAGGGTACACTTGCCAGCGTACCCTGATGATCCGCGTAGGTGAAACCTAAGTAGCTTTACCTGTCTCTTTAGGTTCATAGTTAGATTTGCTCTACTTAGTGTATTAAGAACTTTACTTAGTTACTTTTGCTTTACTCGTTTTGGAGGTTTTTTTTTTCTTTGGACTCTGAGCTTGAATTCTGTACGATTGTTTTCGCCTCAATTACATGTTCTTTGTTCTTTCTTTTTTATTATTCCTTATTTTTCCTTGTGTATTGGTTTGTTCAACTACAAGCCAAAATAACTAAGTTTTTTTTTCCAGACGAGTATAACTATATATATATATATATATATATATATGTATATATACAGAGTACAGTGTATGTGTTTGTGCGTGTGTCTGTCCAAGCAACTCCTCTGCTTCCACTGGTCCGATTTCAATGATTCATAGCTCATTCAAAATTCCGAGAAAAGTTAGGCACAGGGAACGATTTTCGTTGAGCTCAGATTCAAGATTGCCAGATTATTCTAGGTTTAATATATATATATTAATATATTATACTAGCCATTATCATTGCTTTCATGGTTCAAGGGGAGTAACTCTCATTTTCTTTTTGTATCCAAAATTACAGTGCTCTTTTTATTATAAACCAGTTTAAAAGCCGTTCTATCGGTCGGCATTTAAGCTAGCTCCCGTGGAGGACTTCTTGGTTTGGCCATCATCACAATAGCTAGGGCGGAGTAGATGCGTTAGGCATCAATAAACTACAGAAGAACTCAAAATTATTCACTGCATTTATTTGTATTATTGAATCAATGTTTAAGCTTACCTTTTAAATGTTCAACGATAATTCTTCTGCTGCCACTTAATTTAAAAGCGATTTGATGTACGTAGGTCCTTATTTTCCGTACAATCAATTATTTTATTTTTCATGGGTGACAGAACACGGGACAATTTATAAGATAAAATTAATATAGTGTAAAGATGGCAAAACAGAATTACTTATACATTCAATATTTGAAGAGTTAGAGAAACATAAAAGCTAATTAAATAAAACCTATACTATGAAAAGACCCAACTCTATTTTATACTAATTTATATGCGGTGTTTACTCGTTCCCCCACTAGAACGAGATGTGACACAAGGTCGGTTTAATGTGGGGACCCGAGCGCGTACACTTGGGCAAGGGACAAAAATTACCCTCAGCCTCCGCAACCGTCGGTTGCGCTGGCCTCGGTGCGAGCACCGATCCCTCCCTCTCGTACAATGGGAGGGCCCGGCCGCGGGAGGCTGTTCCCCAGGGCTGGGCACCTCTTCAATATAATTTTCCTTAGTTGCCCCTCTGTCCTCAGACAGAGAAGCCCCTGAGCGCACTCTGTGCAAGGACAGAGACGCAACTGAGAGATGATAATGTTGTCTTATATGGTAGAGAAAAGTATTTAAAATTTGCATTTTACTTGGCCTTCTACAAGTTGTCATCTATTTGTAAAACTTTCCTTAACTATAACAAGCCTGCCCCTACACCCGACCAATTAATTTCTTCTGTCTTTAAAGATATATTGACTATATATATTGAACTTCAACAATCCATTCAACATTATAATTAATATAGTGTAAAGATGGAAAAAAAGAAATTATAATTAGTTTTGCATTCAACTTTTGAAGAGTTGGAGAAACACAATAGCTAATTAAGTTAAAACTATATTATGGAATTTATATGAATAGATGCGAAATTGGAGAGCAATTCTCCCACGAATTCTGAGATTAAAAAGCCCCGACTTTACTTTATAGTAATTTCTATTTACTCACAACCCCCCACAAACGAGGCCAGGTTATGACACAAAGTCGGTTTAATGTGTGGAGCGCGTACACCGGGGCTAAGAACAAAAATTGCCTGAAACCCCGCAATCGTCAGTTTCGCTAGCCACGGTGCGAGCACCGATCCCTCTCTCTGTTGCTTTTGCCTATACAGCGTTTCAGCCTTCATCAATATTTTAACCTTTTATTTTGTAAATTCTTTAAATTCTTTCCAATATCACTTAAACCAATTTCTGTTCCTTTCGAGAGGTCTTTTTCGCATATATGCTGTTTTCAATTCCCATATACCACTCTTTTGCTATTTCGTATTAGACGATGTTTGGAAGGGCTTGCCAATAACACCAATCAGCTTTTCCGAATGCGAAGCATTTAGTGGTTTTTCTTTTACGGTTTGTCAACCCTTCATGCGTTATTTAAATATTGGATTATAAGAATAATCATGATTTAATAATGGTTTAACGATTCAATATTGTATTTTTAAGAGATTTTTTTTTCAGAATAACAATGCTTTTACCTGGTAAAGTCTTACTATTTAATCCAAAGCTGTTGGGGTGGATTAACACTTTTCCCAAAATAAGATGTAACGAACCCGACTGGAATTCGAACTCTGCACTCTAATTTATCATTACGATCCGCTATCAAACACAGAAGTCCGGAGCGTACGACGGCCGAAACGTGTAAACAGTTAAATAATTATAATACCTCATCTCAGAAATATTGGTTAAAGTAATCCAGTTACTTGAGATATGAGTTCAATACCTGGCCACAGCAGCGGGGAGCAGAATATGAAGAGTTCAATTATTAAAGGGAAGTAACTGAAATTGAGATATGCAAAACAAAACAAAAAAAGCATAATTTCAGACTTATAATTTAACTTCTCTTTTAATTTTGACTATTGTTATATATCTTAGCCATAAAACATGACATAAAACTAATAATCCGAACGGAATACACTCCTCCCCACAAAAAAAAAAAAAAAAAATTAAAAAAAACGAAATAAAAAAAAAGAAACTTAATTTAATATTTTTAAAATTAAGATTTTCAACCAGAAACACAAAAAATAATTTTTTAAATATTTTTTAAAAATTCAAGTTTAATTTAATGATCGGGTTGCACATTTTTTTTTTTTTTATGTCGTTTTTTTACAGTTCAGTTGCAATTTTTGCCAGCACGCATTCGTTGTGTTTCAAAGTACGTTTTATGTGGGTTTGATGGGAATAGACCTAAAAGCATTTCCTTTCTAGTTTTTAGAACATCAAGATGCTTCAATTATATTACTTCATCAAACAGTTCAATTCGTTCGAACCTCGTTTGAAACACCTCTCGGATTCATAAGTATATATATATATATATATATATATATATATATATATATATATATATATATATATATGGATATAGATCCGACAGTATGAAGAAAAATATACGGAAAAAACAAACAAAAATCCTAATATGCAATTATGCTGTTTTAATGTTAATATAATGTCAACCTCGGACGTTTCGGTCTAATATGTCCTGAAGATGGTTTATTATACCGAAACGTCCGACGTTGACATTACATTAACATTAAAACAGCATAATTGCATATAAGGATTTTTGTTTGTTTTTTCCCTATATTTTTCTTCATATATATATATATATATATATATAAAGAACAGTAAGATATATAATCTGGTGTTCTTATAGATATTTTTATTATTTTTATTTTTTTTATTTTTACAAAATAGTGCTCAATGTAAATTTACAGAGCATTAATATTATAAATTAATTGATTTAAAATATGATTTTTTTCGCTACACAGTAAATAAAAATGTTTCAAAAATGGAAGCTAAAAGCTTCGAGTTTAATTTTGTAATCAAATTAAAACGATTAGTCCCATTTCATCCTCAAGCGAATTTTTGAGTATATACTTACATATATATATATATCTATATATATATACACATACACACACACACGCGCGTGCACACACACACACACACATATATATATATATATATATATATATATATATATATATATATATATATATATATATATACTTACAGGGTGTCCATAAAGTTTGTGTGCATTTTAAAAAATTATGACTTTATTTGTTTTTGAGATATAAATAAATTGTAAAATGGATTAGAAAGAAGTTAATCTATATTTTTTAAGGTTTTATTGAAATTTTATTTAAGTTTCCATATGTCCTCCATCATTAGCAATATAAAGGGTAATACGATTTTGCAGTTCACGGAAAACATTTGCCATCTGATTTACAGTAATGCCTGAAATCACATTAGTTATTTTAGCTAGACTTAAAACTAGGTATAATAAACTTTATAATATTTTTTACTGATTATTTCTATCGCAAATACAAATAAAGTTATAAATTTTTCGAAGTGCAAACGAACTTTATGGACACCCTGTATATATTATATATATATGGTGTCATGGATAAATTGTTGTTAAAATTACGCAAAAATGAAAATAGCACTGACATCTCATTTTAACAAATATGATTACCAAAGTTACACAAAAATATCTTTAAATATTAAAGATTAAATTTATTCAATAAAATCGCCATTGGCATCAACAACAGCCTCCAGACGACTTTGGAATTTTCTGCAAATCTTCTGGACGGTTTCCTTGTTTAAGTTGGTGAATGCTTCTATAATCCTTGCCTTCAGTTCACCTTTGTTGTTACAAGGAGTTTTCCGTTGGTCTCCTGCTCAACTGCGCCCCACCGCATACTAATCAACGGGGTTGCAGTCTGGGGAGTTAGGTTGTCACATGTGATGTGGTCAAAAGCCATTGTCTGACAGCCATGACTGGGTTCTCCTGCTTGTGTAGCATGATGGAGAGTCCTGTTGCCAGGAGCAGGGACTTTCAGCAGCGACCCACTTGTCCCAGGACAGAACTACCTCCTCACTATATATATATATATATATATATATATGTGTGTGTGTGTGTGTGTGTGTGTGTGTGTGTGTGTGTGTGTGTGTGTGTGTGTAGATAACTACAGTCGTCACGGAAAATCTTCGGTTTCTTGATTTTCTAACGGTTAAATCAATCTCGAAGGAAATAAAGGTTTTGAATAAAGAAAGAGCTATGGACATGAAGGTCTGTCGAAAATAATCGTACAGCATACAGGTCCAAAGCCCGAAGAAAAGAAACCCGATACTAGTAATCAACTAACTAAAAAGTGCTCAATAAAAAAGTAGAGCAGACTTAGTCAAACCTAGAGAACCAGATAAACCTACCAAGGTTTCACCTAAGCGGATCGTCAGGGAAGGCTGGCCAGCTTTCCCTGACGATCCGCTTAGGTGAAACCTTGGTAGGTTTGTCTGGCTCTCTAGGTTTGACTATACATATATGTATGTATATATATATATATATATATTAGTTTGCTGCAAAAATAATGACGTAATATTATCGTTTTTTGACGTTAAAAAATACGTCAAAAAACGACATTATTACATCATTATTTTTGCACCAACCTAATATATATATATATATATATATATATATATATATATATATATATAAGCATGTTTCATTGAAGAATTTGAACATATTATGTTTTGTTTTCATAAATATATCAGTCACTCAGTCGCTAGGAGAGTCTTGCATGATCAGCAGTAATAGTGACTGTATTCAAATTCGTTTCTTACCTCCCCACAGTGCTCGACCGATTAAATTATTTTATCGAGAGCTAATATCGTCATCTACAGACTGTTTCGCTGCATCTCAACTAACATATATACACACACACACACACACATATATGCGTGTGTGTGTGCGTTTGTGCGTGTGTTCATTTGTGTGTGTGTGTGTTTATGCGCGTGTGTGTGAGTGTGCGTGTGTGTCTGTGCGCGTTCACGTGTGTGTGTGTCCGTGTGTGTGTGTGTTCGTGTGTGTGCGTGTGTACGTTCACGTGTGTGCGTGTCCGTGTGCGCTTATGCGTGTGTCTGCGTGTGTGTTTGTGTGTGTGTTTGTGTGTGTGTTTGTGTGTGTGTGTGTGCGTGCGTGCGGGTTCGTGTATGTGTGTGCGGGTTCGTGTATGTGTGTGCGGGTTCGTGCATGTGTGTGCATTTGTGTCTGTGTGTGTGCGTGTGCGTGCGTGTTTTTGTGTGTGCGTGTATATTTTTAAATCCTAGAATAAGAAACAAATAAAAAAGGATTCATAAATTCAACACGTTTCTGTGTGTGTGTTTGTGCGCGTGTGCGTGAGTGTGCGCGTCCACGTGTGTGCGTTTGCGTGTCCCAGTGCGCTTGTGTTTGTGTGTGTGCGCGTGCGCACGTGCGTGTATGTGTGTGCGTTTATGTGTGTGTTCGTGTGTGTTTGAGAATGTTTTAGAAGAGCATATTTCATCACATTTCAGTTCTATGTCGGTTGTGATTGGTCAGGTAGACATCCTATATTTATGTCTTGTGCTGCTTGTATCGATAACTCCAATAATTCGTTGAAAGAAGAACACAATAGGCGCCAAAGATGATAAAAAGAAAGTTAATTAAACTTTATCCTTCTTTCTGTTTATGTTAATTAAAAGCAGAAGTCCTTGGAGAATTTAATTCATCATTTCTTTTTTAAACAGTAACTGTAAATTGATTAAAAATGCATTTCTGTTATACCTAAATTGGGGGATAAAATTTCTATTGTTATTAAGTAACAAACTGATCCCCCATGATGACTAAATATTAATATAATAAATGGAAAAATGTATTAGTAAGTCCCGAGTTAATACCAAGGGGTGTTTCAAAACCGCATAAAATGATTTGCCTTAATATTTATCAGAATCGCATATTAGATTTTCATCACGATCTTTTCTTTTTATTTTTAGTCATGTCACCCCAGTCAAGGCAATAAAGCCACTAAGACACAAGATGTTACTGAGTGTTAGAGAATAAGAGAAAAAGTACTATTAAGGAGAGAAGACAATAAAAGAACAAGAATTAAGAAGACAGAAGATAACGATTGACATTACATTTAAATTTTTGAAGTTCAAAGGCAATAAAGCCACTAGGACGCAAGGGTTTACTGGGTGTTAGAGAATAAGAGAAACAGTACTATCAAGGAGAGAAGATAATAAAAGAACAAGAAGAAGGCAGAAGAAATCGATTGACCTTACATTTAAATTTTTGAAGATCAAAGGCAATAAAGCCACTAGGACTCAATGGCTTACTGAATGTTAGAGAATAAGAGAACAACTACTATTAAGGAAAGAAGACAATAAAAGAACAAGAATTAAGAAAACAGAAGATAACGATTGACATTACATTCAAATTTTTGAAGATCAAAGAAAATAAAGCCACTGGGACGCAAGGGTTTACTGAGTGTTAGAGAATAAGAGAAAAGTACTATTAGGGAGAGAAGATAATAAAAGAACAAGAATTAAGAAGACAGAAGAAAACGATTGACATTGCATTTAAATTTTTGAAGATCAAAGGCAATAAAGCCACTAGGACTCAAGGGTTTACTGAATGTTAGAGAATAACAGAAAAAGTACTATTAAGGAGAGAAAATAATAAAAGAACAAGAATTAAGAATACAGAAGATAACGATTGACATTAAATTTACATTTTTGAAGATCAAAGGCAATAAAGCCACTAGGACGCAAGGGGTTACTGAGTGTTAGAGAATAAGAGAACAACTCCTATTAAGGAAAGAAGACAATAAAAGAACAAGAATTAAGAAGACAGATGATAACGATTGACATTGCATTTCAATTTTTGAATATCAAAGGCAATAAAGCCACTAAGACGCAAAGTTCTACTGAGTGTCAGAGAAAATGAGGAAAACTACTATTAAGGAGAGAAGACAATAAAAGAACTGGTTAAAAATGCATTTTGTGGTATTTTAAGTTTAAAGTAAATAATAATCGTTTCAATTTCTGATTAATTATATTTTAAATCAGCTACTATTCCTCAAATGAAGTTTCAAAATGTGTATTCTACATTTTAAAGATGTCTTATTAAAAAGAAATACATTGCAATGAATGACGACTAAAAAAGGATGCTAATCAGCCATTTTAGCAAATTAAAAAATGAATATTCTAGTCAATTTAATTTAGTCTTAAGTTAGTTTTTGAAATGCAGAAAAGTCTTTTGCTTATTAAAAATGCTAAATTTAATCTATCAGCTTGAAATTAAACCTATTAAAAAAGCTTCAAGAAATATTTTGTCATTTTTAAAAATTTATTTTAAACATTACGTATCGCGTTTTCTTCTTTTAAGGAGGAATCTGTATTAGTGCCTGAGTCCGATTGGATTCCCGTGAGCATTTTTGCCTCTCTGGCGGTCTCTATGCGTTAAATTCCTGAAGATGGTAGTGAGAGTGGAAATGGAAAAATTGTACCTTTTTGGTATCAAATTTCTACTTGGGATTCTGGGAGTTGGAGGTGTCGGTATGGGTGTTGATTGTAGGTTAGACGTTTAATATTGGGGTCAATTCTCTTTTTGAGGAAATGACAATAATAACACCCAACCCCCAAACCCACACACTTCTAAATTACACATAAACATTTCTTCAACCATAGAATTTATTCCAACGTACATCTGACCAAAAGTCAACAGGTGTACCAAATTTCGCATTTTCCTGTTACTACCATCTTCAGAAATTAAACACACAGACACAAAAATGACAACTGTAATGCCGACTACACACACACACACACAAATGTGCACGCGCGCAGGATATAACAATATCACATCATACTGACCACAGTAACAGAACACATTTTCAACTTTCAGCACCTTGTATTCCCAGGAGGTCACCCGACTAGGTTCGACGTTGCTTAACTTCGGTGATTGTACGGGAACCAAAGCTTAAATGCGACGTGGAAGTAAACAATTCTATCCGCACATGCAAGCTTTCAGCATCCCGGTATTCCGCTGCAGTCACCCATCAAGATACTGACTAGGCTCGGCGTTGCTTCTTCCCACGAACAGCTTTATGAAACTGACGCCATAGGTAATGCTTTCCCTACACCTATGGTATTAACCTTTTCATGTTTAGTGTTAACTGTTATCTTTCTGCTTTTGAGTGACATTTGCTAACTTGGTTTTATGCGTTCATGAGATGAAAAACGAATTTTCCGAAAATATTTGCTATTTATGTTTAGAATCAAAAAAATTAAACAAATTTCAGGGTTACACCAAAATTAAAAAGGTAAACAGAGTTCCAGGTAGACTCGAAAAGGTGAACAGAATTTAGGTTTACACGAGAAACATAAAAGTAGTGTGGTCCGGTTTAAACTAGAATCAAACAATAAGCTGAAGTCCAGTTTACACTACACTCGAAAAGGTAAAAAGAGCTCCGGGTTTTAATAGAATCAATAGGGTAAACAGATTTTCGGTTTAAATTAGCATCCAAAAGAGAGACCTAAGGTCAGTTTTATAAAAATGTAAGCATTGGTCCGATTTACAAAAATGAAGACGGTAGTGTGGTTTAATATTCCACTATGCAGCCGGAAGACTGTTTATTTTGCGGAGTATTAAATACATCCGTCCTCTAGAAGGGGTTTCCATACTGAGAAAACGATTAGTTGGTTTTGGATCCAAATTTAGATGTTTGACGTCGGTAAGCAAAAATCCTATTAAACCTCGCTAGCCTATATTTGTCTACTGTTTTATGGTGGCACACCAATTTCTTGTGGCGTCGCATGCGCCTAATAATTAAAGCTCTATCGTCTGATACAATAAATATTCCATGACTCATGTTGCGTTGTTCTTGTTGTTGTGGGAGGGAAGGGTTTATAACTCTGAATCGATTCATATACGTTATCTTGTGGACATTGCTCAGATATATTGGTAATTTTGTCTTTATTCTCTGTTTTGTCCAAGCCGTTCTTGAATAAAAACTTTATCCACTTTTCTTATCCGCGACATCTTCCACGCTATTCATTACACATATTAAATTACGTTCCGTTTTCTAAAGCAAAGTTTGCTCGACCGTCCTAATATATTCTCTGAGTCACAAATCGCCAGTAAAACGATATTCTGGCCACCGAGATTAACCAAATGACGTAGCCCAGTTCAAATTTCATATAAAGATTAATCAACGCTTTTATCAATAAAATTTACGCTTGGTTTCCACAGAATGGAGTCGACATTGATGGAAACTGATACACTATTTCTCATACTTTTTATGTGTCGTGTGTCTTTAGGTCGTAAAGGTTGACAGCTCTCCCCATCTTCTTATCTATTGTATCTATAATCAGAGTTCCCCTATTCCTTTACGCAAAGACGTTAAGGAGAGTACACACTCTTCCACTCCGCCATATTGCATTCAATATGTCCCGCAAGGCTTAAATTCTCCAAGAACGCGAGTTTTTTTGTTTTTTTTAATTTTAAAGAAAATTGAACCAAAAACCATCGTTGAAATGTCTGGAACAAATAATAAGGAAAGAAGGCTTGGAAATATCACACTCACATGACATATCAAGTATAAACACCAAAATTGTCCAAATCGTGTAACAGAAAAATTTTTCAAATCGCGTAACAGCAAAATTGTCCAATTCTTAGATTAAGCTTTGAACTGTTGTATCTTAGAAATGATTAAAGATATCTTACGGGAATTCTCCGAGGTTTTTATAACACTCTTGGACTCTTTTTTGAGCAATACGAATGAATAATTATTCTCCAAGCTTAACAGAAAAATTGTGATGAAATCTAACATATACGAAAATGTTATGTTTATCATTAATTAATCATAGCTCAAGTTCGGAAGCCCAGGAAGGATTGAAATAAAGTTCAAATATATATATATATATATATATATATATATATATATATATATATATATATTATTCTCGAATCATCTTACAACTTATTCAAGATGATCTTCGCCCTCTCTAACCTTCTAACTTTCTGTCCTGGAGTGACAAAGTCCCTCACACGTTTCACGTACGATTTCATTTCCAAGTCTTTTTTCACTGCTCTTTGCACTGTCATAGTTGAAACTTCTCTCTCACACGCTAAATTTCTTATGGATTGAGTTGTTTCTAATTGATCTCTTTAGCTCTAAGTTGAAACGATGATCCCTCTTTCTATTGTGACCTCCTGATCCAGTTTTCCTCTCTACTTTTCCCTGTTTTTTAAACCTTTTCGCCGTTCTCTTGATGGTTCTTGAATGAACTTTGAACATGGAATCCAGGGCATGAATGTTGCCGGAATGATCTTTTCCTCTCGCCATTGCTCAGTTGGGCAGACATAGTGGGGGTGGGGGCTGACACAAAACGATTTTAATCTGTTATCTTTCTAGCTGAATAACTCAAAGGATTTTCCAGTGATTCTTACGACAAATGGTGTCAATATGGTTAAATGTCTTATTTTAGATAAAACGTTTAGCCATCTTGAAAAAAGAAACTCGGGTTTAGTGTTTTTTTTTTTTTTTTTGTTTTTTTTTATGAGCAATTATCCCATCGGGTTACATGATTTGGACAATTTTGTCGTCCACTCAGCATAGAACACAAATGGAAAATAAGGGCGCGTTTTTTTTTTATCGAATAACCCCAAACAAGAAAGTAAAGTCACAAATTCTCAAGGGGCTACTGAGTGTGAAAGAATTAGAAAAATGAAGCATTATAAATGAGCGAAAACAATAGAGGAGTAATCAGGAAGACAGTAGATAACAGTTGACATTGCTTTTAAATTTTTGAAGATCAAATTTAGCTCGAAAGCATCAAGCCGGATGAGAGTTCCACAAAGTGTGATAGAAGAAACTGTTAACATAGAACTTACGGTTACATCTAGCCATTTCAACCGTAAGTTGATGAGAACTTCTTGCCAATCTAGAATCTCAAATTCATAAACTCAATCTAAGACAGCGAAGGAATTTATCTGAAGAATTACCATCCAAGAAGAGGCATGAGATGCCAGACCAGGACCAATAATATTGCTGATACTTATTTGGATATCATCAAGAATCTGTACAATCTACGAATAGTAGAATTATAGATATATAATGAAGAGAAAACTGTCTAGCACGACACAGGGGACCAACTTTATTAGCAGCTGACATAGCAAAAGATTCAATACAGTCTTTTCACTTCAATCTAGTCTTTCCACTTCAATATAATTTTCATGTCAGCAGAGAAAGTTAGCCCGAGAATTGGTAATGAGTAACTCTACTGGAGGGTAAAATTCTTCACTCATAGCTAAACTATGAAAGTGTCTTAAAATCCAAAGAAGAATCAGCAATATTATTGGTCCTGACCTGGCAACACGGCTTCGGTCACTTTCTCACCACCGTAATGTATCGTCCTTGTGCCATTTCTGTAACTTCTTTCATCGTAATTGTTCGCATAAACTTTTCGTTATGGGAGATAGACTTTATGAATTTAAACGCAGTACTTGATTGGCGGTATGATCCTATCATTTCACATTTAAATTCGCTAGATGTAACCGTAAGTTCTATGTTAAGAGTTTCATTGCGTCTTAGTGGCTTTACTGCCTTGGGTCATATAATTTTTCGAAAACCGAGAATTTTATAAACTAAATAAAAATCCCGTGACGTAGGCGAAAAAGACGGATGGGTTACAAGAGAAACCAATGAATTTTGCTCTGTTTCTCGCTTAAGTTAACCTGACCTTTTAATTTTCTTTTCTGTCAAGGCTTAATTTAGTTTAGCTTTGATAAAAGGTCATATGGAGAAAACTGTTAGTTTGAATTCACATTCTGGCCAAGAAGAGAAAAGGATTTCCCAAATTATTGCGTACAATTTCTGTTGAATACTTACTGTTAAATTGATATACTATATTGACTGGTACGCTTTCATGACGTGTTATCACTTAATTCATTAAATACCGATGTGTTGTTAACATAAACCGTCCTTTGATCACACCATCCATAACCACTTTTTTCGAAACTGTGTTGATGATTATATTTATATTTCTGACATGAGATACTGTAAAAATTTACAGTATTTATGTTGTTCGGACTATTGTCCTTATCATTATTGTCATATTCACAACGTTTAGCCCGTTATATGTCCCGGCCTTCTTCAACTAGTATATTTCAAACCGAACATTTTATTTTGTCCACCGGGGTAGATTTCTCTAGTTCCACGTGCCATGCCTTTTCCGGATATCTCAGTTTCAGTTATTTTCCCCAATTCATATTCCAAGTTTTTGTCAGGAATTGAACTCGCAACTCTCTGGGTTAAGTCACTGGATTACTTCAACAAGTGCTTTTATCCATGTGTCTTCGGTTCAAAGGCAACGTAAAATACCTAGAGAAGGTTGAAGCGTACAAAAATGTCGTGAATATGACAATAAAAATGAAAACAATAGTCCGAACAACATAAATAATAGATACCTCGATCAGAGTCAGTAAAGTATGAGTAACTAATTTTCAACACTTTTTTTTTTTTTTTGTATGACAAAATTAGAAAAATCTTGCAAAAAATGAAAACAATTGTCTGATGTTAATGAAACTTTCAGAAACTATTCACAAATGATGGAAATTATCATAAATATGTTTTGCTTTTTTTAAAGTCATCGAAAAATATTTTTTTATATATTTATTACCCCCCACCTAACTAATTTTATGAAAACTCTAGAAATTCAGTCAAAAGTTAAAAGCGAAAGGCTTTGAGGAAAAGCAAATAATGTAGTTTTTTTTTAATTGGAGCCTCCACCTGAAAATCAGCTCTGAATTGTAACATGCAAAACTCAATAAAACAAAGATATTATTTAATCTCAAACGCTTTTATTTGCTTTTAATTGTTTTTATTATTATGTACAATATTTTCTGAAAGCAAAAAAATTTTTTCGATGAAAAATGAATTTTTAATACAATTGTTTGTTATTTCTTTAATTATAATAGATTTTTACTTTTAAGTTGTTAAAATATAAAATAAGTTAAAAGCCGCATTCAGTTTCGTAAATGTCCTTATCTTTTTTTACCACGTTGTAAATTGTATCATTTTAACCAATCAGAAGACCCGCAGTAATTAAGAAATGTAATTTTGTGTTTATAATCGGCCTGTAATTACGGAAGACCAACCAAAATACAATTAAGTTGCGTTATTTGAGTTAAGCATTGTTCTCCGCTGTTAAGGCCTTTACTTTTACGAAACACGTGTGAAGAAGTTAATTTGATTTTTCAATTTCCACTGAGAAGGGTATTAATCTCAGTTATGACATTTTTCCATAATTAAATATCAAAATTAATAATAAAATGAATGGAAATACAAATAATACAGTAAAATGTAATAAATGAACATAAAATTATAGTATTTTATGTAAACTTCTGATAAAATTTCATAAGAAAGGTACTTATGATTTAATTAGATACCTTTCTTATGAAATTTAATCTCACTCTTAATAGACTTATTTTAATTTCTTCATAATATATTTTCCATAAAGCATCGTAAACGTAAAGGTGAAAACTAAGTACGAAAAAATGAATTAGAGCGCGGAAAGTTTTCCGTAAAAATAACGAGGTAAATAATTTGTTCATTTAAATGTAAATAATTTCACTTCTCTCCTTCCGTAGAACAAATTATCCTCACGTAATCCGTCAATACTTCATTCATCACCTGTCAAGTGACGCGAAATGTTATGACCTGCTTTGTTTAATTGACTTGACAATTTTTTGTATATAGTGCTTAGTATGGAGCATAAATAATATTATATAAAAAGATTACTTAACTTTAAATATCAATTGTTTATAAACACACACCTTCGATGATTTTATCTGACCATGAAATGTAGCTTAACGTAAACAATGACAACATATTATGAAATGGATTAAGTCCGACGACTATTTAAAGAAAATTCTGTTTATATGTCATTTTTATAGATATAATTTAATTAAGAAAATTCACTGTTTTGTTAATTAAACAGCAATAATTACATTTGCCGGCCTGGATGTTCGAGAATGAGCACGCCAGGCTATATGACGGTCCCATAAATGTTACAGGTTCGATTCCTGTCGGAGAACGCCTATTTTCTACGAAATTTCTCTACGAAATTTCTTCGGGTTTTCTGTAATTAAAAAACAGAACATTTAGATAAATAAATTATATCTATAACAATAATCTTTACTTGATTAATATTAGGTTGGTGCAAAAATAATGTCCTTTTCTCACATATGTGAGAAAACGACATTATTTTTGCACCAACCTAATAATAACATAAACATTTAGACGATAACATTTTGTTTTCGTCAAGTTTGGCGAATTTTTCATCATGCTAAGGTCTCTGTTAGCGATCTCATGGAAGTACCCTATTAGAGGTACCCTAGTGTAAATATATTTGTAGTGGTATTGGTCATGGTTACATGTAATTGACAGAGATGCCCGAGAAATAGAACCGATAAAGTTTCCAATAAGCAATAACAAAAGAAAGCAAATAAAAGACCAAAAAATAAAACGATATTTTTGTAAACAATAAGGAAACAATATTTTATTGATATTATATACGGCAGCAAACAAGAAACGAACCGTATCAGAAAATTATCAATTTGCTTTATTTTCATTGAGAAAACTCAATAGAACACTAAACAACGAAATATATTTGATTTTGATACATTCTCCTTTATTACCAGATATAGCAGCAGGTGAAATAGTTCAACATGATAGATTACGTAGCTATTAATCACGTGTAACATTAAATTTCTCACTGTAAAAACGGGGGAAGGTTAAGCGTAGTTGGCAGAAAATCCCAACAATCAGAAGTGACAATTTTTTATATATAGTGCAAATATAGAGCAAAAAAAATATTATATAAAAAGATTACTTAACTTTAATTTTTTTTTTGTTGTTTTCCCCTCTTCGAAGTTTCCATTCTTCAAGGGGTTCTGTTTTTTCAAGTTAAGTATTCTTTATATATATATAATCAAAATAAATTGAATGTTCCTTATCTTAAATCAAAATATTAAGATTGTCTGTGCTTATGAATTAAGCAAATTTCTTAGAAAATTATTCCTAACATCGCTTGAGAATGGAACGAAACTATGGATTTTAAGTTTAATTTTTTGAAACATGGAAATTTCTGTGTCACGATGGAATCATATTTTTAAAAAGAAAATAACTATATATATATATATATATATATATATATATATATATATATATATATATATATATATATATATTATTGAAAATTGGAAAAAGTTTTGTTTTCCTCGATCTGATGTAACCTAATCGGAGAAATGCATAGTCGGATGTTTTATCGAAACATTATATTTTCATATATATATATATATATATATATATATATATATATATATATATATATATATATATATATATTAGATCAGCCGATTCTTGGTTTCGAACTTTCCAAATGCTGATTTTAAAAAAAAAAAAGAAATAAAAACTTTTATGACCATCATATTTTTTATAGCTCTATATGTTAATTTTTTATCCTTTTATCTGTGTAATGAACACCTTTTAAATGTTAAATGATGCTGTTTCTTGGTCTAATTCAGCTCTAACCAATAATTTTAACATTATATATAGACATATATATATATATATATATATATATATATATATATATATATATAATTATTTTAAGAAATATGATTCCTTCGCTACATAAGAATTCTTAAGTTTGAAAACCGAGAGCCGAAAACCTCAATATAATTATTCAAATTAAATTGAGTTAAAGTATCAAGCCCTGTTTCATCTTCAAACGAAAATTTAGGAATAACCAATCTTGAAATTTATGCATCTTTATAAGCATGTTCATTCGCAAAATTAATTACTATGGAAACGGCTAGGGCGACCATTTGGTAAGTGCCCTAAGAGTTAATTTTTATCCACATATCAGTCACCTTCGGAGAGAGGTCAAGTCGAAGTAGGGTCGGGGTATCCATTTCAAAGCGAATGATGGCATTCATGTACGCACATCGTCTGGACAGTCACAGCGAAAGATAGCTTTTGGCACCATAATATGTCGTTAAGTGTCTAGAGAATTTTATTTATTTATTTATTTTATCCTTTTATTTATTCATTTTAAAGGGCTGTTTCGTACTTAAACGGGTCGCACTGAACTACAATTTGTTTTTTGACGATTTCATAAAGGGTTTTTCTATCTTATGATTGGCTTAAGCTTTTAAACGTTTTATTAGACTATGAAATTTAATTTTTTATGCTAATTATTTAATCCGAAAGGTTTTTGATGTCGGCAGAAAACTGTTAACTCATGTCTATGGTTTATTAAATTTTCATTATTTAGAAACTTGAAGCTCTACTTCTGTATGGAGCACTGTTTTTTAAAAATAAATACAAAAATACTAAATAACTCTAGATTATTTAACTAACGTGTTCTTTTCTATTTTTCTACATATCTGCATATATATATATATATATATATATATATATATATATATATATGCAATACAGTTTGGAGGTAAAAATACTCACAAACTAAGAATGATGCTAAAACACAAAAAGGGACGCAGCATTCTGACTTCCAGACGAAGAACAGAAAAATGGCGACTGAACCTTGAATTGGTCTATCTTGTAAGCTATGAATAAATGCCATCATTCATCTGCATGTTTTGTCGATAAATTTGAGGACGAGAGTGTTTTTTGCAGTCATTGATACTTTTAGCATGACATAAAAGAAGCCACAAATATGCAACCAAAGTCTACAGCCTTAGTCCCACTCTCTCTCTCACACTCTCTCTATTGATTTCCCTTTCTCTTTCCCTCTCTCTCTATTTCTCTCTATTTTTCTCCCTTTCTCTCTCTCTATTTATCTCCCTTTCTCTCCCCCTCTCTATTTCTCTCTCTTTGTCTCTTTCTCTTTGACACTTAGACTGAAACCAAAAATATTTAGGATAACATAAAAGAAGCCACAAATATGCAACCAAAGTCTACAGCCTTAGTCCCACTCTCTCTCTCTCACTCTCTCTATTGATTTCCCTTTCTCTCTCCCTCTCTCTCTATTTTTCTCCCTTTCTCTCTCTCTCTCTATTTATCTCCCTTTCTCTCCCCCTCTCTATTTCTCTCTCTTTGTCTCTTTCTCTTTGACACTTAGACTGAAACCAAAAATATTTAGCATGACATAAAAGAAGCCACAAATATGCAACCAAAGTCTACAGCCTTAGTCCCACTCTCTCTCTCTCTCTCTCACTCTCTCTATTGATTTCTCTTTCTCTCTCCCTCTCTCTCTATTTCTCTCTATTTTTCTCCCTTTCTCTCTCTCTCTCTCTCTCTCTCTATTTATCTCCCTTTCTCTCTCCCTCTCTATTTCTCTCTCTTTGTCTCAATCTAACAGTGATCTCATCCCATAATCCTCACTCTTGCTCCATATGTGGCCTCCTTTGTAAATCACTAGCAGGTCTTAAATGCCACTTAAGATTATCGCACAAAATTTGATAACTGAATCAACTAAGCTGTCAGATCTTCATACGTTGAAACCGACGGGAGAGTCAATTATATATATATATTTATAAGTAATGGAAATTTTGGTAATCCGTATGGATAATCACAAGGAGGATGTAATCCAGAGAGCTCAATATCAAATCAGAGCAATTAATAATTCAATTTAAATAGAACACAGACAATCTTAAATATATATATTAAGATTACAAATAGTCAACCTTATATATATATATATATATATTTTATATATATATATATATATATATATATATATATATATATATATATATATATATATTAAGATAGATTATTACAAACGTAAATATTTGAAATGATGTCCTCATCTTTCGTTTGTTTTTGTTTTTTTTCTGTTTTTTTTTATAAATCATATCTGCTTCCAGAGCAAGGCAATAATGCCACTAGGATATAGAGGACTCGGTTTTTAACGAGAATCAAAAAGACTTATCAGAAGTGAAGAACAGAAAATAAAGGGTTGGTTTCAAGAAGACAAGATTTTGATAAATGTTTTTAAAAATTCAATTCAGACATTGAAAAAAACAGTAAAAGCCTGCAGAGTTTTGCATTGGCAGTAAAATCACCTACCACAAAACTACAACCTTGGCCAAAGACAGACATCTCATGGTCAAGTCTGCATATAGATTTCACAGATCAAATAAACAGATTATAGTATTTTGTGGTAATGGATAGCTTTACTAAGTGGCCTGAAAATTTTCAGTGTAAAAAAAAAAACCAACTTCCACGGCTTCAGTGGATTTTTACACGAACTGTTTGCAAGATTTGGTATCCCGGATGCTACAGTCCCGAATAACGTTACACAATTCACTGCTTAAGAATTTGAATTTTCTAAGATGTTCTCTTTTGAAAATATTACTACATTACCCTATCACCCAAGGTCAAACGGACAAACTGAACGATTTGTGGGTATTTTTAAGAGAGCTTTTTAAAAATGCAAACAATGAAAAATTGAATGAAGAAAAACTACAAAATTGCTGAGAGTATAACGCTGAAACCCAATACACCGACAGTCATGTCACCGGCAGAATTGATGTTATCAAGAAAAACACCAATGTTCGACAAATTGTTACCCGGTCAAAAAAAGAATGAATAGAAATAACAAAAAGGACACAATTTTTTCATGATGTATTGCTGGTACTGAAACCTATTTTTACACTTTCATAGTTTTTTACCCAAGTTTAGGGGTTAACTATTTATTTAACTATAACTGGGACCCTAACACGTGCTACCATCCTGGGTTAGGACGGACCTGGGAACAGCAGCAGTTAAGAGGTGGTTCTACGCTCCTCAAAACCTCTTGATCAGAGACCTTGCTGTGGGACGTAGTTTATTGTTTACGCAGGACGCGGATGTAGTTCATCGTCTTACCGAGGAAAGACAATGATCAAAGTGTAGAGCACTCAGTGAGAATCGTAGTCATAACGCAGTATTATCGTCAACTGGACTAAATCGCTAACCATTACTCTACGGCAGCGATTCCCAAACGCATTTTCGGAATGAAAATTTGCTCGCGTCTCACCAAATGTTATGTGATAAAAATACATTTAAAAATAAAAACAGAGAGGGGATTAAAGGGAGATAACTGCGGGTTCGAAGTCAGAGCATCATCATTGATAACTCTCTCCTCCAGCAGACAGACAGACTGTCTTGCTGTATCACAGCTCATCATATATATATATATATATATATATATATATATATATATATATATATATATATATATGTATATATATGTGTGTATATATATATATATATATATATATATATATATATATACGGACATGTATATGTTCTGGGTAAGAACTACATCCGACAGCAAGGCCTTTGATCGGGAGGTTTTGAGAGGTACTACCTCTGAATTGCTGGTGTTCCGAGATCCATCCTGACCCGGGGTGGTAACACCTGTTAGGATCCCAGCTATGGACAAATAGTTTACCCCAAACTGGGGTCAAAACACCATGAAAGTGTAAAAATAGGTTTTAGTATCAGCAATACATTTTTTTGTAAAAAAAATATTACCACCAATGAATTTTTGAAGAAAAATTTTTTAGCACTGATACATTATTACCAGCGATACATTTTACCAGCGATACATTTTACCAGCAGTACATTATTATTTTTGAAAAAAAATATTACCAGCAATATGTTTTTTGAAGGAAAAAAATATTATGAGAAATATATATTTTTGATAAAAAATATTACAAGCAATAAAAATCTTGTCGACATTAAATAATCCATTGCAGTTGATATGCCGTAAAACAAATCAAACCATACATACATACACACACACACATATATACTTTATATATATATATATATATATATATATATATATATATTATTTTTATATTTTATATCGCCGCAAATGTATAAACCCATTTCCGGTGTCAGTTTTTAAATTAATTTAGGTCAGCGATTCAGTAATGAATTATGCATCGGAAAATAATTCATATTTCTCTGTATCTCACTCATTTAAACTGTCGTTTAGCTCTTCTTTTTAAAACTTCTTTCTTGTAGACCTTCCTGTTCTTATCTTGTCTCTTACCCATCTCTAGAGTTTTCATTTACCTCTCACATGTGTCCCCCACTCTCATACATACACTCACACTAAATTTTATTTTTTATTCCCGGAGTTGTTTTTTGTTTTCCTATTGAATTTGTAGGTCTGATGAATTGGATCGTATTTACGATTTCAATGTAATAAATTATGAAGATGGAATAATAGTGTTTAAGCCTAGAGTTCTACCTGGATTCTATCCTCTTGGAATTATATATATATATATATATATATATATATATATATATATATATATTTATATATATATATATATGTGTGTGTGTGTGTGTGTGTTTGTGTTTGTGTGTATTTATATTATATATATGTGTGTGTGTGTGTGTGTGTGTATTAACCACTATTATATATATATATATATATATATATATATATATATATATGGAAATTATTAGGAGGATTTGATAATTGTATTTAATTAATTCATCGAGTCTGAAAGTTAGGTTCTCGAGCAAACATCATACCAACAGTTGCTATGATGTCAGGGTTTCAATTTTCGGTAGCGGATGCGCACTGCTGATGAGTCCCAAATATAGGACGAAGCGGCCGTCCAGTGCTTTCTGCATTCTGTTGAGGTTTCTTTCAGACTAGATGAATTAATTAATTAAATATATATATATATATATATATATATATATATATATATTGTGTATATTATATAAAGACGTACATATACAAGATTTTATATTAAGCAGTTACATAACTATACACAAAAATCATATTAGTGGATAGTACTGACTCTAAGAACTGAGTTACTGTAGCCTCATACATCAAAAACAACAGAAGTGTCCAGACTAATGGTGGGTAACTGTATGACAAAATGGAAAGCATTTTATGTAATGCATTTTGTCTTTCAAAAGGATTTCTGTGAGCTGCATTTTCAGAATGAAAATTTGCTTGCCTCTCACCAAATTTTATGTGATAAAAATTTTAAAATAATAAATTGAGAAAGAGTTAAAGGGAGATAACCGTGGATTCGAAGTCAGAACATTATAATTGTTAACTCTCTTCTCCAATTTGCAGACCCTAATTACTATATTCTTAATACGTGATATAATTAAAAGAATATCACAATAATGCGAATTGGTGTTTTTCTGAGTATATAAGAATGAAAAAGTCATGTGGAAAGACAGCGTAATAACGTCATGAAAGGAATAAATAGCAACACCAAAAGCATTGCAATGACTTAAAGAAAACGTTTACTGAAGAAAGGCCCGCAAGAAAGGAACCACAAATACTATATATTTTTGACATGCTAGCACTCCAAGAATTCGTTGAACGCACAAGTAAGATTACCAGAAAAAGGAAACGTACGGGAAAACTGGAGGTTGACCCAAAACCAAAGGAATAAAAAGTTTAGTATCAATCTCTCCAGAACGAGGTGGGGTGAATGCCAAGAAAGAAAAGAAAATATTTACTAGTGAAAAAAAATTCAAGAGGGCAGATGTTGTGGAGTAAATAAAAGGCATCCCCGGTAACAGAAATGAGCTAGGCAAAACGCCTTAAATAAAGAACTCAAAGTGAATCATGGGAAATTTGTTGGAGTCAGTCAAGAGTTCGTTAAAGCTTATTTTGTGTTGGAAGAACTGTTATATTTTACGTTAACTTTATCTCGTTTTTTTACGTCTTTTTTTTTTTATTTTTTTACTGACAGTTTTTCTTTTCTGTGGAAGCTATTTTGAATTTTCTTTTTCATCCTTCCCAGCCTTTATTTTATTTTTGTTGCTATTGTAACATTTATTTATACTAGTTTATTGATTTATTTTTTTGCATATTGTATATTATTTTCAATTTCATTTTTTTCAGCTCCCGTCCGTAAACTTAATTTTTATTTTATCTTTTTTCGTATATCTTCTCCATTATCCTTTTGTTTTCATTTTCTGCGTGTTTTTTTTCTCTGCCTACCCAAAAGCCAACTTTAATTTTAGAGTAACTTTTTCTTTCCATTTATTTATTGTTTAATCTGCTTGTCTTTCTTTTATTTTGTGTTACAGCAGCCATTTTGTTTAATTGGTAAAATTTGGATTTGATTTGCAAGTGTCTTTTTTATCATTTTTCTTTTATAGTATTTATCTCGTAATTTGTTTACTTTGCTGGTTTTAATTTAAAAAAGGAAGCCATTTTAATTAATTGCGTTGTTTTAATAAAATCTTTTTATTTTTCACGCCAAACGTTTTCTTTTTTTCGCCTGTCTTTCTTTATCTTTCATTCTTTACGAGAAGAACTTTGTTTTAATTTGTGTAACTTTATTTTACAATAAAATCCCTTTCTTTAAAGCAGCTTTAGTCAGTCTTAAGGGTATTGTGCTACTAAGAATTGCGTTACAATGTGTTGTCTTTGCTGCTTTATAGTTACGCACACAAAAATATAGAGAATTTTTATTTCGATACAAAGCTGCTTGGATTTTCTACTTATTTTTTTTTCTTGTTTCAAATGTCATTTTTTCAGACATTTTAAAAATAGCTTTATTTTTTTAAGCTAAAATTAATTTACTTTTCCGTTTTTCTTCATAGCTGTGACGATTGTATGACAGAATGGCCTATTAAATTCCAACGAAATCTGAACTTGAAAGACAGCGAAACCAATTCTAAAGCCATGGACTCTTTTCTAAATTTTGAAACAGTGGAGTCAAACGTTATTCGATATTTGTTAATATAAAATCCTAAATTTGAAAATAAAACACTTTCCATGATGCAGAGGTTAGTGAGTTGATCTTGTTATCTAGTCTTTGCGGGTTCGATCCCCATAGACCGCTTTGACATTGTTTTATTCAGTGGATATATGGACTAAAAACCTATTCTTTTTGTTGCTTTTCTTCCTACTTGTAATGTTTTGGCCAATTTATTTACTCGCCTTCTTCAGTGAAGCAATTTGTATATTGATGTGTTTTTTTTTCTTGGGTCGTTTTTTTGTTTCATTATCTTCGTAAATTTGCTTTTCGTTATTCTACATCTGTTTAAGTATTTCTGTTTATATTTTTGATCAGAAAATTTACTTTTCTTCGTTTTGAAAAAAAAAAAAAAGTAAGCAAAAATAGGTGAAAAAAAAGAAAGACTCTCCCGATAAAAACACTCAGTCAACAACAGCGACTACTGAGAACGTAGCCATTAAAAATATTAACAACCAAATAGATTCAAAGAAATGTATGGAGGCCAAGAATAGACAAAATCAAGGGAAAATGTTTTCAACTGACTCTAGTAACAACAAACTTCTCCTGCACCTCCGACCAGTTCATATCCATCAAGATACCGGTTTCGAACCAGATGCCGAGTATATAGACCGGCACGTCCGTCCGGATAAAAAGGCATGAGAAGAGAAACCTGAATTTGAAAGACAGTGAAGCCAATTCTAAAGCTGTAGCCTCTCTTCTAAATTTTGAAACAGTTGAGTGAAACGTTATTCTATACTTGTCAATGTAAAATCCTAAATTTAAAAAAAAAAGCACTTTCCATGGTGCAGTGGTTAGTGAGCTGATATTGTTACCTAATCTTTGCGGGTTCCATTCCCATGGATTGCTTTGCCAATGTTTTATTCAGAAAATACATAAGCTGACTAAAAACTTATAATTTTTTGTTGCTTTTCTTCCTACTTGTAATGTTTTGGCCTATTTATTTATTGGCTTTCTTCACTGATGCAATTTTATGTTTGTTTTTTCTTTAGTCGTTTTTTTTTTTGTTTCATTATCTTCGTAAATTTGTTTTTCGTTATTCTGCATCTGTTTAAAGTTTTCTATTTATTTTTTTATAATAAAATTCCCTGTTTTCGTTTTGAAAAAGGTAAAAAAAATAATAAAAGTAATCAAAAATGGCTGATAAACGTCGTCAATTAAAAAAGACCTTTTCGGGCCAAATTCAAGGAAATGTATGAAGGCCAAGAATAGCCAAAATCAAGGACAGGTGTTGTCAACTTACTCCAGTAACAACAAACTTCTTCCGCACCTCCGACCAGTTCATATCCATCAAGATATCAGGATCGAACCAGACGCCGAGTATCTTGACCGACCCGTCCGTCCAGAGGAAAGGCATGAGAAGAGAAACTTCTTTCCACGTGCCCAACCGCAAGTAAATAGACTTATCACGTTTGATCTTGGCTCCTGTCACATCTTCTACTCACTGATGTCTTTGAAAACTTTATCAATCTAGACCCTGTTCGGACAGAAATTTCACCAGAATAGGCCGAGTACCTGGCCAATGTGGCAGTACCAAGCGATTGTGTCAGTCTTTGTGGTCGACAAGCGCTCTCGTCAAATCTGTCATTCGTAAAAGATACCTTCATGAAGTCCATGATGTCCCTTGGGATAAACCCCAAAGAGTCATAAGAGGCAAGGAATATTTCATGTAGGACGTACTGTTCCCCACGTCTGCTGACTGTAAGGACACTTCCAGTCGGGGTCTTATCAGAAAAGACCTCGTCTTAAGAACTGTATATGAGGGAAGGCGGACGTATACCAAGTTGCCGGCCGTAAACCAAGTTGCTGGAAGTTTGAAGAGAATGGTCATATCTCTTCCTGCCCAGCGAAGAAGGCCTCTGGAATTCTGCTCCCCGCTAATCAAATTCCCATTTTAGCTGAATTTGTTATTTCCGTCATGCCTGCAAAGGGCATGCCATTGGCCAAGACTTGTGTGTCAAAAACCCCACTGTGGTCCATTTCCATGCCCCCCATTCCTCGAAAAGAATTTATCCGCCATTTTGTGCTGTTGCGGAGGAGGAAAAGAGGAAATAACAGGTCGTTGTAAGACCAAAGGGAAGCTCCTGGACTCTGTCCCCAAAAAGCACCACAGCAAAAGTTACACACAGTTTAAGAAAATTAAAAAGTTACACACAGTTTAAGAAAATTAAAAAGTTACACACAGTTTAAGAAAATTAAAAAGTTACACACAGTTTAAGAAAATAAAAAAAAAAACATGTGTAGTATCCTTTAGTAGCAGCCGTAAGTAAATAAACCCTGTATCAGCAGCAACGCGAATATAAAAACAGGTGAATCCTGAAATAACTCTCCTTTTCTCCCGCGTTCCCTTTTCGGACTGCTAACATGAACTTTCCTCGCTGAAGCTAAAAGAGCCGTGAAACGCTTCACACTAAAACACACCCACAGTAAGTCACAGTAAAACACATTCAAGAATATTTCTTTTTGTGTCTGCAATTTACTTCTAACAAAAGAAACTCTTGTTTTAAACTTGACTTTTGTTAATTCTGTTTTAATAAATGTCATCTTTGCATTGCAAATCAATTAGTCAGTCATTTTTGTGAATGTAATCTTTACACCACCATCATTTCATGTGCTGCAGAATATGCCAAAAGAAACCCTGCACATCCATTTATTATTGAAGCAGCTAATCACTAAAAAGGGAAGGTAACTCAAATGTGTATGCCAATTAAAAAGAAAATAATGTTTATCCTAGCAAGAAATTCCTTTTCATAAAAATCCCATTGAGAAAAGAATGAATATATTTCACCCTGCATTGATGGAAAATACACCCTTGTGCAAATTAATTGAAACAAAACGAATAATTCCGTTATTATTTACTTTTTTTGTATTTTTCCTAATGAAACATGACCTAGAGAATATGTTAGTACTTTGTGTGTCTATTCAACAAAGCCGTTCCTTGCAGATTGACCACAGATTCTTGATTGGATTTAATTCAGGAGAGTTTCTGGGCCAGTCTGTAGTCCTTTGATTTGCTCACTAGAAAAGCTGGCAGTGTGTTCGTGCAGCGTTATAATTTTGCTTAACGTCGGTGATAGTGTGAGAAACTGTGTTTGACATTGACATGGTGCTCAGCCTGTAAGGCTTGGTTTGTTTTGTTGTGTTTTACGGCATATCAACCTCAACGGGTTATTTAATACCGACAACTTTTTCTCCTGGTAATATTTTGTTTTGCCAAAAAATCTATTTCTGGTAAATTTTTTTCCTCAAAAATGTATAGCTCGTAATATTATCTTAAAAATATATTGCTAGTAATATCTTTTTTTCAAACATTTATTTCTGGTAATAATTTTTTTTTACAAAGCATTTCCAGTATTAAAACCTATTTTTACACTTTTATAATGCCTTTGACCCCAGTTTCGGGCTTAACTATTTTCCCATAGTTGGGACGCTAACAGGCGCTACCACCCTAGGTCAGGATGGACTCAGGAACACCAGCAATTAAGATGTGGTTCCACGCTCTCCAAATCCTCCTAATCAGAGGCCTTGCTGCTGGACGTAGTTTATCGTCTTACCTAGGACTCGGATGTAGTTTATCATCATACCTCTGACAGTCAGCCTGTGAGGGTACTGCAAAATTATACTTAATACTTACGCACATATGAGGGTGAAACATCGTTTCTCCGCCCGATGCCCGAAGTTAAGCAATGTCAAGCTTGGTCAGTAACTAGCTTAGTAACAGCTTGAGAATATCAAGTGCTACAAGTTTGGGTGTGCAGGTGGTATAATGGATAACGGGTCTAAATGACAAACCGAAGAGCCGAGTTCAAATTCCAGTCGAATTTGTTGCATTCAATTGCATGCAAGTACCCTTAGGAAATGTATGAAAACTCCGCTCCTCCCTCTCCACAGATATAGGTGAAATAGTAAGATGTTAATCTTAAGATGATTAATATCTCCAAAAAATTGTTAATACGATATTCAACGATTACTTTCACACTCCAAAAATATGTCTGTTTTGAATATACTACAAAAGGATGATAAACCGTAAAAAATGATTTGTTGTTAAGATGATGCATTTATTAGTTTTTATATCTCAACAAAAATATTGAGGATTTCAACACTAAGGATAAAAAGTTTTTTTATTTCATTTCCAACAGAATCTCTTTCCATGTAAATGCACTTAATTCAGTAATGTATATTAACTATTTAGATGAATGATACACAACAACAAACTCATATGAAAATTATGTCAGTTGCAACCGTTGACAGGCGAATGCATGTCGTCCTAGCTACATTTAGAATTCAACACTTGAGAACAAAATCACACGAAAAAGAGTGTAAAAAAGGATTCCCTCCCAGTCGTCGCCGACAAGAATCTAAGCACGACGTCTCACATGGGAAGCCAGGTTCTGTCAAAACACATACACGCTGACTGATATTAACTGACGAAAACAAGAGTTCTAATAAAATATAATTATGTCCTGTTTTTGTTTTTTTTATAAGTTGGGACAACAATAACATCCCAATAAATATTATGAAAATAGCAACAATTAACTGTAAGGATATATCGATCGCGACACAAAGAAAAACAGATATGTCAAAACTATAAAGAAAATAGCTCGTTGGAAATTTGCCACGAAACAAAACAAAAAATGTCCAAACGCAATAGAAGATGGGGTGAAAGGGAGATTAAGATTATATTAAGAATATATCAAATGTCTGCAATTATCGATCAAAATTTGTTTAGTGGAATGATTATAAGTGGCCAAAACTTTTTGGTTTATAATATTGTGGACATGGAAAATCATAGAATTATCATCAAATTAGTAAAATATTTACCGCCAGTCCTGGCGCCGATCAGTTAAATCAAACATCCTATAACAATCAGTCCTTTATGTGCCATGCGTGATACACGTATAGGTGATCATGTATCTTTCGATACATGACTGACGAGGCAGATTTTTTTTCCCACAGTAGGTTGCCATATTTTTCTGAGGTGGACCAGTTGCCATTCAAAGCTATAGAAGCCGTTCTGTCCTGCTATTAACCCATAGCTAGAGAAGAAGAGGATTCATATCTTTCCCAAGGGTTTTAGCACGTAAGTGAATGTAATGGATTCGACTGGAATTCGAATTCGGCTCTCCGATTCCTCAAACCGAACCGTTGTCCATTACTCCATCGTATACAACGTTTTCTCCATATAAAAAAAAAACAAACATTTTCTAATGTTTAATAGTTAAACCACTGAAAGAGTGGAGCGTACAAAACATATACTAGGTTCTACACACACACACACAGTATCACGGATATATATATATATATATATATATATATATATATATATATATATATATATATATATATATATATATATCGCACCCTGTCAATCTGTTAAAATTAGATGTCAGTGTTATTTTCATTTCGGCGTCATTTAGGCGACAATTTATCCATCGCACCTTGCCAGTCTGTTAAAAGGAGATGTCAGTGTTATTTTCATTTGGGCGTCATTTAGGCGACAATTTATCTATCGCACCCTGTCAATCTGTTAAAAGGAGATGTCAGTGTTATTTCCATTTTGGCGGCATTTAGGCGCCAATTTATCCATCGCACCCTATCTATCTGTTAAAATGTGTTGTCAATTTTTCCATCGCACCTTGTATATTCTTTGAAGTTTGTGGAGACTTAACCATTTTTGAGCTTTTTATCTGTTTGCTGTTCTCGTCTATATTCCGATAGTTTGCAAATTTTGCAATTTTTTTTCGAAAAATAATTATCGATGAAGAAATTCAATTTTTTCATCGGTACCTTTCTTTCACGGATTCTGGATGCATCGACCCTAAAAATCATTTAAAAGCGCCATCGGTGGTTTTACCTTTGATATTACCGTTGTGGCTTTTATCTGTACCTGAGAGATGGCATCATTGCCATATATTTTAATATCATCTCTTTTTTGCTTTCGTTCGAATACAAAAAATAATTTATCTTACTGTATCAATGTAGTGAGTGCGGCAGATGTACCTCCCCGTTCTACAGGTTAACAAAAAAAGACCAAAGAAACTTCTATTAAAAAACGACTTCCGCCATAGATTATTGTAGAGAATTTTCTCCAATACCAGCAAGTTCTAGAGATTCGATGTCTTTCAGGCGGATTTCTTTTTATCGCTGAACCTGTGGCCCTGAAATTTTGAACCCACAGCAAAATCGATTCCTTATCCGGACCAGCATTAGGTATTACAAATCAAATATCTTCAGCAACATTTGTTTACCAGAGCTCATATTGCAATTTTTGCTGTAATCATCATCATGTTTTTCCCAATTTTTGTTGTTATTGTCGCTATTGTCTGGCACTCCTTATTACAGTTTCCCATATTATATTCATTTCTATGCTTGGTCGGCTCAGAAGATTTTTGTGGCCTAGCATATGTGCTGATTCCTTAAGTACACGAATTCCCCAATGGTGTTCTTTGTCTATGATCTGAACCTGATCCCGCAGAGGGCGGTGATCTTCCTTTTCTCTCAGTATATAGTCCGAATAATGTAAATAATGTACATAATACCTCATCTTAGAAATATAGACAGATACTGAAGGGCCGGAACGTTGTAATAAATATGGCAAAAAAGATGAGGACAAAAGTCCGAATAATGTAAATAGGGTACATAATACCTCATCTCAGAAATATAGACAGATACTGAAGGGCCGGAACGTTGTAATAAATATGGCAACAAAGATGAGGACAATAGTCCGAATAATGTAAATAATGTACATAATAGCTCATCTCAGAAATATAGGCAGATACTGAAGGGCCGAAACGTTGTAATAAATATAGCTACAAAGATGAGGACAATAGTCCGAATAATGTAAATAGTGTACATAATACCTCATCTCAGAAATATAGACAGATACTAATAGGTGTAGATAGTCTGACCTACCGTCCGGTCCGCATTACTTTCATGTCTACTGAACAGGAGTATAGGTTCATCCCTTGTTCCCTGTTCAGGATATGGTTTACCGGTTCTCTTTCTTTCTTTCTCTCACCACGAGCACAATGATTTAACTGTCTTGACGGCAATGTTTTTAACTCTCTATTTTATGATCGGACAAACTAGCTGCTCTGACTTTCCATGACGAGAGCACCGGCTTCGCAGTTTGATGGTTGCTGCTTCCACCTGGTCGTTCAGAGCCAAAACCCTTTGGTAGCACTTAGAGAGGCTGCTCCGATCAACAGTCATATAATATAGTGGCATTTGTAATGCTATATCACGCATGGGTAGATGTCCCTGCATGTAATTCCGGTGGGAAACCCTGAGGCCACATTATGCTCTAATCTCTGCCACGCTGGCCGGTCTGTATTGTCATAATGGGAATATAATGATACGTATGGTGGTCTTTCTTTTTATACCTCAAAAAGTTTCATAAAATACACAAAATGAAATACAACTAAAACTGTCTACAAAACACCACCTACCCCTGAACCTTACTTTCTCTAATATTCCTACACTTGGAAAGATCGCTAGATATCTTTGCCCTTTGTGAAAGCAATTTAAATTCTTCCATTGCTATCAATAAATTCTTGGTTTCAGGCTATCTTCCCGTTTAACGAAAAGATTCCAGCATTCATTCATGGCCTTGTTGATAACACACGGGATAATCTTTCGCTGACCAAGGAATTGTCTGTCGAGGCCTCAAACAACTCTTTCATGTGCTTTGTGGGATATCTTTTTCTTGTTTTTGCTTTTTAACTAGTTAATAGGAATAGATAGGCTCACCTACCGTCCGGTATGCACCCCTTTCAGATCTTTTGAACACGAGTATGGGTTCATTCCATGTTCCCTATTCAGGATATGATTTACCGGTTTTCTTTCTTTCTTTCTCTTACCGCGACCACAATAATTTAACTGTTTTAAGTTTTTGGTGATCGAACAAAAAAAGGTGACTTTCCATAATGAAGGCACTGGCTTTGCAGCTTGCTGGCTGCTGCTTCCGATTGGTCGTTAGATTTTAAATTTTTGATGATCAGACAAACCTTTCTTTCTCTAATATTCATGTTGCACATTCCAAATTCTCGAGTGCAGAATCTTTTCTCTTGGACCGGTCACCAGATATATTTGCCCTTTTTTTAAAACAATTAAAATTCTTCGATTGCTGCCCATAAATTCTTGATTTCAGGTTATAACAAAAAGATTCCAGCATTCATATGCGTGGCCTCGGTGTTTAATCCCGGGATAACATTTCGCTGATCAAGGAATTGTCTGCCGAGGCCTCAAACAACTCTTTTATGTGCTCTGTGAGATAGCTTTTGTTTGTTTTTCTCCTGCTCTGCATTCCTTTCAGGTCTTTTGAACAGGAGTATAGGTTCATTCATTGTTCCCTGTTCAGGATATGGTTTACTGGGTGTCTTTCTTTCTCTTACAGCGACCACCATAGTTTAACTGTCTTAAGATTTGGGTGATCGAACAAAAAAAGGGGGGATGTGACTATTCCTAATGAAGGCACTGGGTTCGCAGCTTGCTGGCTGCTGCTTCCGATTAGTCGTTAGGTTTTAAATTTTTCTTTCTCTAATATCCATGTTATACATTCCAACTTCTCCAATGCAGAATATTTTCTCTTATGCTAATGAATTTAGGTTCTTGCTAGTGGATTATATATATATATATATATATATATATATATATATATATATATATATATATATATATATATATATATATATTATGAAGAAAAATATACGGAAAAAACAAACAAAAATCCTTATATGCAATTATGCTGTTTTAATGTTAACATAATGTCAACGTCGGACGTTTCGGTCTAATAAACCATCTTCAGGACATATTCATAAAATATAATTAACATTATCAATTCAACATGACAAAGATAATGTTAATTATATTTTATGAATATGTCCTGAAGATGGTTTATTAGATCGAAACATCCGACGTTGACATTATATATATATATATATGTGTATATATATATATATATATATATATATAGAGAGAGAGAGAGAGAGAGAGACAGAGAGAGACAGAGACAGAGAGAGAGAGAGATAAATAAAATCCACTAGCAGGAACCTAAATTCATTAACATAAGAGAAAAGGAGGCACGGTGGAGTAATGGATACCGGCTTGGATTGAGGAATCGGAGAGCCGAGTTCGAATTCCAGTCGAATCCATTACATTCACATGTACTAATAACCTTGGGGAAAGTGTGAATCCTCTTCTTCTCCCTCCAGCTACGGGTAAATAGCAGGACAGGGTTCTGTAGCCTTGGATGGCAACTGGTCTAGGAGAAGGACAACTCTGAATTCAAAACCTGCGGAGGGTCGTTTGGGGACGTAGTGCACCAGGTCTCTGTATTCGGCCCTTTGAAAAAGTGTGGATGGTCCTGCACGAGGCGTTCACCACTAGAATCAAATCTCATGTGGTGTTGTCGGGCTGTCAGTTTCCTAGGAACTGATCTGCTTGACACTCATACGTCGAATTCGACGGGAGAGTCGAGAGTATATATATATATATATATATATATATATATATTGAACCGGCTTCTGTAAATACATTTTAATACTAGTTCTCTCCTTTGGTCTAATAGTTTGCATTCATCATTGTATTTAATTATTCTATTTTTTTTTCTTCCTCTAAACATAGGTTGCATCTATCCCTAAAGCTATTAGGAGCCTGTGCGAAACTTATAATGTTCTAATCCATCTGTGGGTTTAAACCCTTTTTCTGTCAGTTACCCAAATTTCTTTGAAAGGACTGTTTGAAATTTTCGTTAATGACGGGTGAATGAGTTCTGAGGACTTTTATTCCCTTTACGCTGTTTTTTTGAGATAATGACACTGCGATCCGTAGACGTATTGGGGTGTCCAAGGACACATTCCAAAAGCTGGGCAGAGTATTGCGAGACAGGAGGATCTCTTTAGTCACAAAGAAAAGAATACTGAGCTGTTACGTGACATCTGTCTTTCTTTAAGACAGCCAATGTTGGACGATTTCCTCAAAGATGAAGAAGAGACCCGAGGCTAAAGACATTACGGATCGAGCGTGTGAACATCGATTGGATCTTAGAGAGGTTGCAAACAAGCAGGGGGCTTATAGTTAATATCAAGAAGAGGCAGCTGAAGTTTCTGGGACACATAATGAGGAAGGTACGCTTGGAGAATCTGATACTCGCAGGTCGAAAGAGAGAAAAGGGAAAACAACGCGTGACATACCTGGTCTGGAGAGGAAGAGGAGGGAAGCAACTTGTTGGGAGCTGCAAGGGATAGAGAGAGGTGGAGAGCCATGATCGCCTACGCCCTGAAAGGACATTACACATAAAAAGGAAAAAAAAGACACATAATGAAGAAGGAGGGCCTGGAGAATCTGATACTCACGGGTCGAATAGAGGGAAAGAGAGACAAGGGAAAAGAACGCGTGACATACCTGGCGGGCTTAAGCAAGTGGATGACAGAATGTGGTTTGTGGGTAGGAATCAGAGGGAAGGAACTTGTTGAGAGCTGAAAGTGATAGAAGGAGGTGGAGAGCCATGATCGCCTACGTCCTGAAAGGACATGGCACCTAAAAAGAAAGAAGCGAGTATCTATGGGTATAAATTATCTGTTTTAATTCTCCTGCAGAAATTCCAATGTAAACATAATTTACCATATTCACTTTGGGGGCAATACTTGTTTGGTATATTACCATAGTGGACTTGCATTTGTCCTCGACTGGGCATTTTTTCCTATTACTACAGTTACAGATTTGGGGTGGTGGTCCGTACTAGATTTAATTTTTCCCATAGAATTTACTTAAGACATAATTGTTATGGGAGTTGATAAAAGAAAAACAGACCACTTTAAGGTTCCATTATAATAATTTATTTCACCAGAACCCTTTTAAAGGACGCCGGATCATCAGATAGCACTTCCAAAAAATGAAATGAAAATTGATGGGTAGTGTAAGTTTTTGTAATTTAACAGAGAGTGTAATAAGGGGTGGTTAGAGAGACATGGTAGAGTTTAGGGAGGGTTTAATTCCATATCTCTCTCAATCATACTTAGTATTGGGGGAGGAGGAGTGACCAGATCTTGTCCTATTGAAACGGTTAACTTAACGGAAGTGATATATGGAAATGGGAGGGGAGAAGAGAGAAAAGAAAAAGAAAAAGGTAAAAGAATGAACGGGGAAGTAAAGAGAAAGAGGTTGTATTGATTACCAAGTTTTCCATAACATAACTACACACACACACACACATATATATATATATAGTCATCCACAGACAGACTGTTTCGCTGTATCACAGCTCATCAGTGTGTCTAGACGTCCGGTTGTTTCTAGCTAGGATTGAAACCCGACTGAATTGGCGTCAGTCGGAGATTCTACCACTAAGCCGTTGGCACACGGCAGGGATGAAGGTAAATTTACACAGGGACTGAGAGAACTCGATTCGATGTACCGAAGAGTCTTGCATTATTAACCGTAATAGTCACTGTTTACAAACCCACACTTCCTCCCCAGAGAGCTCAACCAAAATAAATTTTTCAGCAGCATCTATATGTTCATCCACAGACACTGTTTCGCTGTATCACAGCTCATCAGTGTGGCTAGATGTCTGGTTGCCTCTAGCTAGGATCGAAACCCGACTGAATTCTACCACTAAGCCGTTGGCACACGGCAAGGTTGAAGGTATATATTATATTTATTATTTAAAACTATGATTCCATCGCTACACAAAAGGTCTCATGTTTCAAAAATAGAAGCTAAAATACCTAGCTCTGTTTCATCTTCAAGTGAATTTTGGAATAACTAATTTTGAAATTTACGGAGCTTTATAAGCATAAACATTCGTAATATTCATTACATGAAAACGGTGAAACTAATTATTGTAATAAGGGACGAGAGGGTGATCATATTGTATCAACATATTAGTTACTTTCAGAAAGAGGTTAAGTAAGGTAGGGTCGTGGTATCTATTTTCAAACGGATCATGACATCAGTTTGAAGCATATGTCGTCTGCTCTGTTTCAATGACAGAGGATTATTGGCATTTTTTTATTACGCCGTTAAATTCGTATTTGTATACCTTAATTTTTTTTCTAAAAGGGTTTTTGTATATAAATACGTCATATTGAAATACAATTTATTTTTTGACGATTTCATAAAGGGTTTTTTTTATCCTATGATTGGATTGAGTTTTTAAACCCTTTGCTTGAAACTGAAATTGTTTATAGACTATGAAATTTTAAAATTATTTAAGGCGGAAATTTGTTGATGTCGGCAAAAAAACCATTAACTCATATCTATGGTTTAATAAATTTTCGTTTTTTAAAAACTTAATAATATGTAGCCTTTCATGTAAGCATAAATGGCATATTTCATCTCAGGATTTATAAGTTCTACAATGTTTTTTTTGAGTTTTTCAATTAAACAAAAAAAAAAATTGGTTTATTTTGTTTTACGGCATATCAACCTCAATGGGTTATTTAATGCCGACAACATTTTTAGGATAGATTCGTATGAATAGAATATGTATTCTTTGGTTTAGATTGGTTTGGTTTATTTTGTTTTACGGCATATCAAACTCAATGGGTTATTTAATGACGACAACATTTTTAGGATAGATTCGTATGAATAGAATATGTATTCTTTGGTTTAGATTGGTTTGGTTTATTTTGTTTTACGGCATATCAAACTCAATGGGTTATTTAATGACGACAACATTTTTAGGATAGATTCGTATGAATAGAATATGTATTCTTTGGTTTAGATTGGTTTGGTTTATTTTGTTTTACGGCATATCAAACTCAATGGGTTATTTAATGACGACAACATTTTTAGGATAGATTCGTATGAATAGAATATGTATTCTTTGGTTTAGATTGGTTTGGTTTATTTTGTTTTACGGCATATCAAACTCAATGGGTTATTTAATGACGACAACATTTTTAGGATAGATTCGTATGAATAGAATATGTATTCTTTGGTTTAGATTGGTTTGGTTTATTTTGTTTTACGGCATATCAAACTCAATGGGTTATTTAATGACGACAACATTTTTAGGATAGATTCGTATGAATAGAATATGTATTCTTTGGTTTAGATTGTTTTGGTTTATTTTGTTTTACGGCATATCAACCTCAATGGGTTATTTAATGCCGACAACATTTTTAGGATAGATTCGTATGAATAGAATATGTATTCTTTGGTTTAGATTGGTTTGGTTTATTTTGTTTTACGGCATATCAAACTCAATGGGTTATTTAATGACGACAACATTTTTAGGATAGATTCGTATGAATAGAATATGTATTCTTTGGTTTAGATTGGTTTGGTTTATTTTGTTTTACGGCATATCAAACTCAATGGGTTATTTAATGACGACAACATTTTTAGGATAGATTCGTATGAATAGAATATGTATTCTTTGGTTTAGATTGGTTTGGTTTATTTTGTTTTACGGCATATCAAACTCAATGGGTTATTTAATGACGACAACATTTTTAGGATAGATTCGTATGAATAGAATATGTATTCTTTGGTTTAGATTGGTTTGGTTTATTTTGTTTTACGGCATATCAAACTCAATGGGTTATTTAATGACGACAACATTTTTAGGATAGATTCGTATGAATAGAATATGTATTCTTTGGTTTAGATTGGTTTGGTTTATTTTGTTTTACGGCATATCAAACTCAATGGGTTATTTAATGACGACAACATTTTTAGGATAGATTCGTATGAATAGAATATGTATTCTTTGGTTTAGATTGGTTTGGTTTATTTTGTTTTACGGCATATCAAACTCAATGGGTTATTTAATGACGACAACATTTTTAGGATAGATTCGTATGAATAGAATATGTATTCTTTGGTTTAGATTGGTTTGGTTTATTTTGTTTTACGGCATATATACGTCAATGGGTTATTTAATGCCGACAACATTTTTAGGATAGATTCGTATGAATAGAATATGTATTCTTTGGTTTAGATTGGTTTTGTTTATTTTGTTTTACGGCATATCAACCTCAATGGGTTATTTAATGCCGACAACATTTTTAGGATAGATTCGTATGAATAGAATATGTATTCTTTGGTTTAGATTGGTTTGGTTTATTTTGTTTTACGGCATATCAAACTCAATGGGTTATTTAATGACGACAACATTTTTAGGATAGATTCATATGAATAGAATATGTATTCTTTGGTTTAGATTGGTTTGGTTTATTTTGTTTTACGGCATATCAAACTCAATGGGTTATTTAATGCCGACAACTTTTTTAGGATAGATTCGTATGAATAGAATATGTATTCTTTGGTTTAGATTGTTTTGGTTTATTTTGTTTTACGGCATATCAAACTCAATGTGTTATTTAATACCGAAAAAAAAATTATTCCTGGTAATATTTTCTTTTGTCAAAAATCTGTTTCTAGTAATATTTTTCCTTCAAAATTGTATTACTGGAAATAATTTTTTTCAAAAAAGTATTGCTGGTAATAGTTAACTATTTGCACATAACTGGGAGCCTGACAGGTGCTACTACCTGGGAACACCAGCAATTAAGAGGTGATTCCATACTCCTCAAAACCTCCTGATCAGAGGCCTTGCTGTCGGATGTTGTTTGTCGTCTTACCCAGGACGCGGATGTAGTTTAGTCTTACCCAGGACGCTGATAGCAAATGGTACAGCCAAACGTGAAAATTACACATTGGAGATACCAAAATCAAACAAGTATAATAATTTAAATATCTTAAGAGTTGAAATTTAGACTGTTGAAATTTCTAAGGAAGAGGGCTGGAAAATTTGGTACAGATTGAAGGCAAGAGGGACAGAGTAAGAGAATGAATAATCTACTTGGTAAGCATGAGTAAATGGCTGGCTGGTAAGCGCTTAGGAGAGATAATAAAAAGACAAAATTAATAAATTAAAAAAAAAGTTAAGAGCCACAAATGGGAGGGAAGTTGTGGAGGACCATGATCGCTAGAAGAAAAAGAAAAGGGATGTGGTTGTATAAATGGATGGGCTAAGTGGATTGATGAGAGATATCAAAAAGTCAAACTCTGTTAACAGCTACAAAGGACAAGAAGAAGAAGAAGAAATAGAAGAAGAAGAAGAAGAAGAAGAAGAAGAAGAAGAGGAAGAAGAAGAATAGGAAAAGAGATAGAACAAAATAAGAAATTGAAGAAAACGAAGAAATAGAAGAAGAAATCGAAGACGAAGAAGAAGAAGAAGTATGCGACGAAGGCGAAGAAGAAGAAGAAGAAGAAGAAGAAGAAGAAGAAGTATGCGAAGAAGAAGAAGAAGAAGTATGCGACGAAGGCGAAGAAGAAGAAGAAGTATGCGAAGAAGAAGAATGCGAAGAAGGCGAAGAAGAAGAAGAAGAAGAAGAAGAAGAAGAAGAAGTGTGCGAAGGCGAAGCAGGCGAAGAAGAAGAAGAAGAAGGCGAAGAAGAAGGCAAAGAAGAAGAAGCAGCAGTAGCTAACAAAGTAAATAATTGTTAAATTTCAAAGATTTTCTGATAAATAATCTTTGCTGAATCTCGTTTCAAAGAATATTTGGCTGGCAGCAAAGATTAAATATTTTATCTCAAGTGAATTATCGCTAATTGTTATCTTTTAATTTAACTAATTACAGGGGCACCACACAAAGATAAGATTTAATGCTTCCGGGTAGTTAATACGAATATTTCAAGGGAAATCTATTGATGTGATTGAATAATACCAAGTGCTTTGTAAGGGCGCGCCTATATGCGTCTTTTTCTAGTTTCTTTTTCAATATGGTTTGTTTTGTTTTGTTTTACGGCATATCAATCGCAATGAGTTATTTAATGCCGGCAAGATTTTAATTATCTGTCTATATTTCTGAGATGACGTATTATGTACACTATTTACATTATTCGGACTATTGTCCTCATCTTTGTCGCCATATTTATTACAACGTTTCGGCCCTTCACTATCTGTCTATATTTCTGAGATGAGGTATTATGTACATTATTTACATTATTCAGACTATTGTCCTCATCTTTGTCGCCATATTTATTACAACGTTTCGGCCCTTCACTATCTGTCTATATTTCTGAGATGAGGTATTATGTACATTATTTACATTATTCAGACTATTGTCCTCATCTTTGTCGCCATATTTATTACAACGTTTCGGCCCTTCACTATCTGTCTATATTTCTGAGATGAGGTATTATGTACATTATTTACATTATTCGGGCTATTGTCCTCATCTTTGTCGCCATATTTATTACAATGTTCCGGCCCTTCAGTCTCTGTATATATTTCTGGGATGAGGTATTATGTACACTATTTACATTATTCGGACTATTCTCTTCATCTTTGTCGCCATATTTATTACAACGTTTCAGCCGTTGTACGCTCCGACCTTCTTCAGATGGTTGGAATGTCGAACTGAACACTTTCTTAACAGGAAATAACTGAGTACTGACATCCATTAAACATGTCACGTAGAAATAGAACAGTCTATCCCAGTGAGCAAAATATAGGTTTCAGTTCGACATTCCAACCACCTGAAGAAGGCCGGAGCGTACAACGACCGAAACGTAATAAATATGGCCACAAAGATGAGGACAATAGTCCGAATAATGTAAATAAGAATTTTATTACTGGTAAATTTTTCCTTCAAAAATTAATTGCTGGTAATAATTTGTCCTCAAAAAAAATATTACTGGTATTAAAACCTACTTTTCTACTTTCATAGTGTTTTGACCCGAGTTTTGGGGTTAAGTATTTTCCCATATTTAGGACCCTAACAGGTGATACCACCCCGGGTCAGGGTGAACCTGGGAACACCAGCAATTCAGCAGTCATTCCACGGTTCTCAAAACCTCCTAATGAGAAGCCTTGCTGTTGGATGTAGTTTATCGTCTTACCCAGGACGCGGATGTAGTTATAGTCTTACCCAGGACGCGGATGTAGTTTATCCTCATACCCAGGACGGTTTTCAATATGGACGCATATTAAATTAAATAAGCACTCATGCAATTGACATTTAGAAGACAAGGCATTATCATAATGCCACGAATTATTCAGAGAAATTTCATATTCTTCTTCTATGTGTTGTTTGACTTTAAGGACATGAGTGGTCACGGCTCTCCACAATTTCCTGTTCTTTGTAGCTCTTAGTAAAGTTTGTCTTTTTTGCCATCACTCCTAATACCTGTTCAGCTAACCTTTTACACAATCTCATTCTTCTTGTTCTTCTTACTCTTCTATATGTTGTTTCTCTTGAGGACGGGAGTGGTCATGGCTCTCCACGATTTCCTCTCCTTTGTAGCTCTTAGTAAAGATTTTCTTTGTGCAATCGCTCCTAATCACTGTTCTGCCGACCATTAACATATGCTTCTTCTTCTTCTTTTTCTTCTTCTTCTTCTGTCTGCTGTTTCTCTTTAGGACGTGAGAGGTAATAGCTCTCCACAATTTCCTTTCCTTTGTAGCTCTTAGTAAATCCTTTCCTTTTGCTATCTTTCCTAATCACATTGACACAAGCTCCTCCTCTTCCTCCTCCTCTTCCTCCTCCTCTTCCTGCTTCTTCTTCTTCTTCTTCTTCTTCTTCTTCTTCTATGTATGGTATCCTTTCTATGGTATCCTTTCTTATCATGGGTTTCCACAATTTCCTGTCGACTGTAGCGCTTAGTAACCTAGTCTACACGACAACACAGAGCCATTTACGGTAAACTGTCTTTAAACATAACTCTAAAACGAAGAATTTGCGGACATGTCAAGCAGAAAAGATCTGCCCTCATTTGCACTCTTTCTATTATAGTGATTTTCCAAGCGTAGCTTAGATGTGGCACAAGGCCAAAAGTATGGAGCACCCAGTGAAGATCGAACGCACTACTCAGTCGTAAATGTTCCAGCGAGACAAGCTAGCTAACCATTACACGACCTCGAGGCACGCAAAATGCTTTTCCAAGCGTAGCTTAGATGTGACACAAGGCCGAAAGTATGGAGCACCCAGTGAGGATCGAACTCACCACTTAGTCGTAAGTGTTGTAGCGAGACAAGCTGGCTAACCAGCACACCGCCTCGAGATGCCCCAAAGGATTTTCTAAGGGTAGCTTAGATGTGGCACAAAGCCGAAAGTATGGGGCACCCAGTGAGGATCGAACTCACTACTCAGTCGTAATTGTTCTAGCGAGACAAGCTAGCTAACCATTACACCGCCTCGAGATGCCCCAAATGATTTTTTAAGGGTAGCTTAGATGTGGCACAAGGCTGAAAGTATGGGGCACCCAATGAGGAACGAACTCACTACTCAGTCGTAATTGTTCTAACGAGAGAAGATTGTTAACCATTTCACCGCCTCGAGGTGCCCCAAATAGTGAATGAAGAGAGATTCGAACTCGCGACCACCAGTTTATTAAGACTGGCGCTCTAACCAGCTGTGCTACGGAGCCGAACGCCCACTCTTTCTATTATATATGCAACTACTATCATAATTATGAATGCAGGTCATTTTTAAAGAAGTAAGAGGGTACAAATGAAAATATAAAAAAAATTATACATTGCAGAGTTATCATCACCTCTGTTTTTCCTTTTTTTTTTCTCTTATATATGTTTTATTTTTCTCAGTAGAACCAAGAAGTGTCTCTGGTATATCTTTTTTTTCTTTCCTCTTATCTCGCCATCAAAACGGAATGGTTTATTGTTTATCTGAGGTAATGACAGGATGTAACTCACGCGCTAACATACTAAATAACTAAGTAGGGGTGGAGAAGCAATATTATAATATGATATATCATTTTTAGACTTCAGACAACACTAACCAATATCCGGGTACCTACCTATATGCAGGTTCTTGATTTGTCTGTTGGCCATTATAGGACAGGTCACTTTTGAAACTCTAGTATTGCAGGCAATTTGAAAATTGCGGTTTAAGATGATAAATAAAAACGCAAAATATATTCTTCCAAATTATTACCGTTTAATTTTAGGGAATGAGTTTAAAGATTAAGTTTAGTTTCAAAATCTTACCGTTCGAATTTCATTCCGATGATCAGTGCTTCGGGCCTTGTATAGAGGCAAGATGCATGGCACAAGGACATTAATACTAAGTCATTTTGCCATCAAATAAAAACTTCATTTAGTTCAAAATGTTAATTATACTGAATAATTTAGCTATATTATGAGGTAATGTTATACAGTGAAGTAGTTTTAGTGTGATTTCCAATAAACAATGCAAATTTAAAACATTTTATCCTATAATGTGTGCCCAGCAGGATTTGGTGTTATATAGACTTTTATCGAATTTTTGTTTTTATTAATTATTATCTTACAAATGATATAAGAAATCTTATTCATTGATTAAACTTTTTTGTAATCTTTTACAATTTTTACAGTTTTTACTTAACGAATACAATAAAAAATGGTATATTTTGCTTCCGGCAATTCATAATTAGAATTCTGTCGATTTTGAAAGCTTGCTATTGTACTTAAATCGAAGTTTGAAGATTAACTTTAGGTTTAAAATCGTAACGTTTAATTTCAGTGATCAGAAAATCCTTATAGAACAGCCTTATAAAATTTATAATTTACTGGAGCTTTACAAAATTGTATAGAGACAAGGCACAAGCCCATTAATACTAAATCCTTTTGCTATCAAATAAAAACTTCGTTTACTTAGAACTCATTTTAATTTTTTCTATTTTTTTTTCTTTAATTCTTTATTTTTTAATCTTTGAATTTTATTTTATTGTATTTTTCTCCCCCTACTCGTCATTGTGTTTGCCCATAGTAACACATATTGTCCTAATCACTCTAACCTATTTGATGGTTTAATTAGAAATCCCGGTTCGAAAGAAAAATCAGTAAAAGAGGGAAAATTGAATGTCTTTGGCTAGATGCGAAAGCGTCTCGTCAGTATTCTCATGATCTAGTTGGCCGAATCTTCTTGCTTGATAAATTGTCTGAACTTGGAATTGTTTTCGCCGTTTCTTTCTCCTCTTGTTCTTAATTTTTATTTAAAGCATGACTCCCAAGCCCACTATTTGGTGAGGGCGGAGGATTGGCCGTTGATCCCCCCACCAACACCAGGTCACTGCTTGGACTTAAGGTAAGCTGTACATTCACTTGTTATCATGAGGAAGAAAGCGGACTAACACTCGCTGCCACGTAAGTTGGGGCATTTATTATGACATAGCAATAAATCCGGATAACCTTATTTTCTTCAATTTCTTTTTAGAATGGACAATGGGACTTATACTAAGTTAAAACTTAAAACTTAATGTGAAAGGGTAAAATCCAAGTGTCAGCCAGGACTCTTTGCCAATTACCCCACCCCCTTATCCTTCCCTCTGTTTTTATGGTCCTTGTATGTTTTATATGTAATAGGAGTAGGTAGTCTTTTCTACCGCCCGGTCAACACTCCTCCCTCCCTTCTCTTGGACATGAATAGAAGCTTAAGCCTTCTGTCTTGTTTAGGAAAGGGTTTCCGGTACTCTCTCTCTCTCTCTCTCTCTCTCTGGCCTCTGTATTAGTGCAGCTCTGTTTCTCCCGTGATGTGTGCAGTCTGTGGCATCACCTCTTCATTCTGAGGGTACACGGTTGACAGTTCTCTGGTTGCTGTTTCCGACTGGTAGTTAGGAGCCCTAACTCTTGCGTAGTGTCTTGAGCGGCCGCTCTGATCAACAGTTGTATAATACCGGGGTGTTTGTAGTCCCATGTCGCGCATGGAAAGGTGTCCCTGCAGTCACCTCCGGTGGGCAACCCTGAGGCCACATTATGATGCAGGTTGTGCCAACTCCTCTCTGCCCACTTCACGGTCGATAACTGTCTGCTTCTTTTACTTCGGGTCTTCTCATCTTCCAATCAAAATTCCACATGACTTACAAAGACCGAAAAAGTAACCCTAAACCAGTCCCTCATTAATCACCTAAATCCCTCAACATTTCGTTCTCCAACATCCATGGTATTAGAACAATCTCAGCCCTTCACTGTCGAAACTCCTAAATGTAGCCGTCTCTTCTACTCCAATAGCTTCATGTCTCGCACCTCCCGCCTGTGGAACTCCCTTCCCTATTCCAGTTTCCCTGAGAGCTATAATCTCCAGCTATTCAAATGTAATGTCAATCGACATCTCCAGTTGCCTTGATCTATCCACTATCCTTCTCATCATCCTTTCTTCTATCACTCCTATCTGATCTTGCTCCAAATTTTCTGTAAGCCCTTGCGTCCTAGTAGCTTATCGCCATGCTTGGAGTGAAACGCTTAAAAAAAAAGAAAAAAAAAGGGTAATTATACTGACGAATTTAGCTATATTATGAAGTGATATGCTATACAATGCACTAGTTTTAATGTGATTTTCAATAAACAATTCAAATTTAAAACATTTTGTCATATGTATTTGGTGTTATATAGACTTTTATCGATTCTTGTTTTCATTATCTTACAAATGATATAAGAAATCTTATTCATTGATTAAACTTTTTTGTAATCTTTTACAATTTTTACAGTTTTTACTTAACGTATACAGTAAAAAAAATGGTATATATTGCTCCCGGCAATTCCTAATTAGAATTCTGTCGATTTTGAAAGCGTGCTATTGCACTTAAATCGAAGTTTGAAGATTAGCTTTAGGTTCAAAACCGAAACGTTTAATTTCGGTGATCAGAGAAAGCCTTATAGAACAGACTTATAAATTTTATAATTTATTGGAGTTTTACAATGTTGTATGTGGACAAAATGCAAGGACATTATTACTGAATCATTTTGCCATCAAATAAGAACTTCATTTACTTCAAAGAAAAATTATATTGTTGAACAATTTAGCTATATTATGAAGTAATATGTTGTACAGTTGATATGTTTTAGTATGATTTTCAATAAGCGATGCAAATTTAAAACATTTTTTCTTCTAATGGGTACCCAGCTGTATTAGGGTGTTATATATATTGTTATCTATTTTTTGTTTTTATTAATTTTGACCTAACAAATGATCAAAGAATCTTATTCATTTTTTGTAATATTTTACAATCTTTTCTACACAGTTTCAATGATCGAATGCAGTAAAAATTGCGTAATTTCCTTTTGGTGATACATAATTAGAATTTAAGTTTGAATATTATATAATTTGCATTCAATGTATTTAATATAAAAACATACACTTTATTTGGATTTATATTGGAAATTGGTAAAATTTTGAAGTCTGCAAGAAGAATCTAGCAGAAATTAGGTATTTCTAGGCATTTTTCAGATGATTTTTAAAAGGAAATTCCTCAAAGATTTTTGGTAGTAGTACTCATCATATGAGACCCTCAGCATTTACCTCGAGTGCAATTTTAACTTTCTAAAAGAAAGTGAAAAATCCACTTGCACAACTGGGACATAGTATGTCTTCTACAAATTTTCTTTATTTTCTTATTAAGTCGTTCCTATTTTGCTGGCTGTTCTCTCTGAAGATGTTTTTTAACCGTATTTAATCTGTGCTATTCCTTGGTGTTATTTGCTGTCTGTCTTTCATTCTGGTGATCAGTGACAGATTTATAGCATAGACTTATAAAATTTATAATTTACATATTTCATATGAAAAAGATGCAAGTCACAAGCACATTATTGCTAAATGATTTTGCCATCAAATAAGAACTTCATTTTCTTCAAAGGGAAATTATACTGAACAATTTAGATATGTTATGAAGTGATATGCTATACAATGCACTAGTTTTAGTGTGATTTTCAATAAACGATGCAAATTTAAAAAATTTTGTCCTATAATGTGTGCCCAGCAGTATTTGGTGTTATATACACTTTTATCGATTTTGTTTTTATTATCGTCCAACAAATGGTTTAACAAAACTTATTCATCAAGTAGCAGGTACTGTTATAGTTATATTAACGTTAATATAGCGTGAGGTCTACCTCTCGTCTCATGTGTTGGAAAAATGTGAAATATATTCATGTAAATATGAATATTGATGTGAGACCCTCACCTGACCTGATGGCCACGTAAAGGGAGTGGGACATGACATACTGAGGTAGACCTCACGCTATAATATCAGCAATATTTTACAAATTTTTACACAGTTTTACTTATCGAATATAGTAAAAAAAAAAGTTAGTTCTGTTTAGGAATATCGTTTTATATAATGCAGAAATGTATTTGAAATTTGAATTTTACTTGGCCTTCAACAAGTGGGCATCTTTCCTTAACTATAACAAGCCAATTTAAATGTTCATTTAAACTTTTTTGTTTCAAAGATTTCAAGTAGTGGATATATCTTACTTTGCGAAGAGACAGGGCGAAGCCTGCTTGTATATTGTGATTTTACAAGCGTAGCTTAGATGTGGCACGAGGCTTAAAGCATGGTGCACCCAGTGAGGATCGAACTCAGTATTCAGTCGTAATTGTTCTAGCGAGACAAGCTTGCTAGCCATTACAGCGCCTCGAGGTGCCCCAAATGTTTTTCTAACTGTAGCTTAGATGTGGCACAAGGCCGAAATATGGGGCGCCCAGTGAGGATTGAACTCACTACTAAGTCGTAATTGTTCTAGCGAGACAAGCTTGCTAACCATTAGAATGCCTCGAGGTACCCCAAATGATTTTCTTAGGGTAGCTTACATGTGGCACAAGTAGGGGTTACCCAGTAAGCCTCATAATTGTTCTAGTGAGAGAAGCTTGTTAACCATTACACCACCTTGAGGTGGCCAAAGCCTGCTAGTATATTATACAGTGCAATAGTTTCAGAGTGAATTTTGTCTGGTAATTTCTGTCCAGCAATATTATGATGGTATATAAACTTTTATCAATTTTTTGTTTTTATTAATTATGGTATAACAAATGATCTAAGTAATCTTATTCATTGAGTCGCCCTTTTTTTAATCTTTTATAAATTTTACAATTTTTACTTAATGAGTACAGTAAAAAAACGTATATTTTACTTGTGGGGATTTATAATTAAAATTCTAGTTTAGATATATTTTCCATTGTGATCTAATACAAAAAACATCACTTTATTTGGATTTCTTCTTGAAATTTGAATTAAGTTTGCAACTAGCGGAAATTAAATATTTCTGTATATTTGTTCAGACAGTACTGGGTATGACGATAAACTACATCCGCGTCCTGGGTATGACGATAAACTACATCCGCGTCCTGGGCAAGACGATAAACAACAGCCGCGTCCTGGGTATGACTATAAACTACATCTGCATCCTGGGTATGACGATAAACTACATCCGCGTCCTGGGTATGACGATAAACTACATCCGCGTCCGGGGTAAGACGATAAACTACATCCGCGTCCTGGGTATGACGATAAACTACATCTGTGTCCTGGGTATGACGATAATCTACATCAGCGTCCTGGGGATGACGATAAACTACATCTGCGTCCTTGGTATGACGAGAAACTACATCCGCGTCCTGGGTATGACGATAAACTACAACCGCGTCTTGGGTATGACGATAAACCACATCCGCGTCCTGGGTATGATGATAAACTACATCCGCGTCCTGGGTATGACGATAAACCACATCCGCGTCCTGGGTATGATGATAAACTACATCTGCGTCCTGGGTATGACGATAAACTACATCTGCGTCCTGGGTATGACGATAAACCATATCCGCGTCCTGGGTAAGACGATAAACTACATCCGCGTCCTGAGCAAGACGATAAACTACATCTGCGTCCTGGGTATGACGATAAACTACATCTGCGTCCTGGGTATGACGATAAACTACATCCATGTCCTGAATATGACGATAAACTACATCAGTGTCCTGGGTAAGACGATAAACTACATCCAACAGCAAGGCCTCTGATCAGGAGGTTTTGAGGAGCGTGGAACCACCTCTTAATTTCTGGTGTTCCCAGGTCCACCCTGACCGGGTGTGGTTGCACCTGTTAGGGTCCCAACTATGGG
>OZ010609.1:71028153-71070653 GCA_963932145.1 Acanthosepion lycidas | reverse complement strand
GCTGTTTCATCCTAGACACAATCGTCAGGTTGGCCTGACGACTGCGTCTAGCATGAAACAGCCTGTTTCTTCTGAGTGTTGACTTCAATGTTCACTTTTATATATTTTTGTATGAATGATGCATGTAATATATATATGTATGTGCGTGTGTTGTGTTTTGTTGTGTAAAGGTAACCTCTTAAATCGGTGATGAGTGGTCAGGACCAATAATATTACCGATTCATCTTTAGTGATTTTTCAAGAATCTGTAAATGAATAGCAGGATGTGCGAAAGCAATATCCAGTGAATATTTTGTTACTAATACGAAAAGGCGAAAAGCTACTCAAGGTAGATGGTTATTGTGTGGACATATATTAGCAAAGAAAAGTGAGAAAGAACAAGCATTAAGAGAATGGTGACATATTGTAAACGACTGGGCTCAAATTTAGCGTGGAACTAGCGATCATGGAATTTTCCAAATTTCTTGGTAGATTTTCTGTCGTCCCAATGTGTGTCAAAGTTGATGGAGAGAAAAAATAAATACAGACGCATTTGGCTAGATTGAGAAAAAAAAAAATTCACCCCAAAAAATATTGTTTAAAAAATTTTGAACTACCAGCGTCTCTCGTTTGGTGCGCACGTGTAGACGTGGCAACATCAACAAAGTCCAAAACGATGAAATCCTAACGGATGAAACGTGTCACAAAAACTTTTTTCGAGTTTGCCACCATATATATATATATATATATATATATATATATGTGTGTGTGTGTGTGTGTGTGTGTGTGTAAAAGTATAGTCAACACTAAGAGGCGACAGGCTGTTTCATGGTAGACGCAATCGTCAGGCCGCGTGTGTTGGGTTTTTTCTCAACTCGTGGCCTGACGATTACGGTTAGCACGAAACAGGCTGTCGCCTCTGAGTGTTGACTTCAATGTTCTAATTTATATTTGCATAGGCTTTATCCCATAAAAATAGCACACCTTAAAACTATATTTCTTCATATTTTCTTCATGTATATATATATATATATATATATATATATATATATATATATGTGTGTGTGTGTGTGTGTGTGTGTGTGTGTGCGTTTGTGTGTGTGTGTTTGTGTGTGTGTGTGAATGATTTTTTATTTTTATGTGTGCGCGCTTGTCACATAGACAATTGTAAATTCTAAATAGATTCGCCATTTTCAACGTTGGGAGCGAAAATGGCTGACAAAGGCAAAATCCACTTTGAAAGCAATAAACAGGTGATGTGCTTTAACCTGAGCAAAACTATCGATGTCAATAAATCAATAAAAGCAAACCTGATTATATAATCACGCTGATATTTTTCCACTGTCGATCAATCCCGCTTATCAGTCGGTTCATATTTTAATGCTTACACGGAATGCATTCCCGAAATCAAAGAATTTGAGAGAAAAAAAATAAATGTTCTTGTGAATTCTGCTTTTATCAGATCAGGATTTTTTGAAATCAATGCTTCGATCTTAGAGAACAAAAAGTTTTAACGATATTAAATCAACGTATTGGTTTGATATTTGTTTTTAAAACCTTTTACGGTTTGCTTAAATCTTTTCGATTGAATTGAAAGCAAGTTTTTTTCACAAGCAAATACTGGCAACAAAATGATGGAATCAAGTAATGATCATAGTTAAGATGTTTTTGTCTGGCATGAGGCCAAATCTCTGGGAGGATAGATACAATCGAAAGCTCAGTATCAATAATGCCTTAATAAACCTAGTACCAGCAGGTGCTCTGGGGTATAAAAACAAGCAAAGCCTTAAGTAGCTCTGTCTTTCGAGTTTTTCCTTCTTTCTAACTAGGTGCATGAACTTTTCAAGCTGAAGCAAAACGGGCTGTGAACGCTTCACATTAAAACACACCAACTCAGTAAGATTCAAATTTCATTTCATTGTGTATTTATTTCTAGGAAAATAAATTTCTGTCTTAAATTTTCCTACTGCTAACTTTGTTTAATAAATGTTATCTTGCATTGCAAATCAATTGGTTTGCTATTTTTTCATGAAGCCTTTTTCACCACTATCAATTCATATTCGATAAATTTTTCTCGTAAGTAACATTACAGATTTACATTTTTAGAAACCAACTCATTAAATTGGTCTTTTGTTGAGTAATTGGCCAAGTTTAATTAATACAATTCTCGAGTATTAGAATTGATAAAGTTGTTTATACTTAACTATACAACGGGCTCGTCGCCCAAGCTTCCCACGGACCGGCCAATGATAACGCCACGTTACGTTCAAATTCTTGCTCTTGTCGTTGAGTACCAAAAGCTGGGAAAATAAGGCACGCTAGAAACTCACAAGCTAACACCAGACATATGAATGTGAACCTGGTTTCGCATCATATGTTGGGGTTTTCTTCAAGGGACGCCTGCTCGTCTGGGTGGGTAGGTTGGGAATACTTTGGATATATCAGCTCTACACCACTGAGAACTCTACGCATACCGATGTTGGGTTGACAATATGACTGGATGGCACAGAAACCATGCGACAGACAAGTAAATCTCCCGCTAAGGGCGGACTCGAAATCTTCCTGATCCTAAAAGAGTGTTAATAAGGACCAGTGCACGGATATACCCTATTTCCTCTTTCGTTGCCACTTGATCCCCAAAAACATTCACATCCACTACTTTCCTTCCTCGTAACCCGTCAGTCAAAGTGGATTATACTAAGATGATCGCACGGTCAAATGCACAACCTGCAGCACATCAAAAGGAAACACTATTTCCTTTCTATGTTGGTCTTGACAGAATTAGAAAGAAACAATGAGAAAAGGAAGAAAAATGTCAGAGCAAAATAATAAAAAGTAGACGATATATATGGAAGCATAAAAAGAGACAATGCAACAGAAAGAAGCGCTAACGAAATAAGAATTGTGTTCACACACAAAAGGGATGAAGACAAGTGGTTATAGCGTTCAAATTCTAACATGTAAAATTGGGAAATACCAGACGCGTACAAAAGGTGAAATGATTTCCATTCCCCATGTATTCATAAAGAAAGTGTTGATTATGCAACAGACTCCCAGGAGAATGTTATCCCAGTTACTACAATCTTGAACTCTTCCAATAGTAAGAAGACATACAGACAGCTTCTTCTCAAGAAAGGCTGATTTGTGGAACAGACTCCCAGGAGGATGTTTTCCCATTCATTACAATATTGACCTATTCAAGTCTAGGGTTAACCATTATCATTCCTGCATAGCCTCATGAACTTCACCAGCCCTGACCTTTACTACTGAGACCTGCCATGCTATGTACATAAGCTGGAAGTATCCACATTCCCTTCGCATTCCTATAGTAAGAAGTAAGTTCCATTCAGACAGCTTCTTCCCAAGAACGGATGATTTGTGGAACAGACTCCCAGGAGGATGTTTTCCCTTTCACTACAATCTTGACCTATTCAAGTCTAAGGTTAACCATTATCATTCCTGCATAGCCTCATGAACTTCACCAGCCCTGACCTTTACTACTGGGACCTGCCATGCCATGTACATAAGCGGGAATTATCCACATTCCCTTCGCATTCCTATAGTAAGAAGTAAGTTCCATTCAGACAGCTTCTTCCCAAGAACGGATGATTTGTGGAACAGACTCCCAGGAGGATGTTTTCCCATTCACTACAATCTTGACCTATTCAAGTCTAAGGTTAACCGTTATCATTCCTGCATAGCCTCATGAACTTCAGCAGCCCTCACCTTTACTACTGGGACCTGCCATGCTATATACATAAGCGGGAATTATCCACATTCACTTCGCATTCCTATAGTAAGAAGTAAGTTCCATTCAGACAACTTCTTCCCAAGAACGGATGATTTGTGGAACAGACTCCCAGGAGGATGTCTTCCCATTCACTACAATCTTGACCTATTCAAGTCTAGGGTTAACCATTATCATTCCTGCATAGCCTCATGAACTTCACCAGCCCTGACCTTTACTACTGGGACCTACCATGCCATGTACATAAGCGGGAATTATCCATATTCCCTTCGCATTCCTATAGTAAGAAGTAAGTTCCATTCAGACAGCTTCTTCCCAAGAACGGATGATTTGTGGAACAGACTCCCAGGAGGATGTTTTCCCATTCACTACAATCTTGACCTATTCAAGTCTAGGGTTAACCATTATCATTCCTGCATAGCCTCATGAACTTCACCAGCCCTGACCTTTACTACTGGGACCTACCATGCCATGTACATAAGCGGGAATTATCCATATTCCCTTCGCATTCCTATAGTAAGAAGTAAGTTCCATTCAGACAGCTTCTTCCCAAGAACGGATGATTTGTGGAACCGACTCCCAGGAGGATGTGTTCCCATTCACTACAATCTTGACCTATTCAAGTCTAGGGTTAACCATTATCATTCCTGCATAGCCTCATGAACTTCACCAGCCCTGACCTTTACTACTGGGACCTACCATGCCATGTACATAAGCGGGAATTATCCATATTCCCTTCGCATTCCTATAGTAAGAAGTAAGTTCCATTGAAACAGCTTCTTCCCAAGAACGGATGATTTGTGGAACAGATTCCCAGGAGGATGTTTTCCCATTCATTACAATATTGACCTATTCAAGTCTAAGGTTAACCGTTATGATTCCTGCATAGCCTCATGAACTTCACCAGCCCTGACCTTTATTACTGGGACCTGCCATGCTATGTACATAAGCTGGAAGTATTCACATTGCCTTCGCATTCCTATAGTAAGAAGTAAGTTCCATTCAGACAGCTTCTTCCAAGAACTGCTGATTTGTGGAACAGACTCCCAGAAGGATGTTTTCCCTTTCACTACAATCTTGACCTATTCAAGTCTAGGGTTAACCATTATCATTCCTGCATAGCCTCATGAACTTCACCAGCCCTGACCTTTACTACTGGGACCTGCCATGCTATGTACATAAGCTGGAAGTATCCACATTCCCTTCGCATTCCTATAGTAAGAAGTAAGTTCCATTCAGACAGCTTCTTCCCAAGAACGGATGATTTGTGGAACAGACTCCCAGGAGTATGTTTTCCCTTTCACTACAATCTTGACCTATTCAAGTCTAGGGTTAACCATTATCATACCTGCATAGCCCCGTGAACTTCACCAGCCCTGACCTTTACTACTGGGACCTGCCATGCTATGTACATAAGCTGGAAGTATCCACATTGCCTTCGCATTCCTATAGTAAGAAGTAAGTTCCATTCAGACAGCTTCTTCCCAAGAACGGATGATTTGTGGAACAGACTCCCAGAAGGATGTTTTCCCTTTCACTACAATATTGACCTATTCAAGTCTAAGGTTAACCGTTATCATTCCTGCATAGCCTCATGAACTTCACCAGCCCTCACCTTTACTACTGGGACCTGCCATCCTATGTACATAAGCTGGAAGTATCCACATTCCCTTCGCATTCCTATAGTAAGAAGTAAGTTCCATTCAGACAACTTCTTGCCAAGAACGGATGATTTGTGGAACAGACTCCCAGGAGGATGTTTTCCCATTCACTACAATATTGACCTATTCAAGTCTAGGGTTAACCATTATCATTCCTGCATAGCCTCATGAACTTCACCAGCCCTGACCTTTACTACTGGGACCTGCCATACTATGTACATAAGCTGGAAGTATCCACATTGCCTTCGCATTCCTATAGTAAGAAGTAAGTTCCATTCAGACAGCTTCTTCCCAAGAACGGATGATTTGTGGAACAGACTCCCAGGAGGATGTTTTCCCTTTCACTACAATCTTGACCTATTCAAGTCTAGCGTTAACCATTATCATACCTGCATAGCCCCGTGAACTTCACGAGCCCTGACCTTTACTACTGGGACCTGCCATGCTATGTACATAAGCTGGAAGTATCCACATTGCCTTCGCATTCCTATAGTAAGAAGTAAGTTCCATTCAGACAGCTTCTTCCCAAGAACGGATGATTTGTGGAACAGACTCCCAGAAGGATGTTTTCCCTTTCACTACAATATTGACCTATTCAAGTCTAGGGTAAACCATTATCATTCCTGCATAGCCTCATGAACTTCACCAGCCCTGACCTTTACTACTGGGACCTGCCATGCCATGTACATAAGCGGGAATTATCCACATTCCCTTCGCATTCCTATAGTAAGAAGTAAGTTCCATTCAGACAACTTCTTCCCAAGAACGGATGATTTGTGGAACAGACTCCCAGGAGGATGTTTTCCCATTCACTACAATTTTGACCTCTTCAAGTCTAGGGTTAACCATTATCATTCCTGCATAGCCTCATGAACTTCACCAGCCCTGACCTTTACTACTGGGACCTGCCATCCTATGTACATAAGCTGGAAGTATCCACATTCCCTTCGCATTCCTATAGTAAGAAGTAAGTTCCATTCAGACAGCTTCTTCCCAAGAACGGATGATTTGTGGAACCGACTCCCAGGAGGATGTGTTCCCATTCACTACAATCTTGACCTATTCAAGAGTAGGGTCAACCATTATCATTCCTGCATAGCCTCATGAACTTCACCAGCCCTGACCTTTACTACTGGGACCTACCATGCCATGTACATAAGCGGGAATTATCCATATTCCCTTCGCATTCCTATAGTAAGAAGTAAGTTCCATTCTGACAGCTTCTTCCCAAGAACGGATGATTTGTGGAACAGACTCCCAGGAGGATGATTTCCCTTTCACTACAATCTTGACCTATTCAAGTCTAGGGTTAACCATTATCATTCCTGCATAGCCTCATGAACTTCACCAGCCCTGACCTTTACTACTGGGACCTGCCATGCCATGTACATAAGCGGGAATTATCCACATTGCCTTCGCATTCCTATAGTAAGAAGTAAGTTCCATTCAGACAGCTTCTTCCCAAGAACGGATGATTTGTGGAACAGACTCCCAGGAGGATGTTTTCCCATTCATTACAATATTGACCTATTCAAGTCTAGGGTTAACCATTATCATTCCTGCATAGCCTCATGAACTTCACCAGCCCTGACCTTTACTACTGGGACCTGCCATGCTATGTACATAAGCTGGAAGTATCCACATTCCCTTCGCATTCCTATAGTAAGAAGTAAGTTCCATTCAGACAACTTCTTCCCAAGAACGGATGATTTGTGGAACAGACTCCCCGGAGTATGTTTTCCCTTTCACTACAATCTTGACCTATTCAAGTCTAGGGTTAACCATTATCATACCTGCATAGCCCTGTGAACTTCACCAGCCCTGACCTTTACTACTGGGACCTGCCATGCTATGTACATAAGCTGGAAGTATCCACATTGCCTTCGCATTCCTATAGTAAGAAGTAAGTTCCATTCAGACAGCTTCTTCCCAAGAACGGATGATTTGTGGAACAGACTCCCAGGAGGATGTTTTCCCTTTCACTACAATATTGACCTATTCAAGTCTAAGGTTAACCGTTATCATTCCTGCATAGCCTCATGAACTTCACCAGCCCTCACCTTTACTACTGGGACCTGCCATGTCATGTACATAAGCGGGAATTATCCACATTCCCTTCGCATTCCTATAGTAAGAAGTAAGTTCCATTCAGACAACTTCTTCCCAAGAACGGATGATTTGTGGAACAGACACCCAGGAGGATGACTTCCCATTCACTACAATCTTGACCTATTCAAGTCTAGGGTTAACCATTATCATACCTGCATAGCCCTGTGAACTTCACCAGCCCTGACCTTTACTACTGGGACCTGCCATGCTATGTACATAAGCTGGAAGTATCCACATTGCCTTCGCATTCCTATAGTAAGAAGTAAGTTCCATTCAGACAGCTTCTTCCCAAGAACGGATGATTTGTGGAACAGACTCCCAGGAGGATGTTTTCCCTTTCACTACAATCTTGACCTATTCAAGTCTAGGGTTAACCATTATCATACCTGCATAGCCCCGTGAACTTCACCAGCCCTGACCTTTACTACTGGGACCTGCCATGCTATGTACATAAGCTGGAAGTATCCACATTGCCTTCGCATTCCTATAGTAAGAAGTAAGTTCCATTCAGACAGCTTCTTCCCAAGAACGGATGATTTGTGGAACAGACTCCCAGAAGGATGTTTTCCCTTTCACTACAATATTGACCTATTCAAGTCTAGGGTTAACCATTATCATTCCTGCATAGCCTCATGAACTTCACCATCCCTGACCTTTACTACTGGGACCTGCCATGCCATGTACATAAGCGGGAATTATCCACATTCCCTTCGCATTCCTATAGTAAGAAGTAAGTTCCATTCAGACAACTTCTTCCCAAGAACGGATGATTTGTGGAACAGACTCCCAGGAGGATGTTTTCCCATTCACTACAATTTTGACCTCTTCAAGTCTAGGGTTAACCATTATCATTCCTGCATAGCCTCATGAACTTCACCAGCCCTGACCTTTACTACTGGGACCTGCCATGCTATGTACATAAGCTGGAAGTATCCACATTCCCTTCGCATTCCTATAGTAAGAAGTAAGTTCCATTCAGACAGCTTCTTCCCAAGAACGGATGATTTGTGGAACCGACTCCCAGGAGGATGTGTTCCCATTCACTACAATCTTGACCTATTCAAGTCTAGGGTTAACCATTATCATACCTGCATAGCCCCGTGAACTTCACCAGCCCTGACCTTTATTACTGGGACCTGCCATGCTATGTACATAAGCTGGAAGTATCCACATTGCCTTCGCATTCCTATAGTAAGAAGTAAGTTCCATTCAGACAGCTTCTTCCCAAGAACTGCTGATTTGTGGAACAGACTCCCAGGAGGATGTTTTCCCTTTCACTACAATCTTGACCTATTCAAGTCTAGGGTTAACCATTATCATTCCTGCATAGCCTCATGAACTTCACCAGCCCTGACCTTTACTACTGGGACCTGCCATGCTATGTACATAAGCTGGAAGTATCCACATTCCCTTCGCATTCCTATAGTAAGAAGTAAGTTCCATTCAGACAGCTTCTTCCCAAGAACGGATGATTTGTGAAACAGACTCCCAGGAGTATGTTTTCCCTTTCACTACAATCTTGACCTATTCAAGTCTAGGGTTAACCATTATCATACCTGCATAGCCCCGTGAACTTCACCAGCCCTGACCTTTACTACTGGGACCTGCCATGCTATGTACATAAGCTGGAAGTATCCACATTGCCTTCGCATTCCTATAGTAAGAAGTAAGTTCCATTCAGACAGCTTCTTCCCAAGAACGGATGATTTGTGGAACAGACTCCCAGGAGGATGTTTTCCCTTTCACTACAATATTGACCTATTCAAGTCTAAGGTTAACCGTTATCATTCCTGCATAGCCTCATGAACTTCACCAGCCCTCACCTTTACTACTGGGACCTGCCATGTCATTTACATAAGCGGGAATTATCCACATTCCCTTCGCATTCCTATAGTAAGAAGTAAGTTCCATTCAGACAACTTCTTCCCAAGAACGGATGATTTGTGGAACAGACTCCCAGGAGGATGACTTCCCATTCACTACAATCTTGACCTATTCAAGTCTAGGGTTAACCATTATCATTCCTGCATAGCTTCATGGACTTCACCAGCCCTGACCTTTACTACTGGGACCTACCATGCCATGTACATAAGCGGGAATTATCCATATTCCCTTTGCATTCCTATAGTAAGAAGTAAGTTCCATTCAGACAGCTTCTTCCCAAGAACGGATGATTTGTGGAACAGACTCCCAGGAGGATGTTTTCCCATTCACTACAATTTTGACCTCTTCAAGTCTAGGGTTAACCATTATCATTCCTGCATAGCCTCATGAACTTCACCAGCCCTGACCTTTACTACTGGGACCTGCCATCCTATGTACATAAGCTGGAAGTATCCACATTCCCTTCGCATTCCTATAGTAAGAAGTAAGTTCCATTCAGACAGCTTCTTCCCAAGAACGGATGATTTGTGTAACAGACTCCCAGGAGGAGGTTTTCCCATTCACTACAATCTTGACCTATTCAAGTCTAGGGTTAACCATTATCATTCCTGCATAGCCTCATGAACTTCACCAGCCCTGACCTTTACTACTGGGACCTGCCATGCTATGTACATAAGCTGGAAGTATCCACATTCCCTTCGCATTCCTATAGTAAGAAGTAAGTTCCATTCAGACAGCTTCTTCCCAAGAACGGATGATTTGTGGAACAGACTCCCAGGAGTATGTTTTCCCTTTCACTACAATCTTGACCTATTCAAGTCTAGGGTTAACCATTATCATACCTGCATAGCCCCGTGAACTTCACCAGCCCTGACATTTACTACTGGGACCTGCCATGCTATGTACATAAGCTGGAAGTATCCACATTGCCTTCGCATTCCTATAGTAAGAAGTAAGTTCCATTCAGACAGGTTCTTCCCAAGAACGGATGATTTGTGGAACAGACTCCCAGGAGGATGTTTTCCCTTTCACTACAATATTGACCTATTCAAGTCTAAGTTTAACCGTTATCATTCCTGCATAGCCTCATGAACTTCACCAGCCCTCACCTTTACTACTGGGACCTGCCATGTCATGTACATAAGCGGGAATTATCCACATTCCCTTCGCATTCCTATAGTAAGAAGTAAGTTCCATTCAGACAACTTCTTCCAAGAACGGATGATTTGTGGAACAGACTCCCAGGAGGATGACTTTCCATTCACTACAATATTGACCTATTCAAGTCTAGGGTTAACCATTATCATTCCTGCATAGCCTCATGAACTTCACCAGCCCTGACCTTTACTACTGGGACCTACCATGCCATGTACATAAGCGGGAATTATCCATATTCCCTTCGCATTCCTATAGTAAGAAGTAAGTTCCATTCAGACAGCTTCTTCCCAAGAACGGATGATTTGTGGAACAGACTCCCAGGAGGATGTTTTCCCATTCACTACAATTTTGACCTCTTCAAGTCTAGGGTTAACCATTATCATTCCTGCATAGCCTCATGAACTTCACCAGCCCTGACCTTTAATACTGGGACCTGCCATCCTATGGACATAAGCTGGAAGTATCCACATTCCCTTCGCATTCCTATAGTAAGAAGTAAGTTCCATTCAGACAGCTTCTTCCCAAGAACGGATGATTTGTGGAACAGACTCCCAGGAGGATGTTTTCCCATTCACTACAATTTTGACCTCTTCAAGTCTAGGGTTAACCATTATAATTCCTGCATAGCCTCATGAACTTCACCAGCCCTGACCTTTACTACTGGGACCAGCCATGCCATGTACATAAGCGGGAATTATCCACATTCCCTTCGCATTCCTATAGTAAGAAGTAAGTTCCATTGAGACAGCTTCTTCCCAAGAACGGATGATTTGTGGAACAGACTCCCAGGAGGATGTTTTCCCATTCACTACAATCTTGACCTATTCAAGTCTACGGTTAACCATTATCATTCCTGCATAGCCTCATGAACTTCACCAGCCCTGACCTTTACTACTGGGACCTACCATGCCATGTACATAAGCGGGAATTATCCATATTCCCTTCGCATTCCTATAGTAAGAAGTAAGTTCCATTCAGACAGCTTCTTCCCAAGAACGGATGATTTGTGGAACAGACTCCCAGGAGGATATTTTCCCTTTCACTACAATATTGACCTATTCAAGTCTAAGGTTAACCGTTATCCTTCCTGCATAGCCTCATGAACTTCACCAGCCCTCACCTTTACTACTGGGACCTGCCATGTCATGTACATAAGCGGGAATTATCCACATTCCCTTCGCATTCCTATAGTAAGAAGTAAGTTCCATTCAGACAACTTCTTCCCAAGAACGGATGATTTGTGGAACAGACTCCCAGGAGGATGTTTTCCCATTCACTACAATCTTGACCTATTCAAGTCTAGGGTTAACCATTATCATTCCTGCATAGCCTCATGAACTTCACCAGCCCTGACCTTTACTACTGGGACCTGCCATCCTATGTACATAAGCTGGAAGTATCCACATTCCCTTCGCATTCCTATAGTAAGAAGTAAGTTCCATTCAGACAGCTTCTTCCCAAGAACGGATGATTTGTGGAACAGACTCCCAGGAGGATGACTTCCCATTCACTACAATCTTGACCTATTCAAGTCTAAGGTTAACCATTATCATTCCTGCATAGCTTCATGGACTTCACCAGCCCTGACCTTTACTTCTGGGACCTACCATGCCATGTACATAAGCGGGAATTATCCATATTCCCTTTGCATTCCTATAGTAAGAAGTAAGTTCCATTCAGACAGCTTCTTCCCAAGAACGGATGATTTGTGGAACAGACTCCCAGGAGGATGTTTTCCCATTCACTACAATTTTGACCTCTTCAAGTCTAGGGTTAACCATTATCATTCCTGCATAGCCTCATGAACTTCACCAGCCCTGACCTTTACTACTGGGACCTACCATGCTATGTACATAAGCGGGAATTATCCATATTCCATTCGCATTCCTATAGTAAGAAGTAAGTTCCATTCAGACAGCTTCTTCCCAAGAACGGATGATTTGTGGAACAGACTCCCAGGAGGATGTTTTCCCATTCACTACAATTTCGACCTCTTCAAGTCTAGGGTTAACCATTATCATTCCTGCATAGCCTCATGAACTTCACCAGCCCTTACCTTTACTACTGGGACCAGCCATGCCATGTACATAAGCGCGAATTATCCACATTCCCTTCGCATTCCTATAGTAAGAAGTAAGTTCCATTGAGACAGCTTCTTCCCAAGAACGGATGATTTGTGGAACAGACTCCCAGGAGGATGTTTTCCCATTCACTACAATCTTGACCTATTCAAGTCTAGGGTTAACCATTATCATTCCTGCATAGCCTCATGAACTTCACCAGCCCTGACCTTTACTACTGGGACCTGTCATGTCATGTACATAAGCGGGAATTATCCACATTCCCTTCGCATTCCTATAGTAAGAAGTAAGTTCCATTCAGACAGGTTCTTCCCAAGAACGGATGATTTGTGGAACAGACTCCCAGGAGGATGTTTTCCCATTCACTACAATTTTGACCTCTTCAAGTATAGGGTTAACCATTATCATTCCTGCATAGCCTCATGAACTTCACCAGCCCTCACCTTTACTACTGTGACCTGCCATCCTATGTACATAACCGGGAATTATCCACATTCCCTTCGCATTCCGATAGTAAGAAGTAAGTTCCATTCAGACAGCTTCTTCCCAAGAACGGATGATTTGTGGAACAGACTCCCAGGAGGATGTTTTCCCATTCACTACAATTTTGACCTCTTCAAGTCTAGGGTTAACCATTATCATTCCTGCATAGCCTCATGAACTTCACCAGCCCTGACCTTTACTACTGGGACCTACCATGCTATGTACATAAGCGGGAATTATCCATATTCCCTTCGCATTCCTATAGTAAGAAGTAAGTTCCATTCAGACAGCTTCTTCCCAAGAACGGATGATTTGTGGAACAGACTCCCAGGAGGATGTTTTCCCATTCACTACAATTTTGACCTCTTCAAGTATAGGGTTAACCATTATCATTCCTGCATAGCCTCATGAACTTCACCAGCCCTCACCTTTACTACTGGGACCTGCCATCCTATGTACATAACCGGCAATTATCCACATTCCCTTCGCATTCCGATAGTAAGAAGTAAGTTCCATTCAGACAGCTTCTTCCCAAGAACGGATGATTTGTGGAACAGACTCCCAGGAGGATGTTTTCCCATTCACTACAATTTCGACCTCTTCAAGTCTAGGGTTAACCATTATCATTCCTGCATAGCCTCATGAACTTCACCAGCCCTGACCTTTACTACTGGGACCAGCCATGCCATGTACATAAGCGCGAATTATCCACATTCCCTTCGCATTCCTATAGTAAGAAGTAAGTTCCATTGAGACAGCTTCTTCCCAAGAACGGATGATTTGTGGAACAGACTCCCAGGAGGATGTTTTCCCATTCACTACAATCTTGACCTATTCAAGTCTAGGGTTAACCATTATCATTCCTGCAGAGCCTCATGAACTTCACCAGCCCTGACCTTTACTACTGGGACCTACCATGCCATGTACATAAGCGGGAATTATCCATATTCCCTTCGCATTCCTATAGTAAGAAGTAAGTTCCATTCAGACAGTTTCTTCCCAAGAACGTATGATTTGTGGAACAGACTCCCAGGAGGATGTTTTCCCATTCACTACAATTTTGACCTCTTCAAGTATAGGGTTAACCATTATCATTCCTGCATAGCCTCATGAACTTCACCAGCCCTCACCTTTACTACTGGGACCTGCCATCCTATGTACATAAGCGGGAATTATCCACATTCCCTTCGCATTCCTATAGTAAGAAGTAAGTTCCATTCAGACAACTTCTTCCCAAAATGGATGATTTGTGGAACAGACTCCCAGGAGGATGACTTCCCATTCACTACAATATTGACCTATTCAAGTCTAGGGTTAACCATTATCATTCCTGCATAGCCTCATGAACTTCACCAGCCCTGACCTTTACTACTGGGACCTGTCATGTCATGTACATAAGCGGGAATTATCCACATTCCCTTCGCATTCCTATAGTAAGAAGTAAGTTCCATTCAGACAGCTTCTTCCCAAGAACGTATGATTTGTGGAACAGACTCCCAGGAGGATGTTTTCCCATTCACTACAATTTTGACCTCTTCAAGTATAGGGTTAACCATTATCATTCCTGCATAGCCTCATGAACTTCACCAGCCCTCACCTTTACTACTGGGACCTGCCATCCTATGTACATAAGCGGGAATTATCCACATTCCCTTCGCATTCCTATAGTAAGAAGTAAGTTCCATTCAGACAACTTCTTCCCAAGAACGGATGATTTGTGGAACAGACTCCCAGGAGGATGACTTCCCATTCACTACAATATTGACCTATTCTAGTCTAGGGTTAACCATTATCATTCCTGCATAGCCTCATGAACTTCACCAGCCCTGACCTTTACTACTGGGACCTGTCATGTCATGTACATAAGCTGGAATTATCCACATTCCCTTCGCATTCCTATAGTAAGAAGTAAGTTCCATTCAGACAGGTTCTTCCCAAGAACGGATGATTTGTGGAAGAGACTCCCAGGAGGATGTTTTCCCATTCACTACAATTTTGACCTCTTCAAGTATAGGGTTAACCATTATCATTCCTGCATAGCCTCATGAACTTCACCAGCCCTCACCTTTACTACTGGGACCTGCCATCCTATGTACATAAGCGGCAATTATCCACATTCCCTTCGCATTCCTATAGTAAGAAGTAAGTTCCATTCAGACAACTTCTTCCCAAAACGGATGATTTGTGGAACAGACTCCCAGGAGGATGACTTCCCATTCACTACAATATTGACCTATTCAAGTCTAGGGTTAACCATTATCATTCCTGCATAGCCTCATGAACTTCACCAGCCCTGACCTTTACTACTGGGACCTGTCATGTCATGTACATAAGCGGGAATTATCCACATTCCCTTCGCATTCCTATAGTAAGAAGTAAGTTCCATTCAGACAGCTTCTTCCCAAGAACGTATGATTTGTGGAACAGACTCCCAGGAGGATGTTTTCCCATTCACTACAATTTTGACCTCTTCAAGTATAGGGTTAACCATTATCATTCCTGCATAGCCTCATGAACTTCACCAGCCCTCACCTTTACTACTGGGACCTGCCATCCTATGTACATAAGCGGGAATTATCCACATTCCCTTCGCATTCCTATAGTAAGAAGTAAGTTCCATTCAGACAACTTCTTCCCAAGAACGGATGATTTGTGGAACAGACTCCCAGGAGGATGACTTCCCATTCACTACAATATTGACCTATTCTAGTCTAGGGTTAACCATTATCATTCCTGCATAGCCTCATGAACTTCACCAGCCCTGACCTTTACTACTGGGACCTGTCATGTCATGTACATAAGCTGGAATTATCCACATTCCCTTCGCATTCCTATAGTAAGAAGTAAGTTCCATTCAGACAGGTTCTTCCCAAGAACGGATGATTTGTAGAACAGACTCCCAGGAGGATGTTTTCCCATTCACTACAATTTTGACCTCTTCAAGTATAGGGTTAACCATTATCATTCCTGCATAGCCTCATGAACTTCACCAGCCCTCACCTTTACTACTGGGACCTGCCATCCTATGTACATAACCGGGAATTATCCACATTCCCTTCGCATTCCGATAGTAAGAAGTAAGTTCCATTCAGACAGCTTCTTCCCAAGAACGGATGATTTGTGGAACAGACTCCCAGGAGGATGTTTTCCCATTCACTACAATTTTGACCTCTTCAAGTATAGGGTTAACCATTATCATTCCTGCATAGCCTCATGAACTTCACCAGCCCTGACCTTTACTACTGGGACCTACCATGCTATGTACATAAGCGGGAATTATCCATATTCCCTTCGCATTCCTATAGTAAGAAGTAAGTTCCATTCAGACAGCTTCTTCCCAAGAACGGATGATTTGTGGAACAGACTCCCAGGAGGATGTTTTCCCATTCACTACAATTTCGACCTCTTCAAGTCTAGGGTTAACCATTATCATTCCTGCATAGCCTCATGAACTTCACCAGCCCTGACCTTTACTACTGGGACCTACCATGCCATGTACATAAGCGGGAATTATCCATATTCCCTTCGCATTCCTATAGTAAGAAGTAAGTTCCATTCAGACAGCTTCTTCCCAAGAACGTATGATTTGTGGAACAGACTCCCAGGAGGATGTTTTCCCATTCACTACAATTTTGACCTCTTCAAGTATAGGGTTAACCATTATCATTCCTGCATAGCCTCATGAACTTCACCAGCCCTCACCTTTACTACTGGGACCTGCCATCCTATGTACATAAGCGGGAATTATCCACATTCCCTTCGCATTCCTATAGTAAGAAGTAAGTTCCATTCAGACAACTTCTTCCCAAGAACGGATGATTTGTGGAACAGACTCCCAGGAGGATGACTTCCCATTCACTACAATATTGACCTATTCAAGTCTAGGGTTAACCATTATCATTCCTGCATAGCCTCATGAACTTCACCAGCCCTGACCTTTACTACTGGGACCTGTCATGTCATGTACATAAGCGGGAATTATCCACATTCCCTTCGCATTCCTATAGTAAGAAGTAAGTTCCATTCAGACAGGTTCTTCCCAAGAACGGATGATTTGTGGAACAGACTCCCAGGAGGATGTTTTCCCATTCACTACAATTTTGACCTCTTCAAGTATAGGGTTAACCATTATCATTCCTGCATAGCCTCATGAACTTCACCAGCCCTCACCTTTACTACTGGGACCTGCCATCCTATGTACATAAGCGGGAATTATCCACATTCCCTTCGCATTCCTATAGTAAGAAGTAAGTTCCATTCAGACAACTTCTTCACAAAACGGATGATTTGTGGAACAGACTCCCAGGAGGATGACTTCCCATTCACTACAATATTGACCTATTCAAGTCTAGGGTTAACCATTATCATTCCTGCATAGCCTCATGAACTTCACCAGCCCTGACCTTTACTACTGGGACCTGTCATGTCATGTACATAAGCGGGAATTATCCACATTCCCTTCGCATTCCTATAGTAAGAAGTAAGTTCCATTCAGACAGCTTCTTCCCAAGAACGTATGATTTGTGGAACAGATTCCCAGGAGGATGTTTTCCCATTCACTACAATTTTGACCTCTTCAAGTATAGGGTTAACCATTATCATTCCTGCATAGCCTCATGAACTTCACCAGCCCTCACCTTTACTACTGGGACCTGCCATCCTATGTACATAAGCGGGAATTATCCACATTCCCTTCGCATTCCTATAGTAAGAAGTAAGTTCCATTCAGACAACTTCTTCCCAAGAACGTATGATTTGTGGAACAGACTCCCAGGAGGATGACTTCCCATTCACTACAATATTGACCTATTCTAGTCTAGGGTTAACCATTATCATTCCTGCATAGCCTCATGAACTTCACCAGCCCTGACCTTTACTACTGGGACCTGTCATGTCATGTACATAAGCGGGAATTATCCATATTCCCTTCGCATTCCTATAGTAAGAAGTAAGTTCCATTCAGACAGCTTCTTCCCAAGAACGGATGATTTGTGGAACAGACTCCCAGGAGGATGTTTTCCCATTCACTACAATTTCGACCTCTTCAAGTCTAGGGTTAACCATTATCATTCCTGCATAGCCTCATGAACTTCACCAGCCCTGACCTTTACTACTGGGACCAGCCATGCCATGTACATAAGCGCGAATTATCCACATTCCCTTCGCATTCCTATAGTAAGAAGTAAGTTCCATTGAGACAGCTTCTTCCCAAGAACGGATGATTTGTGGAACAGACTCCCAGGAGGATGTTTTCCCATTCACTACAATCTTGACCTATTCAAGTCTAGGGTTAACCATTATCATTCCTGCATAGCCTCATGAACTTCACCAGCCCTGACCTTTACTACTGGGACCTACCATGCCATGTACATAAGCGGGAATTATCCATATTCCCTTCGCATTCCTATAGTAAGAAGTAAGTTCCATTCAGACAGGTTCTTCCCAAGAACGTATGATTTGTGGAACAGACTCCCAGGAGGATGTTTTCCCATTCACTACAATTTTGACCTCTTCAAGTATAGGGTTAACCATTATCATTCCTGCATAGCCTCATGAACTTCACCAGCCCTCACCTTTACTACTGGGACCTGCCATCCTATGTACATAAGCGGGAATTATCCACATTCCCTTCGCATTCCTATAGTAAGAAGTAAGTTCCATTCAGACAACTTCTTCCCAAGAACGGATGATTTGTGGAACAGACTCCCAGGAGGATGACTTCCCATTCACTACAATATTGACCTATTCAAGTCTAGGGTTAACCATTATCATTCCTGCATAGCCTCATGAACTTCACCAGCCCTGACCTTTACTACTGGGACCTGTCATGTCATGTACATAAGCGGGAATTATCCACATTCCCGTCGCATTCCTATAGTAAGAAGTAAGTTCCATTCAGACAGGTTCTTCCCAAGAACGGATGATTTGTGGAACAGACTCCCAGGAGGATGTTTTCCCATTCACTACAATTTTGACCTCTTCAAGTATAGGGTTAACCATTATCATTCCTGCATAGCCTCATGAACTTCACCAGCCCTCACCTTTACTACTGGGACCTGCCATCCTATGTACATAAGCGGGAATTATCCACATTCCCTTCGCATTCCTATAGTAAGAAATAAGTTCCATTCAGACAACTTCTTCCCAAGAACGGATGATTTGTGGAACAGACTCCCAGGAGGATGACTTCCATTCACTACAATCTTGACCTATTCAAGTCTAGGGTTAACCATTATCATTCCTGCATAGCCTCATGAACTTCACCAGCCCTGACCTTTACTACTGGGACCTACCATGCCATGTACATAAGCGGGAATTATCCATATTCCCTTCGCATTCCTATAGTAAGAAGTAAGTTCCATTCAGACAGCTTCTTCCCAAGAACGGATGATTCGTGGAACAGACTCCCAGGAGGATGTTTTCCCATTCACTACAATTTTGACCTCTTCAAGTCTAGGGTTAACCATTATCATTCCTGCATAGCCTCATGAACTTCACCAGCCCTGACCTTTACTACTGGGACCTACCATGCTATGTACATAAGCTGGAATTATCCATATTCCCTTCGCATTCCTATAGTAAGAAGTAAGTTCCATTCAGACAGCTTCTTCCCAAGAACGGATGATTTGTGGAACAGACTCCCAGGAGGATGTTTTCCCATTCACTACAATTTCGACCTCTTCAAGTCTAGGGTTAACCATTATCATTCCTGCATAGCCTCATGAACTTCACCAGCCCTGACCTTTACTACTGGGACCAGCCATGCCATGTACATAAGCGCGAATTATCCACATTCCCTTCGCATTCCTATAGTAAGAAGTAAGTTCCATTGAGACAGCTTCTTCCCAAGAACGGATGATTTGTGGAACAAACTCCCAGGAGGATGTTTTCCCATTCACTACAATCTTGACCTATTCAAGTCTAGGGTTAACCATTATCATTCCTGCATAGCCTCATGAACTTCACCAGCCCTGACCTTTACTACTGGGACCTACCATGCCATGTACATAAGCGGGAATTATCCATATTCCCTTCGCATTCCTATAGTAAGAAGTAAGTTCCATTCAGACAGCTTCTTCCCAAGAACGGATGATTTGTGGAACAGACTCCCAGGAGGATGTTTTCCCATTCACTACAATTTTGACCTCTTCAAGTATAGGGTTAACCATTATCATTCCTGCATAGCCTCATGAACTTCACCAGCCCTCACCTTTACTACTGGGACCTGCCATCCTATGTACATAAGCTGGAAGTATCCACATCACCTTCGCATTCCTATAGTAAGAAGTAAGTTCCATTCAGACAGCTTCTTCCCAAGAACGGATGATTTGTGGAACAGACTCCCAGGAGGATGTTTTCCCATTCACTACAATCTTGACCTATTCAAGTCGAGGGTTAACCATTATCATTCCTGCATAGCCTCATGAACTTCACCAGCCCTGACCTTTACTACTGGGACCTGCCATGCCATGTACATAAGCGGGAATTATCCATATTCCCTTCGCATTCCTATAGTAAGAAGTAAGTTCCATTCAGACAGCTTCTTCCCAAGAACGGATGATTTGTGGAACAGACTCCCAGGAGGATGTTTTCCCATTCATTACAATATTGACCTATTCAAGTGTAAGGTTAACCATTATCATTCCTGCATAGCCTCATGAGCTTCACCACCCCTGACCTTTACTAATGGGACCTGCCATGCTATGTACATAAGCTGGAAGTATCCACATTGCCTTCGCATTCCTATAGTAAGAAGTAAGTTCCATTCAGACAGCTTCTTCCAAGAACTGCTGATTTGTGGAACAGACTCCCAGAAGGATGTTTTCCCATTCATTACAATATTGACCTATTCAAGTCTAGGGTTAACCATTATCATTCCTGCATAGCCTCATGAACTTCACCAGCCCTGACCTTTACTACTGGGACCTGCCATGCCATGTACATAAGCGGGAATTATCCATATTCCCTTCGTATTCCTATAATAAGAAGTAAGTTCCATTCAGGCAGCTTCTACCCAATAACAGATGATTTGTGGTACAGACTCCCAGGAGGATATTTTCCCGTCACGACAATCTTGACCTCTTTATGTCTTGGGTTAACCGTCATCGACAGAAACTGTATTTCTTGCACTTTCTTAATCATACAAAACCACACGGTAACCCTCAACTTTGTGTGGCCCTTAGGCGTTTCAATCCCGTGACCTTCACCAGCTTTGACCTTTGCTCCCATGGCACACATACAAGGGTTGAATCGTATTCATTCTTTTGGTATTCTTATTCATGCATTGTACGTTCCATTTAGACAGCTTATTACCACGAACTGCTGATTGTGCAAAAGACTCCCAAAATAATGTTTTCCTACTCACTACACGTCTAATTTATTCAGATTCGATTTTTACTTGAGAATATTTTTAGACGCTATGTCCCTTTGCTGCTTTACTACTGAATTCTTTACAAAATATTATCCTTTCCTTTTATTTTCGTATTTTGTCCATCGTTGTAATTATTTTCTACTTAGAATCTGCCATTTTTTTTTTCTTGCTTTATGTCATTTTTGGCTGCAGGGTCATCACTAAGTGTTTAAGCACAAAGAGGCAATTGTCTTTACTATTTTTCCACTGAATCAAGGAAAAAGAAAAGACACTTAAATAAATTAAAAAAAAAAAAAAATGGCCTGAACAATTTTTGAAAAAAATCCTGATCGATATAATCACATTTTGAAAGTTAAAATACACCAAATACAGCTAATTTAATGTAAATATCAAGTTTCGATGCTTAAAAACTCGTCTTAGCAAAGTCAATGTTTTAAATTTGTAAAGTTAACCTGTTTTATATGTTTTATATCTTTAAAAATTTGACGTGTCGCATATTTTTCAAAATAAATACAATATTTTCCCTTGATATGATTTACATCGCTTTACATACGAAATCTTGCGTTTTATCTTAAAATATATCAAACCATAACCGCTTCATATCTTCATACGTGTTTGGTTGTTCAGAAAATGACCTCGCTCGATATTTTCGAAATTAAATCAAACTTTTAGCTTGAGAAAAATTACCTCGCCTCAAAATTTCATCCTAAATCTTGCGTTATATTAAAAAAAAAAAAAAAAAGCATACCTGTCTTTCATACGCGGTGAGCTCTTCGACATGGTTTAATGGTTAGCAATCTTGTCTTGTTAGATCAATTGTGACTGAGTAGTGGTTTCGATCGTTGCTGGGTTTGGAATTTCTGCAGCGTTCACGAATAGAGCTTGCCTCAATTTTTTGAAATTAGACAAGACATTTAGTTTGATAAAATTTACACTAAATTATGCGTTTTATTTAAAAAAAAAAAAAAAAGAACCCGAATTAAATTTTTTTTGTGGGTTTTGGTGCTCAAAAATAAACCTTGCCTCATATTTTCGAAATTAAAACAAGGTTTAATTCGGTATGCTATCAGTCTTGACTAACGATTCTGGATTTTGATTAAAATGTTACAATATTTATAGGCAGAACATTTGTAGAAAAATAAGACATCGATTCAGGTTAAATATAATGCCCCCCCCCCGAAAAAAAAATCCACATTTGTAATGCTACAACACAATAGTCATGCTACAGGTAGTCATGTTGCTTTCTGAAATTTGTGACAAGTCATGTCAAAACCTGACAAACGAAACAGATTTTCGATTTTTTTAGGATTTTTGAATTTCGGATAGAGGATTCTCTGCCTATATTCAGTTTTATAAACCCCTGTTCCATATGAAGTATTGATTCTCTTCTTCTGCTGACCAAATCTTTTATTGGCTTGGGGGTAGTGCTCATGAAATTAATAACTCGGATTATTAAAAGTTTTTCAAGTTTAGTTGCTAAAATTTAGTTCGTAGAATCATAAATGTAGTTTTCAGATTGCGCATAGATCTTGCTTTTTTTTTTTAGTTTCATGGATATATAAGTATGCTCTTTTTCTCACTCTGAGAATGAAATGATGGGGGTACTGATTGTAGAGTGGGTGGCCATGCTTAAATTTCAAACAAATGAAAGAACTCTCCAATAATGAGAAGTGACAAAGTTTGCAATAAAAAGAAAACGAAAAAGAACATGGCGAAAAATAATATAAAGTAGCAAACAATATAGGCAAGGTAAATTAAGAGTAATAAGGCAAATTAAGGGTAATAAGGCAAGTTAACTGTAATAAGGCAAGTTAACAGTAATAAGGTAAATTAACTGTAATGAGGTAAAATAAAAGTAATAAGGCAAAACAACAGTAATAAGACAAATTAACAGTAATAACGCAAATTAGCAGTAATGAGGCAAAGCAACAGTAATAAGGCAAATTAGCGGGAATAAGGCAAATTAACATTTAAAAGGCAAAACAACAGTAATAAGGCAGAGCAACTGTAATATGGCAAATTAACAGTAATAAGGCAATGCAACAGTAATAAGGCAAAAAGTTCACAAACTAAAAAATTTAATTGACACACAAAAGCAAGTTCGGATTAGCGAACATAGCGTTGTAACTTCAAGAAAAGACAAATCGGAACTGAGTCAGATTAAACCGAGAACCGCCTTATTTTATTGTCTAGGAAGAAATCCCAGCATGCATTTGTGTGCTTCTGACTATAAATGAGGAGAAAGATTTTTGCCGTCATTCCCTATCAGGATTGAAACCAACAGCCAAATAGACGCTTGCATATTCTCCGAACGAGAATTGGAGATGCTGGAGATTCTTCTGTGTTTCTGGAGAAGCCATATTTAGGATTCCAGATTCGAGTATTGCGGAGCGGGGTGGGGCTACAATTTTCTATGTCTCTAACGAGGACATAATCTGCAAACATGAAACGGTTCCCAAGAAAAACTCATGAATAACCGGGCGGAAAATTATTTTCTATATCTGGCCAAGCTAAATTTCCATAGAAAATGGCGCCATAGGATTTTAAGCTACATCACGTGAAAGAAAAAGAAAAGTCAACTAGTCGGTTACACTCCTGGATGACTGACCACTGCCGCCACATCATGAAGTCATTTCACAAAGAGACCGTCAGGGGACCCACGTGATTTCACCTCGACCAATGAGAGATAATTGTCTTTAGTATCCCTACAACGTTATCTGTGTATCTGAGGAAGGAGGAATTCTTTTTTAAATAGGCTAGACCCTATAGATTTGAAGAATAGACAGGCATGAATTGCGTTCATGGCTGATCCCAAATCTTATTAACATTGATTAGTGATTATTGGTATATATGTTCAATGCTGTTGATCAGTAAAGAAAGTCTGTTTAAATTTGGTAAAGGCATTTTTGATTACATTTTTTCGACATTCACCATAATTTTGTGCCCTATTCCCAAATGTTTCTGATGAAGCTAAAATAAATAGCGAAACATGTCAAATTCATAAACATTTTCGTACTTGTTCCTTAGTTAATTATACATACATATATATATATATATATATATATATATATATATATATATATATATATATATATATATTAGCTATATATATGAGAACAAAGGTCTCGTAAAATATTTCAAAATGAAAGAGGGAACAATCCTTAAAAGCACAACGAATCAAAATATAGTATTCGACGTACCATATTCATCCCAATAAAGATTTATCTCAGCTTCAAATAGAATTTGTTATACCGTAATTCCTCATGTATAATACAACTCCATCCATAATACGCACCCCTAAAAGTGTGCTGAAAAGTGTGGGAAAATGCTTCTACTTATAAATAATACGCACCCCTTGTTTAGTAATCAAACCCTATAAATTGTACCTCCCTAATTTCAATACGACCAGCGTCTCCTATTCTTATTCAAGCTGTAATTGAAGATATCAAAATTTCCGGTAATCACGATTCGAAAAGGAAACGGAAATACCTATATTATGCTTACTGCGCAGACGCATTAACCTGTTTTTGTTTGATAAAATGTACAATCTACCGGATCTGTATGCATTTTTTTCATAAAAATTGTTTTAAACATAGAATAATATTATTCTAAATTAGTTTGATGATCATTTCTATTTGATTTTACATTTGTAAGTGTTGTTAGTTACATATGATTGTATTTTGACATCCTTATGGGGTCGCAAACGTCGAATGTTCGTGTCAAATTGTCGTATGGTTCTGGTGAGTAGTCATTTCGCAACGGCAATCTTTTAAAGTTTTTTTTTGTAGCTGTGCATAATTTTGCTCATTATTTTTTAGAAAAAATGCATATTATACATGGGAAATTATATACTCTATTTACATTATTCGGACTAGTGTCCTCATCTTTGTCGCCATATTTATTACAACATTTCGGCCGTTGTAAGCCCAGGCCTTCTTCAGGTGTTTGAAATGTCGAAAGGAACCCTTTATTTGTCACTGGTGTAGACTGTTCTAGTTCCATGTTTGATGGATGTCAGTTATCAGTTATCTCCTGTTAATTTTCCCACTGCCTTAACCGGGTATTGAACTCACACTCTTTAGGTCCTGTCACTGGATCTAACCAACGCCTTTATCCACTGTGCCATGTATCCTTGAGGACATCTGGGTATGAATTTCTGGGTATTATAAACCTAATGTCTTCAGCAACCGTTTGTTTACAAGTGCTCATATTTTTGCTGTTATCATTGCATGTTTTTTACCAGAGCTCATATTGCAATTTTTGTTGTTATTATTGCTTTTCTCTGGCACTCCTTATTACTGGTTCCCATATTGTATTCATTTCTATGCTTGGTCGGCTCCGGATCTGCTTTGAACTAATTCAACATCAATCAGGAATTGGCTGACTAGAATCAATAAGCTTCCATTGTACATAGATTCTCAGATAATCAATATTAAATTGTCTTCTGTGGACTGTACACACAAAACAACAGTGTTTGTTTATATTTCAGAGATGAGGTATTATGTACACTATTTACACATGGCACAGTGTATAAAGGCGTTAGTTAGTTAGAGCCAGTGAGAGGACCCAAAGTGTGTGCGTTCAATACCCGGTTAAGGCAGTGAAGAACTTGGAAAGGGGAATTAACAGGAGCCATAGAGAAGAGGAGGATTCATACCTTTCCCAAGGGTATTAGCACGTAAGTGAATGGAATGGAGTCGATTGGAATTCGAACTCTCCAATTCCTCAGTAAGAGCCGCTATCCATTACTACTTTAAGATATGCCTGTGGATTATTACACTTCATAAATCATATTTTTGCCAGACTTTCCTGAACTGTCGTGAATGAATATTCAAATGATTAACTAAATGGAAACATCAGGTGTCATGTTATTTTTAAATCCTAACATAAATGCAAAAACTTCTTACAATCCAAGAGAAATTAAAAAAAAAATAAAGGTATCTATGAACACAAAAAAGGATCTTGTATACAACAAGCAATGAAATGCATTCGTTATACATAGAAATAAATTCAAACACGATTGGATCTTAAGAATAGCACATTTAATAAAAGTGAAAGTAACTAGGACTAACAATTCTTGGAAGTACTGTTATCGAAACAGTTTTTAAGCATTCCACCCCAAGCAAGGCGGCAGAGACACCAGCACGCAAGAGTTTACAGAGAGTAAAAGTAAGAGTACAGAGAGAGGGATTTTAGAGAGTGAAAGTAAGTGTAAAGAGAGAGGGATTGTAGAGAGTGAAAGTAAGAGTAAAGAGGGAGGGATTACACATAATAAAAATAAGAGTAAAGAGAGGGGGATTACAGAGAGTGAAAGTAAGAGTAAAGAGAGAGGGGTTATAGAGAGTGAAAATAAGAGTAAAGAGGGAGGGATTACATAGAGTAAAAGTAAGAGTAAAGAGAGAGGGATTATAGAGAGTGAAAATAAGAGTAAAGAAGAAGGGATTACAGAGAGTAAAAGTAAGAGTAAAGAGAGGGGGATTACAGAGAGTGAAAGTAAGAGTAAAGAGAGGGGGATTATAGAGAGTGAAAATAAGATTAAAGAGAGAGGGATTACAGAGAGTAAAAGTAAGAGTAGAGAGAGAGGGATTATAAAGAGTGAAAAGTAAGAGTAAAGAGAGAGGGATTAAAGAGAGTGAAAATAAGAGTAAAGAGGAAGGAATTACAGAGAGTGAAAGTAAGTGTAAAAAAGGAGGGATTACAGAAAGGGGACATAAGAGTAAAGAGAGAGGGATTACAGAGAGTGAAAGTAAGAGTAAAGAGGGAGGTATTGCAGAGAGTGAAAGTAAGAATAAAGAGGGAGGGATTACTGAGAGTAAAAGTAAGAGTAAAGAGAGAGGGATTACAGAGAGCGAAGTTATGAGTCGGTGTTTGAGGAGAGGATCAAGAGAATGACGGGGATCCGGATCAAGGTATCAGAAGATGTCGACATTACATTTGAATATTTGAAGATTATAGCTATCAGTGAGGCAAGTAAGAGGAAGGGAGTTCCTCTGTCTGGAAGTGCAACAAAAGAAACTTTTGGAAGAGAAGTAATGGTTACATTTAACTGTATCAACAAATATAAATATGCGATACGTATTTTTCAAATATATTCATTCCAGAACGAATTGTTGTTTTCCCAATCCGACATAGGCGTGTAGAAAAATGTTAAAATATTGAAAGAAAACGGACAAATTCATAACTTATTATTTTAAATTTAAAATTGATCCCCAAAATAATATGGATATTAATTACATCCTAAAAAATTCATCACAACATTGATTCACATTCGTTTATAAGATAATAACTTACCTCACTTAGCATCCACCATAATTTACACATTTCAGTTGACCTGATCGAATTTAGGCATTTTGAGAAACTAACAATATTTTTGCTTTTCTTTATAAATATTTGTTGAAAATAAATTCCTTACTTTTATAAAATACGATCTGAGGACGAAACACATCGGCTAAGATAAGTTTTCATATTGTCTATATTCATAAAGAGCCCTTGTCACTTCACATCAGCAAGCCTAATGCTAACCTGCCAGGAGAGTCACTCAATGCTCCTTTTTGGGCAGAAAGTTGATAGTGAATCAATTGTTAGGTCTGTTGTTAAGTCAGCTGCTCTAGTGTGCAGTGCTAGACAATATTTCTATCCAAAATCCATCTAACATATTTATAAGTCTACCATTCATTCAGGTTTTGAATATTGATGCCATATCTAGCCTGGTGCTTCTGCTGTGTATTTAGAGATTCTTGATAAAATCCAAAGAAGAACCTATCTCCCATGCTTATAAGTCTACCATTCATCCTTGCTTTGAATATTGTTGCCACATCTGTTCAGGTGCTTCTGCTATATATTTAGAGATACTTGATAAAATCCAAAGAAGAATCTATCTTCCATATTTCTAAGTCTACCATTCGTCATTGCTTTGAATATTGCTGCCACATCTGGTCTGGTGCTTCTGCTATATATTTAGAGATTCTTGATAAAATCCAAATAAGAATCTATCTTCCATTTTTATAAGTCTACCATTCATCCTTGCTTTGAATATTGTTGCCACATCTGGTCAGGTGCTTCTGCTATATATTTAGAGATTCTTGATAAGATCCAAAGAAGAATCTATCTTACATATTTATAAGTCTACCATTCATCCTTGCTTTGAATATTGCTGCCTCATCTGGTTTTGTGCTTCTGCTATATATTTAGAGATTCTTGATAAAATCCAAAGAAGTATCTATCTTCCATATTTATAAGTCGATCATTCATCATTGCTTTGAATATTGCTGCCTCATCTGGTCTGGTGCTTCTGCTATATATTTAGAAATTCTTGATAAAATCCAAAGAAGGATCTATCTTACATATTTATAACTCTACCATTCATCCTTGCTTTAAAATTTGCTGCATCATCCTGTCTGGTGCTTCTGTTATATATTTAGAGATTCTTGATAAAATCCAAAGAAGAAACTATCTTACATATTTATAAGTCTACCATTCATCCTTGCTTTGAATATTGCTGCCATATGTGGCCTAGTGCTTCTGCTATATATTTAGAGATTCTTGTTAAAATCTAAAGTAGAATTTATCTTGCATATTTATAAGTCTTCCATTCATCCTTGCTTTGAATATTGCTGCCACATCTGGTCATGTGCTTCTGCTATATATTTGGGGATTCTTGATAAAATCCAAAGAAGAATCTTTCTTCCATATTTATAAGTCTACCATTCATCCTTTCTTTGAATATTGCTGCCACATCTGGTCTGGTGCTTCTGCTATATATTTACAGATTCTTGATAAAATCCAAAAAAGCAACTGCAATGTTCTTAACCCTACACTACCATATCGGCAACATTTACTTTTTCGCAGGCGTAATAAAGCTTCTCTGTTTTTTCTATAAATTCTTACTATGTTCCAAATTCCCAAAACAAGGCTCTACTCTACGTTGTCATTGTCCTGTGAGACAGGCCTGTGTCTATAACTTAGAACTGTAAGCTTAATTTGCCATCTGCTCTTCTCGCGGCTTCTTGATGCTTGATTGCATTCACGGTAGGTCTCTTTTCTTTTTGCTATTCCCATGTTAGGCCGACTGAAGCAGTCTAGCATGAACTGTAAAATTCAGACGACTGACTGTTAAATGTTCTTCTCTGTCGAGTATTCGTCAGGGGTTGGTGACTTTAAGAATCTCTCCATACATGATCAGCTATGTCTGATTTCATAGTCACACAACTCATTACAGCTTTTCGCCATTCCTCCAGACTTCCTATTTGAGAGCGGTTGTTTTTGCTTTTGCATTCTCTCCCAGAACTGCAACGGACAGAATAGACCCAGTTTTTGATAATATCCTCCGTGTTACGTTTGACTCGGCAGCGATTACACTGTGGCGTCGATCTGTTTCTAAATATAGTTCTCGTGTTGTCAATCTGAGAACAGGGCAGAGGATTCGGAATTGTATGGATCACAGATCTTTTGTTTTGTTTAAAATACGTTTTCTTAATTATTATTTTGCTAATTTATTGATTTGCCTTCATTTCATTACAGAATCGAAATATATAGCAGAAGCAACAGATGTGTTATGGTAGTAGAATTCCATGCACGGATGTATGATAGACTTATAAACATACAAGATTGATTCTCAGGAAAAATTGTTTTCTGAGACGACACAGTGAGCCAACTTTCGTACCAGTAAACGCAGCAGCTGATTCGATATAGTAAACCGGTGGTACCTAATTGCCAATCGAGTAGTACGCTTAAATACTGGAACATCAGGGGAAAAAAACTCATCAGAAGCAGTTGCGATGGGAATATTTTTAGAACAGACAGTGGGTTGCAACGTCACTATTGAAATTGATGCTTAGTCCTTTCTTCTCGCTTTCCTTCACTCATTTATGCAGGAGTTCTTTTAGTTTCCTTTTCGTGTCTGCTATCAACACTGTATCATCTGCATGAATTTAAACGTGCTACCAGGCTGGCATTTCGGTCACAGTGTTTCACTCTCAGAAGGTTCAATGTAACCGTCCCTTCTTCTCAAACAGCTTCTTCTCCCGCACTTCCCGTCTGTAGAACTCCCTTCCCCTCACTTGCTTCTCCGGTGACTATAATCTTCAAATATTCAACTGTAATGTCAATCGACATCTGACACCCTGACCTTGTTCTCCATCTTTCCACAAACACTTCATTCTTATTGTCAATCCTCTGACGCGACACAGTGAACCAACTTTCCTAGCAGTTGATTCGATATAGTGAACCGGTGGTACCTAATTGCCAATCGAGCAGCAGCAGTTCTTGTAGTATTCTTTCCGTGTCCGATATCAACACGGCATCATCTGCATATCTAATGTTGCTAAGACTGTGGTCACTAATAATATACCCTGGTAGGACGTGTAGTTTTCTCAGTACTGCTTCACTATAAAGATTGGATAAATACAGTGGAAAGACACACCCTTAACTTACGCCCCTTTCTAACGTTTGCCTGTAAATATTCAGACTGGCTTTTTTATAAAGTGCGATGTTTAAATTATCGTCTTTTTATAGTTTTAATTTCACGCCTGCACGTTGTTTGTTTTTTTTGTTTTTGTTTTTTGTCGACTGCGCTGTATAGTAGGGTCAGTTGGGCACCATCTTCGAGAAAAAAAACGGCAACTGTTCCGACGAGGTTCTTTCGCTGGTTTCCGAACGGCATGAATTTAAACGTGCTACCAGGCTGGCATTTCGGTCACAGCGTTTCACTCTCAAAGCGGTTCAATGTAACCGTCCCTTCTTCTCAAACAGCTTCTTCTCCCGCACTTCCCGTCTGTAGAACTCCCTTCCCCTTACTTTCTTCTCCGGTGACTATAATCTTCAAATATTCAACTGTCATGTCAATCGACATCTGACACTCTGAGAATGTTTGCTGTCTTTCTCTTTATCCGTTTCTCAAACACTTCCTTCTTGTTGCCAATCGTCTGTAACCCCCCTTGCCTGCTAGTGGAATTCCAGCCTTGCTTGGAGTGAATTGCCTTAAAAAACACTCCGCCAGAATTTTCGGAAAAGGCCTGTTGTACCCCTTGGAATTCGCACCGGAAGCTCCAACACCAATATTTTAAAGTGTTTTGGTGTCAATCTGAGGACAATGCAGGGGATTCGGAAAGAGTTGGGTGAGTCCAATGGTAATTAAGAATGCGCTTATAGTGAACTCTAGTGGTGTCGAAGTTATGTCCCCATTCATCTTCTCGCAGAACTTCAGACTCGAGATGGAGGCATACATCGTGCATTGAGGAGGTAGTGCTTCCCTGGGTCAACGGGGTGGCAACTGTAAGACCATATGTCTGACGACAGAACACTACACCATGCCACACAAACAGAAGAACCTTGTCATGATTGCCAAACAATTTCTGCGACCACCTCACCCCTTACATCTGGCCATCGATCTCCCCAGGCTGCAATCCTCTTGATTATTATGTGTGCGGCAGAGTCGAGCGAGAGACCAACAAAACTACTTCTAACACCAAAGATGAACTGACAGCAACGATTATAGCAGCATTCACCATCTTAAACAAGTAGACCGTCCAGAAAGGTTCTGAAATCGTCCGTGGTTGAAGCCAATGGCGATTTTATTGAATAAATTTACTCTTTAGTATTTCAAGATATATTTGTGTCATTTCGTAAGTTCTTCTAATGGAATTTCCTGTTGAAGTTTTTGGGTATCCTGGTGTACTTGTGAGCCAGCTAAAATGAACGGACTCATTTTATAGTTCACCAATAGAAGTTTTAACCAATCAGAAGGCTCAAAATATTCAATGTGACGTGTATAAAGGCGGCCATCTTTTTCCCGAATACTCACTGTCAGCCTCGGATATCGAAGACTGAAGAATTACGGAACGGCTGGTGGTGGTATTGGCGATATAGTCAGATACAGTAAAATATCTGACTCGAGAGTATTAATCTTTAACGTTGTTTCATTGAACAGATTACGTACTGCGCTGTATTCTATATTCATAGACTAGGGTGAACATGGTCAACAAAGGTTATGAGCCCAGCATGCTTCCACTTTTCTGTAGCTGCATGAAAAGTCCCTTCCTTCCTAACAACATCAAAAGCAGCAACATTTTCCCCTACTCACTATCGCCTGATTATATCAGTAGCTATATATAGTGAGCACAGGATATACCTAGGGGTATTGCTTCGGCAATTAGTTGAAAATTCGTCTCCTGCTTTCCTGGTCGAACTCTCTGCTTTCGGGCAGAGAGGAGCCCAGACGAGGCTATGTCGAAGGGCAGAGTGTCTTCTCGAGAAACATCTACCCGACCTCGTTTTATACGGGGAAGTTTTGGCCGAACCTACGGGCTCGGATACCCCACATTAAATTCGGCTTAAATTTCTACTAACCGCCCTGTGGGAGGTTGGTAGAAATCCTTACTTCGGGAATTACTAGCCTGCCACCCGATTCCCTGTCTTTCAATCGTATATTCTCTTTTACAATAAATCTCTCTTCTTTCATCTACGCGCGTGTTGCTGTTCCTTCACTTGAGTACCACCTTTGTCTTTTTGTAACCTCTTTAAGGATATAAAAAATATATTTTCAAAATGAGATGTCAGAATTATTTTCACTTTGTGCATCATTTAGGATGTGCATCAATTTATCTATAGCACAAAGTATTTTCGCGAAACACAATATTTGTTCATGTGTGAATGAACACATTGTCAAGTGTATGGGAAAGTGTGTAAAAAAAGATTGCAAATAAATAAATCTTCCATTTTCTGAATGAGTATAGATTTCATTCAGAAGTGTGATTGGTGTCTTTTGCATAAATATGAAAATAATTATTTTTTTACTCATCTCCAATGCAGGTTATGCATTCTGAAGATGAAAAAAAAATGGCCTCTTATTTATCATAACTAGTGATTTTATCTTTTTATTTACCTTCCTTTTTTTTTCGGAATTTGAGAATTTGCAAAATTGATGGGATAAAATAGAACTCATAAAAAGATGAAAATTGTCAAGAGAATGTATTAGGTTGGTGCAAAAATAATGACGGAATAAGGTCGTTTTTTGACGTATTTTTTAACGTCAAAAAACGACATTATTCCGTCATTATTTTTGCACCAACCTAATACGATACGTTGGCCTGATAGTTAAGGAATCTAAAGCCTCATAGATAGATAGATATGTACGGAATGATATATACAGATATCTCTCTCTCTCTCTCTCTCTCTCTCCTATATATATATATATATATATATATATATATATGTATATATATAGGAAAGAAGACGTGAGGTAAATAATCTGAAGTTCTTTAGTATTTTTGTTTTTAAAAAAACAGTGTTCAAAACAAAAGTAGACGCTATATATATATACACACACTTATACGTATAGGAACATATATATATATATATATATATATATATATATATATATATATATATATAGAGAGAGAGAGAGAGAGAGAGAGAGAGAGAGAAATGTACAGATTGAAATATATATATATATATATATATATATATATATATATATATATATATATATATATACGTATACGGATAGGAAAAGTCATATATATATATAACATATATTTATATATTAGGTTGGTGCAAAAATAATGACATAATAATGGCGTTTTTTGACGTTAAAAATACGTCAAAAAACGACATTATTACGTCATTATTTTTGCACCAACCTAATATATATATATAGAGAGAGAGAAATGTAGAGATTGAAATAAATATAAATATATATATATATATATATATATATATATATATATATATATACAGTCAACGACGAAATTATTTGTACACTCATCAATTTTGAATATTTTCATACATTTCTCAGAATCTAATGCTCGTATAATTCCAGTTATTTTATACGTTAATAAGCGCACAAAAAAGGAATATAAAACTTAATTTTCAGAACAGTAGGTTTAAATACAACAAATTTGACAGGCAAATAATTCAAAATAAGGAAAGAGAACAAAATTATTCATTCAGTAGAAAATATCGTTTTAAATTGATTGATTCATGTAAGCATAAGTAATTTATATCATTGTTTTAGCGGTCAAGCATTCTAGACTATTTATTCAGTTGAATATTTGTGATAATTCCAGCAAAGAATATCACGTGGTGTATAGCCTATCACCGGAAGCTCCAATATGAATCTTTTCCGAGTGTTTAAGTGCCAATCAGACGACAGTGCAGAAGATCCGGAAAGATTTGGATAATATATCCAATCAGCATCACTTGGAGTGATCACTAGTGATGGCAACATTATGCCTCCAATCGTCTTCCATAGATTAAATACGGAAGCCGTGGGGATGTAGTCCTGCCCTGAGTCAAGAGGCTGGCTGCTGGAAAAAGCTATGTGCGACTACAGGACTCTGCACTACAAACAGGAGAACGCAATGATGGCTGTTAAGAGTTAAAAGGAATGGGGGGATAAGATTTCAAAATGATGTCTAGGTAAACCAACCAAGAGACGAGTCAAGGCTAAAGAGGAAAAGTGATAAATATAGGCTGGAGGTTAGGGCTAGGTGTTTTTTTCTGTTTTAAAACATTTAACATATATATATATATATATATATATGTATATATATATATATATATATATAGAGAGAGAGAGAGAGATAGAGAGAGATAGAGAGAGTGACTGACATAGAAAGATAGATGTCTTTTTCTCTCTCTCTCTCTCTCATATATATATATATATATATATATATATATATATATATATTCTAGTAAAAAAAAGAAAGAACAGTAAGATATATAATCCGGTGTTTATATTGATATTTTTTATTTTTACAAAACAGAGCTCAATGTAAATTTACAGAGCATAAATATTATAAATTAACTGATTTAAAATATTGTCACTTCGTTACACAGGAATTACCATGTTTCAAAAACAGAAACTAACAAATTCAAATTCATTTATTTAAATAAAATAAAAGCACTAGTTCTGTTTCATCTTCAATATATATATATATATATATATATATATATATATATATATATATATATATATATATATATAGAGAGAGAGAGAGAGAGAGAGAGAGAGAGAGAGAGATGGGTTTTGGGGAGAGAAATCAATAGCCAGCGATTTAATTTCCGGGATTAACTTTTATTTGTTTTCTTTTTTCATGATTTGTTTTTTTTGGGGGGTGGATGGGTGGTTGTATTTTTATTGCAATCACAAATTTTGTCAAATTTGATCGCTTCAAATGTTCGGTCCCGGGAAAACATCATCCATCAATTTTTCCATGTCATCATGAGAACGAAAGAGAAGAATGAATTACATGGATTAAAAAACGAAAAATCAATAAGAATATGTCAGAATAAATTCATCAGTGTATTACTTTGAACATACTCAAATAAAAGTCGGATTCGAATATATAATATATATATACATATATATATATATATATATATATATATATATATATATATATATATATATATATATATATAGATAGATAGATCTGGGATGAGGTATTGTATACACTATTTACATCAATTCGGACTATTGTCCTCACCTGTGTAGCCATATTTATCACAACGTTTCGGCCGTTGTACAGGTGGTTGAAATGTCGAACTGAACCCTTTATTTCGCTCGCTGGGGTAGACTGTTCTAGTTCAACGTGCCATGTTTTAATGGATGTCAGTTATCAGTTATCTCCTGTTAATTCCCCTCCAAGTTCTCCACTGCCTTAACCGAGTATTGAACTCACATCGCTGAGCAATGCCTTTATCCACTGTGCCATGTGTCCTAACCCAGCGCACGAAATAAAGGGTTCGATTCTACATCCCAACTACCTGAAGAAGGCCGGAGCGTACAACGGTAAAAACATTGTGATAAATTTGGCAACATATATATTTCAATAAAGGTGCAATTAATTTAAAAATTCATGAATTATTCATACATAAAACAAATACAAAGGTTAATGATTAAATGGCTAGAAATCCATCTTCGCGAACAATTCAATAATATACAAAAACCCCGAATCTGTTTATGAATGAAAAGATCCTGTTTTATAAATTTCCGTTGCATTAGATCTTTTTATTTTACAAGCTTTCGTCTGTTTGTCCACTTATTACTGAGAGTAAAAACAAGAACACATTCTTTTTCATACCTGAATATGTATGAATAATTCATGAATATATATATATATATATATATAAGGAACCCCGGATTATGCACCCAACGTGTTCTTTTCTATTTTCTGCATACCTGCACAAGGATATATATATATATATATATATATATATATATATATATATATATATATATATATATATATATATATATATAGTAGTACCATTGATATATATATATATATATATATATATATATATATATATATATATATATATATATATATATATATATATATATATATATATATCGATGGTACTACTATATATATAAATATATATATATATATAAATATATATATATATATATATATATATATATAGTAGTACCATTGCTATATATATATATATATATATATATATATATATATATTGATGGTACTACTACTACTATATATATATATATATATATATATATATATATATATATATATATATATATATATATATATATATACATATATATATATATATATATATATATATATATATATATATATATATCAATGGTACTACTCGTTTTGAAAATCCTCGGTTGGCTCAACTTGTAATATAACAAATTGATGTCCGAGGAAAAAATTGGAAATAAAAAAAGAAGAAACCAAGAACATAGCAATGTACGAATCCACTCATCAAGTGCTTGAGTACCAAGTCCAAAGAAAAAAACCCAAAACGAATGAAAGACTAAATGTAAAGTCTCCAATGCTATATATATATATATATATATATATATATATATATATATATATGTACCAAGTCCAAAGAAAAAAACCCAAAACGAATGAAAGACTAAATGTAAAGTCTCCAATGCTATATATATATATATATATATTAGAGAAATATTTTTACATGTGTGTTTCATATCCGCGTTCAACAATATATATATATATATGTGTTTGTGTGTGTATACTTTCTTATATATATATATATATATATATATATATATATATATATATATATATATATATATATATATATATATATATATATATATATCAATTGTTATATATATATATATATATATATATATATATATATATATAACAAATTGATGTCCAAGGAAAAAATTGGAAATTAAAAAAAGAAAGAACCAAAAACATGACACTGTACGAATCCTCTCATCAAGTGCTTGAGCACCAAGTCCAAAGAAAAAAAAACAGTAAAAGACTATGCAATATATATATATATATATATATATATATATATATATATATATATATATATATATAAGAACAAGAAAATAAGGGAAAGAACAGATGAAGGAACCTTGTAGTATCCAATCAATGGTAATACGCGCTTTGAAAAACCATGGTTAGTTCGACTTGTAATATAACAAATTGATGTCCAAGAAAAAAATACATGAAACAGATCAAAAACTAAAATAATCCTATGGGGCCAGGCAAACATACCTAGGTTTCATCTAAATGGTTCTTCAGGTTAAAGCTGGCTGAAATGGCCAATAATGGAACAATATTTATTGATAAAGCCAAATGAAAACCAAATAAAACCATGACCACGTGACAAAACAAAAAAAAAGAAAAACCTACCACATGTAACTCTAATAACCAGCTTTTCTGATGTCGGCCTCTTCTAAGAATTTCAGATATTTGGCTTAATAAATTTTTGCGTTCTGAGAGAGAGAGAGAGAGCAGAGAGGCTGGGCCAAAAGTAAGCTTAGAGTTGTTTTATCAAGATGGAGTAAATCCACATTATACTTTGGCTTTAAGGGACCTATATGAAGAAGCAAATTTTTTTCTATAGTGTTTGTTTGGAAGAAAGTGTATCATCGAATGGCCATCACATTCGCCTGGATTTTTATTTGGGGCGTTGTAGTAAAAAACAAGGTTGATGAGAGAAATACCCAGACAATGTACGACCTAAAAGAGTACATCTCAGACGTATTTATTGAAATGCATACAGATCGAGATTTTTGTCGTGCTGTGTGACATAGTGTTTTCGAGGGGTTTCTTGGTGAGGGAGGACATTTTGAGCACTTAAGATATTAAACTATGCCAAAAAACGTAAGTAGACTGTTGAACTAACCTGCATGAACAGTTTTAAACGACTATGATTGTAACAAGAAAGTATAAATGTAATTATTTAAAAAAATATTAGGTTGGTGCAAAAATAATGACGATTTTTGACGTTAAAAAATACGTCAAAAAACCGTCATTATTTTTGCACCAACCTAATATATGAAAAGTGTATACCTACTAATTGTAAGCCTACTTTTGGCTAGCCTGCCATTCCAAATTTCTAAGGTGTTACGTATTGCATTCGAAGTTGGAAACTGTTTAAAGTTTATATTTCGTTATTGTTCTTAAAGTACCGAAGTATTTTACAAGGTAACCCAAAATGTTCTCTCCGTTTTTTGATTAGTCATTGAATGAAGTTGAAATATATACGAAATGCGTGTAGCAATTGTTTTCAAATTCGGACAGCCGGAAGTAGGAACATCAGACGTTATAAAAAACATGCGCACCATGCCCAGCCATCAGTTATAAGCCGGACAGCTGTGAGAAGGATGGAAGTGTCTAGAGATCTCGTTCGGGGCTATTTGCTTTACGACTTCAAAGTGGGCTTATCAACAGCTGCATCAAGTTGCTGCATATGTCAAGCGTTTGGGGATAGTGCTGTAGATGAATGTACTGCAAGGCTTGGTTTCAAAAATTCAAGTCGGGAGATTTGTCTCTCCATGATTAGCCTCGCAGTGGACGACCACAGGTCTTGAATGACGGAGTCCTGAAGGTGGCCATTGAAGAGGAGAGTAGTCTAACGTGTGGTGAACATGTAAGACATTCCAACGTTTCCGATAAAACAGTTAGACTTCACCTGCACCGCCTAAGTAAGTCGTACAAACTGAGCAAGTGGGTTCAGCAAACGCTGTTGTAGGTCCACAAGGGACAACGAATGGCAGCCTGCATATCGCTGCTTTCTCGCCACCGTACCGCATCCTTATTCAATCGAGTGCTTACCAGTGATGAAAAGTGGGTTCTGTACGAAACTCCCAAGCGTTCCAGACATTGGTTGTCTCCTTAGGATGCTGTCCCTCACACCGCAAGACCGCCTATGCCCCCACGCAAGATTATGCTTTGGTGGACAGGTCGTCAAGTGGTTCATTATGAACTGTTACCAACGAGCCAAACGGTGAGTGGAGACCTATACTCGCAGCAATTGGAACGTGTGCAACTGGCATTGCGCCAGAAGGAGCCAGCACAGGTGAATCGCAAAGATGTGCTTTTCCTCTATGACAACGCCAGGCCGCTTGTCGTGCGAGTGGTCAGGGATACCATACAGCAACTTGGGTGGGAGACTTTGTGCCATCCACCTTATTCACCTGAACTTGCGTTATCCGATTACCACCTCTTCCACTCCCTGGATAATCATCTTCGTGGAAAACCCTTCACCAATGAAGCAGACTTGCGCAAAACCCTCACTGACTTCTTTGCGTCAACCCCTCTCCCCTAGTTTTACCGCAAGGGCATTGAACAGCTGGAGACACGTTGTCAGAATGTGCTGGATGCCGATGGCGATTACTTCGAAGACTAAATATAAGTTACACATACTGTGAAGCGTTTTCCTTTTTTCCTTTAAAAACGGACAGAACGTTTTTGGTTACCTTGTAAGATAATTATCCAGAGTCAATGTATCATGGTATTCTTTGGGAAGCTGGACGTTTGTAATGGTCTAGGGTGTAGACATGTGTAACAGCTACTGGGAGTGAGGCCTTCCAAAATGAAATTATTTGAATTTCTTTCTTTCAGTTCTTCTTTCAATTGGGGTAGTTGTCTTTTGCACAGCAATTGATATTTCTAGTGTATTTTAATTGATCTTCTTACCTTATTCTGATGAATTTCATTTCTATTATGGTCCAGGTTAGGACCAAGAAAGAACAACACGAACACAAGTGTAGAAATAACGAAGGTATATTACACGAAATAATAATACAAGATGTGGAAGGTGTTAGTATGACTTTCAGTCTGGTTTTGAGTAAACTACTATCGGCTCGACTCGAATCGACCGCTCTCTTGAGAGGCGTAGTATACATTGTGTTAGGAAGAGCTCATTCTGTAGTTATAGGTAAGGACCCATGACAATTTCAAATAGATATTTTTGCTCTATTTTGTCGATGTTTAACTTACAACTTTTTTTTTCAATTTAGTGACCTGAGTTTTTTTGTTTTGTTTGTCTTGTTTATTCCAAACTTTTCTGAACAACTTGTCGCATCTGCATATATCAGATGGTTTAGTTCACTGAAATTTGTTTCTGTTACATTGCATATTTCTCTTAAAGTCAAATTTCTAATATGAATTGTATATTGGAAATTACACTAATTTATAATTTAACAAAAGACATGTCAGTATGGAGTTACTTTCACTTTCACTTTTCAATTATCGCTTCTTTCATAGTTTTAATAGCATTTGAACATTCTTCTTTCAATTCAGTTGATCCATGATACCTTTATCTCTTTTCTCCAGTTATTCTTCGTCTATTTCCTGAAGATTACTCTGTTCTCAGTTTTCTTTGATGTTGCACTCAACACTCGATTTAAATACCATTAAAAACATATAAGAGATGCTTTTGTTTCATGCTATATAGCGTTTGACATCTGCTAATTTTCTTTTCTTTTGTCCTTTCTTTCACGCCATATTTGGTTGGTATCTTTAATTTCTTTGTTTATGAAGTTTGTATAGAACACCTGTCTTCTGTCTTTGTTGACGATTTTGATTCACTCATATTTTGCTTTCTTCTTTCAGTAATCTTCCGGCCAGGTAACCGTAGTTTGTTTGGAGGTAAAATGTGATCTTCAACAAAAAGTATTTTAAACACGTCACTGTGTATATTTTTAACTAGCCAGTGGGGTTGGTATCCCGCCCCACTGGGGAGCGGTTTCCGCACACAAAATTAACACGTCCGAATTCCTCGACGCGTAAAACTTAACTCCTTGAAAACACTCCCTAACTCTAGGTATTTTTTTTCTCTCTCTCTCTCTCTCTCCCCACTAAGATGAGTTGTGACACAAGGTTTTTTTTAAAGTGGGGACCCGAGCAAAAATTGGCTGCAAACCCCGCAACCGTCAGTTGCGCTGGCCTCGCTGCGAGCACTGATCCCTCTTAGTGAAATGAGAGGGCGCGAAATCAGGCAGCTGTTCCTCAGGCCTGGGCACCTTTCAGTATCATTTTTCTCAGTTGCGACTCTGTCCTTCGACACAGCTTTCCCTGAGCGCTCTCTTCCCAAAGACAGACATGCAACTGAGAGATGATAAATAGGGTGTTACAAACTACTCGAGGGATCAATTTATACACTGTATTTATTTGATTCCCCACTGAGCCGGTTTTTAACGTAGGAAGCCGAGTATCTTCACTCGGGTAGCTGGTAGCTGGTCATAGCTTGTCCAAGCTTGTCAGAGCCGGTCCAAGCTAGTCATAGCTGTGATACTAACAGTGCAAGGACCGGCAAGTATCAGAATGTGTATAACACGCAAGAGAGTGGTTTACACACTAGGTATTTACTCTGTCTCCTCACTAAGACGAGTTGTAAACAAGGTCTTTTTTTAAGGTGGGGACCCTAAAAAATAACAACACACCAGCAAAATCAAAATTACAACGAACGAACATTATCTGAGTTCAAATGCCCCTTAAGGAACTGTTTTCCTGATCAAACCAAATTCATAAATAATTACATCGGTCACACAACTACATGCCTATCTAGACGCCTTACGTTACAACTATTTAACCACAGCTCTATTAGAACCCATTTAAACAGACACACAACCTTACCAGACTTCATCCGAAACATACTAGTAGAAAATACAAACATAATAACCTGATCTACAAAGCGATTAAAAATAATGGAAGCATTAATAATAAAAAAGAAAAAGCCAACACTTAACAATATTAACTACGAACACGGTCACGATG
>OZ010609.1:71015653-71020653 GCA_963932145.1 Acanthosepion lycidas | reverse complement strand
TTTCCCTCTTAAGTAAAACCTTGGTATCTTATGTCCAGGTCTATCTTAGTTCCCTTTCATTCTAATTGCAATCTCTCAGTAAACCTCTACCTTGAGTTGCACTTGGGCCTTGTATAGGGTGAACTATTTGTAAAAAATGTGATAAGTGAGTGCCACATATTAGTTCACATATTTTAATTGTATTTATTTTTTTTTACATACGAACAAGAAGTTTTATTTCTGGATTTATTGTTATTTACTACGAGTAATTTTGGCTAATCCATTAAATTTCATTATGGAGGCACGGAGGAGTAATGGATATATGTAATGATACATTCACTTACATACTAATACCCTTGGGAAAGGTATGAATCCTCTTCTTCTCCAGCACCCCCCAGCTACGGGTAAATAGCAGGACCGGGCGGGTTCTATAGCCTTGGATGGCAACTGGTCTACCGCAGAAAGAAATGGCAACCTACTGCAGGAAAAAGGAGTAATGGATAGCAGCTCGGATTGAGGAATTGGAGAGTCGAGTTCGAATTCCAGTCGAATCCATTACATTCACTTGTGCTAATACCCTTGGCAAAAGTATGAATCCTTTTCTTCTCCCCTCTGCTATGGGTAAATAGCAGGACAGGGCGGGTTCTATAGCCTTAGATTTCAACTGGTCTACCGCAGAAAGAAATGGCAGCCTACTGAGTAAAAAATCTGCTTCGTTAGTCATGTATCTTTCAATACATGATCGCCTAAGCGTGTCACGCATGGCACATAACTGCTTGACTAACTCTTGTGAAAGGTATGAATCCTCTTCTTCTCCCCCCCAGCTATGGGTAAATAGCAGGACAGACAGGGTCCTATAGCCTTGGATGGCAACTGGTCTAACGCAGAAAGAAATGGCAACCTACTTCTGGAAAAGGAGTAATGGATAGTGGCTCGGAATGAGGAATCGGAGAGCCGAGTTCGAATTCCAGTCGAATTTATTACATTATTTTCCAACCAATTCGAGGGCTCCAACTACAACAGAGATTGTTCATGTTCCCATGTGCTATATTTTTGAGATTTCTATTTCAAGGTCGTAGTATTTTGATAGTGTTTTTATTTTAATAGCTTTTTTAAGATCTTCTTTTTATTCTTCTTATTCTTCTTCTTATTATTATTATTAATGACAATTTTCTGGCCTACTTCACAAGTCGATAGTATCAGCCTTTATTATTATTATTATTATTATTATTATTATTATTATTATTATTATATTTTACGATTTGCCATTCTTAAGAAAAATGCTTGGATGTGATGGAGTTTCATTCACCATAAAAACATCCTGTTGAAGCTTTCTCGGTATAATTCTCTGATATTACAATCCAAATATATTGATTAGCAATCCTGGCAGGAATTGACCATGTGAGCAACTCTATCCATTTTCGAATTGCAATTCTTGGATCTTTGGACGATACCTAACTTAATATGCAATAAAAGAATCCCTGCAATCTCTTCATTTTAGCAGAAAGATATGCGGATTCATTTATGGAGATTGGATATATCACTGGAGTTGATGAATAACGGTTTTAGTTGCCACATGGGCGAGGTTAGGAATAGACTGATTGCATCTCATGCAGAGAGAAAAGGTTTTGCCACAACGAGTAACCTTTTTCTTTGATGCTTACAGTCTCAAAAATAAACCCTTTCTTCTTCTATATACTGTGTCCACTCAGAATGTTAGCGATCATGGCTCTCCACAATTTCCTGTCCTTTGTAGCTCTTAGTAACTTTTGTCTTTGTGCTACCACTCCCAATACATGTTCTCCCATTCATTTCCAAAAGTTCCTTAAGTAGGTTCCCCTGCTGTCACTTTATCAACATTACCCCGTGGGTATTTTAGATTCAATTCTATAATTCCTTACGTCGGCTTCACAAACTTAAGCGCAACACTTAAATGGCGGATAAGTATTTCGCTGTTAAATTGGCTAGATTCCACCCTAAGTTCTCTGCTAAAAGTTACTTCTCTCACACGACAAGCTTCTGGAATTAGTTTCCGGCATTTTGCTTTTCAGTCGAATTTGTTCTTAAAAAATTGAAATGTAATGTCAAATGCTATTTACTGGCTGAATTTATGTTCGTTTATTATTCTTATCTTTTTAAAGAAAAGTTCATAAAATCATTTCTGATCTATTTTCATAGTGAAAAATCATTGGCCAATGCATTTTCATAGTAAAAATCATTGACCAATGCATTTTCATTATAAAAATCATTGGCCAATGCATTTCATAGTAAAAATCATTGACCAATGCATTTTCATTATAAAAATCATTGGCCAATGCATTTTCATTATAAAAATCATTGACCAATGCATTTTCATAATAAAAATCACTGGCCAATGCATTTTCATAGTAAAAATCATTTCCAATGCATTTTCATAGTAAAAATCATTGGCCAATACATTTGGATAGTAAAACTCATTGGCAAATGCATTTTCATAGTAAAAATCATTGGCAAATGCATTTTCATAGTAAAAATCATTGGTTAATGCATTTTCATAGTAAAAATCTTTTCCAATGCTTTTTCATAGTAAAAATCATTGTCCAATGCATTTTCATAGTAAAAATCATTTCCAATGCATTTTCATAGTAAAAATCATTGGTTAATGCATTTTTATAGTAAAAATCATTAGACAATGCATTTTCATAGTAATATATATATTTACACACGCTCTATCTCAGATATTGAGCACTTTATCCCATAAATCTAGCACATCTTAAGACTATATTTTCTTCATATATATATATATATATATATATATATATATATATATATATATAGCAAAGAAGAAATACGAAGTGTTTATCAATGTAATTTGTTTCACTTTTATTAAAGCTTCAACAGAGATCGATTCATATTATATCACCAAACTTGATTAAATCTCTTCTTAAAGAACCTAACGCATGTATATTTAAAACAAACAGTATGTACATAAAAACCTTCCCAAATCACCATACTAAAAGACAGAAAACATAATGTCTACCACACACACTACACACACACAGAGACACACAGACACACACACACGCACACGCACACAATTATGTATATAAATTATCAGCCGAAACCCGCATAAGCAATCTACGCTCACATACAAAAGGCAATATATACAGGTTTTCAGTTAGGTTTAAATATCAGTAAAATTTTTGGAACTTCGAAATGACGTGTCGTCTCTCCTTGAATTAAAAACTCCCTAAATTGTACTAACGATTGTTCAACCAGTCGATGCATGTCAAACGTGATTAACCAATGAAAATCAAACAACGCAAAAGTAAATCTAACAGAATTTCTTCCTCCTTTTTTTCAATATCTCATTCTCTGATAAAGCTTTCATAAAAGTGAAGCATGTTAGTTTGATAAACGTTACGTATTTGTTCTTTCTCCAATGATTCTATCATATTCAGGTCCATGGGATAAATATACATCTCTCTCTCTCTCTCTCTCTCTCTCTATATATATATATATATATATATATATATATATATATATATATTTATATGAAGAAATGTAGTTTTAAGGCGTGCTATTTTTATGGGATAAAGTGCTCAATATCAGAGATAGAGCGTGTGTAAATATAAAAGTGAACATTAAAGTCAACACTCAGAGGCGACAGACTGTTTCATGCTAAAATATACAAAATAAAAATGAGTAAATAAATAAGAAAAACAAGTAAAAATTCATCCAAATAAATGAAGAAATTAACAAATTGCTCCCGCTAAAATAACCGTTATAACTAATAAAAATAAGCATAAATAAGCAAAAACAGGTAAAAATATATCCAAATAAATACATAAATAAAATAATAAATAAATTAAATACTGTACCCCGCCAAAATAACAGAACAGACTATGCCAATTAATCCAAATTTGGACGAATAAATACCTTTAATTATCTTCCCAGGCCAAAAGAAACTATTAAATGAGTGGTCTAAGCAAATCCCCACAATTTTTTTACTACGTTAGTAAAACTTCGGAAACCGAAAAGAATAAATAAATATATAAAATAAAAAATGAAAATAAATAACAAATAAATAGATAAACAAGCTACTACCGCCAAAATAACCGCCAGTATGGATTACCCACAATGCACCTCTGACCCAGATATCTAAATAGTCGAGAAAAAATTAAACACTCGCGGCCTGACGATTGCGCCTAGCATGAAACAAATTGTTCCCTCTAATGTTCACTTATAAATTTATATATATATATTTGAAGACATTTTTATGTTAATACATTATTTTTATAGATACAAATATTTAAGTAAATGCTTTGTTTATAATAAACAGTATTAACAATATTTACCGGCCTGAATGTCCGAGAAATTCATAGAAAATATGCGTCCTCCGACAGAATTCGAACCTGTATCCTACACACAACCGTCATATAACCTGACGTGCTTTATCAATTTAGCCACAGAGGATCCTTTCGGTTAGCAAGGTCGATTGTACTGGTTTTTTGTTTGGTTTTAATTTGTTTTGTTTTTTTAACCGAAACGATCCCCTGTGGCTAAATCAATCAATAAATAAAACTCAAACTAAAATTAAAAATTCCAGACATGCTATGTAAACACGTATCCGCAGTGAACTGAAAATATCCCAGGGAGGTAGATTCATGCCTTTCGTTAGAATTTGATGCTATGTAAAAATAAGTATCCTAAGTTGGTTAACGATTGAACATATGCAAGAAAAATAAAAACGTCTTTCGCAAGGATGTTGCAGCTGTGTAGATTCATGCCTTTAGTTAAGTCTTCGTCAATTAACGATTGAACATACCCAAGGGAAGTAGATTCATGCCTTTGTTAGAACTTTGATGCTATGTAAACATATATCTCTTCAGATGGTTAACAATTGAACATATCCCAGTGAAATAAATTCATGTCCGTCGTCAGGACTTTGATTCTATGTCAACAGGTCTCCTCAGTTGATTAACGATTGATGATATCCCAGGGAAGTAGATTCATGCCTTTCGCTACAAATATGATGCTAT
>OZ010609.1:70988153-71010653 GCA_963932145.1 Acanthosepion lycidas | reverse complement strand
CCCCCACTGGACCCACGCATTCCACAAGACCGGCCGTTGGTCCGGTATGGTCCAGTATTACATCTCAGACACAAGTCTCCGGTTGCCAATGTCAGTTCAAAGCAAACCCCCAGCCACGTTGTGATTTTTTTTTATCCTGAAGAGTGGTCATCAGATCGTAGAAATCCGGAAGCTCGCCGTCGGTCCACCTGCGTGTTCGTCGGGTGAGAATCGAGTTAACAGAAAAATAAATAACCAAATCGATTCGATTTTGAAAGGAAGGAAGTTATATATATATATATATATATATATATATATATATATATATATATATATATATATATAAGCAAATATATGGATATAAAAATTTACGGAAAAAACAAACAAAAATCCTTATATGCAATTATATTAACATTAAAACAGCATAATTGCATATAAGGATTTTTGTTTGTTTTTCCGTATATTTTTCTTCATATATATATATATATATATATATATATATATATATATATATATATATATAAGCAAATACACAAAAAATGATTCTTGTTGCACAAGGTTGAATGTGTGAACAATAACCAAATACAAATACTTCGAATAATTTCGGTAAGGAGAGATGTGGCCTTCGTTTTAACCCTTTTTGGTCTGTTCTTAGCGCAACTACTACACTGTTGAATGTTCCTGTTCTCGGTTGTCATAATAGTAGTAGCAGTATTAGGAGTAGCAAGAGTACTTAGATGTAAGCGGTGGTATTTTTCTTCTCGCCCTCCGTTTCAACAACACACAGCGGACGCTTTCTTTTCAATCTCTCACGTCACTACCCTCAGTTCGACTGCATTCGAAGACAGACGATCCCGAAACTCTCCTATCTTCCGGTTGGCTTGCTTTTTTATATAGAGAACTGGTAACGTATCTGTTTTTCTAGTGCGAATGTACTAACATACTTTAGAAGTATAATTTCCCTCCTCCGAGAGAAAATCATTTACTTTTTCATCAATTGGTTTCCAAGCTCCACAGCAAGACTCTATTGTCTATCAGCTCGCTATCAAAGAATCTGCCACTTTTTGTACACTACAAAGAGTCTTGTTTCAAAAATAAATTCTAAATGAAAACATTCTTTATTTTAACTTCGATTCCCATAGTGTGAAAATCCATTTCTTTTTCTAAAAGTTCTAAATTATCATTATTTCGGTATTAGTTTTCTATTAGTATCTGATATACTTTATACACTTACAAAAAGATTGTATTTCGTGTTCTAAATCAACTTTCTGTAACATTTACATTTCAAAGTCTTTACAGCATATTAACATCTTGGTTATTTGAAAACGCCTCTCTTCACTTGGTGTTTTCTGTTTTACAGCATATTCTCCTTTATTATTATTATTATTATTATTATTATTATTATTATTATTATTATTATTATTCAGGGGTGACATCGTCCCTGCTACATCGGTGTTGTTCTTCTTTGCATATGAGGAAGACCTGAATGTATTTGGTGAAAATGTCTGTTATAGTATTGAGTACTTTTAAGTGCTTTTGGGTATGAGTTTCCCAGCCACTATTTCTACAATTTTAAACCCTGAGTTAGAGGCTTTAAAACTCGAATATGTAAAGGAAACGAAATTACTAGCTTAAACAGACTCCATAGATTCGACAAGACGGAACTTGAAAAGGGTTTCGTACGAGGTCCCTTAGCAGCCACCCTTACAAATACCGATGAAACCACAGTACACACGATATACTTACAGGCTTTAAACAGCTTACCCTTGAATAAAGACACAATTTCAAGCCCTTCCGATAAAAGAAGGGGGGATAGTCATCATGGAATCCAATGTCTTCAATGAAAACTTAGAAACGACGATAACACTGCCATAAAAGCCAACGAAGAAACAGTAAATACAAGTACAAAGATTTCCAACGAAATATCCAAGAAACTATTAAAAATGAAAAGAAATGAGATGAGGTATTATGTACACTATTTACATTATTCGGATTATTGTCCTCATCTTTGTTGCCATATTTATTACAAAGTTTCGGCCCTTCAGTATCTGTCTATATTTCTAAGATGAGTTATTATGTACCCTACTTACAGTACACTATTGTCTTCATCTTTGTCGACGTATTTATTACAATGGTTCGGTCGTTGTACGCTCCGGCCTTCTTCAGATGGTGGGAATACACAGGAACAAAACCGTTCATAAAATTGATTTCACAAATACCAGCCTAATTTTTTAAAAAAGAACATAATTCTTGACACCGAAATTACTTCGAGGGACACTATTTACATTATTCGGACTATTTACCTCATCTTTGTCGCCATATTTATTACAACTTTTCGGCCGTTGTACGCTCCGGCCTTCTTTAGGTGGTTGGAATGTCGAACTGAACCATTTATTTCGCGCACTGGTGTAGATTGTTCTAGTTCGACGTGCCATGTTTAATGGATGTCAGTTATCAGTTATCTCCTGTTAACTCCCCTCTCCAAGTTCTACACTGCCTTAGCCGGGTATTGAACTCACATTATTTGTGTCCTGTCACTGGATCTAACCAATGCTTTTATCCACTGTGCCATATGTCCTTGAGGACATCTGTGTATTATAAACCTAACGTTTTCAGCAACCATTTTTAGTCATGGCACGTGGAACTAGAAAAGTCTACCCAAGTGAGCGAAATTTGAGGGTTCAGTTTGACATTCCAACCGGAGGAAGGCCGGTGCGTACAACGGCCGAAACGTTGTAATAAATATGGCGACAAAGATGAGGACAGTGGTTCGAATAATGTAAATAGGGTACATGATATCTTGTTCCAAATGATCGAAAAAAATTGTGGAGATATTGTCAATTAACTACCATTATTTATTGTGTACTATTCTGTGTGAACGAGTTTCTTTGAATAAAAGCAGAACGTTACAGAGAATGTCAGTCGAGCAATTATCTGTTGACCTGACAAAGTCTATTCTTGAGATTACTTCATAACTATATGGAGTCGCCGATAGGATCCCTAGCCTCGATGAATGAACCGGAGTACGTACAACCTTGGATAAGATGTTTTACAACATTGGCTAGGGTAAATAAACTGAAAGATAAGAAAGCTTCCTCGGGGTTCTTGATAAGCTCCAGAGGCGGATATGCAATATAATTGGCCCTGTTCTGGTATCTCGTCTATGTCGCCCCTCTCTGTCTTTTTTTACAAATACTTTCATGGCAATTGCTCCGAGGAGCTGCATTCGCTGGTCCCCAGACTTCATGAATTCAAGCGCCCTACGAGGCTGGCATCCCGCTCTCACCCTTTCACTGTTGAAACTATTAAATGTAGCGGTCTCTTCTACTCCAATAGCTTCAGATGTCGCACCTCTCGTCTGTGGAACTCCCTCCCCTTTTCCTGTTTCCCTGATAGCTATAATCTCCAACTATTCAAATGTAATCTCAGCCGACATCTCCAGTTGTCTTGATCTATCCACTATCCTTCTCCTCACCCTTTCCTCTATCACTCCTATCTGATCTTGCTCCAAATCTTCTGTAACCCCTTGCGTCCTAGTGGCTTCCCTCCTTGCTTGGGGTGATAAGCTTAAAAAAAGCCTCTGAAGAGGAGAATTAAATCCATTATGGTGTACCCCCAAATAATGGAAGACTTTACATGAGGAAACTTCAACCATTATAAAAAGAAACAAGGACACATGGCACAGTGGATAAAGGCGTTGGTTAGATTCAGTGACAGGACCCAAAGAGTTGTGAGTTCAATACCTGGTTAAGGAGAAGGAAATTAATAGGAGATAACTCATAACTGGCATCCATTAAACGTGGAACTAGAGCAGTCTACTCCAGTGAACGAAATAAAGGGTTCAGTTCGACATTTCAACCACCCGAAAAAGGTCGGAGCGTACGCCGGCCGAAAGTTTATACATCTTGTCCATATATATATATATATATATATTATGAAGTGGACAAAGTCCGACAATTATTTTAAGACATTTTTTAGGTTTATACATTATTTTTATAGATACAAATATTTAAATAAATGCTGCTGTTAATGTACGTGAGAGAATCATGGAAGATTGTAGTAAAATCAACCTTGTTGAACGAACGCTCCTCAGTGGCTCAATCGGTTAAGGCACATCAGGCTATATGACGGTTCTGTATAGGATGCAGTTTCGATTCCTGTCGGAGGACGAATATTTCCTATGACAATTTCTCGAAAATTCAAGCTGGCAAATGTTGTTTAATACTGTTCATTACACACAGAGCATTTATTTAAATATTTTTATCTATAAAAAGAATGTATAAACATAAAAATGTCTTTTTTATATATATATATATATATATATATATATATATATATATATGTTTATTTACATTATTGGCATTAATCGGTCTGTTATCCTCATCTTCAATGCCATATTTACAACGAATCGGTCGATCTAGTTCCACGTGACATGACTCTTCCGGATATCTCAGTTATTTCTTCTTAACTCTCCAAGTTTTTTTTTAGTATATTACTTCTGTAGCCTGATATTAAACTCACGGCACTATTGGTCTACTCACTGGATCGAAACAACGCCTTTATCCACTGGACATTTTTAAATAATAATACATAATTCTTGTTGGCAAATTTTCGTGTCACCTCCTTGTTACTTTCTTTTAACCCTTGGCAAATCTGCATCGAATAAAATCCATCCTTAGGCCCATTGAGTGCCACCCGAGATTTGTCCGTGAAAATTACTTTAGAAGAGACAATTTTAATGTATTTCTTGGCCCAATGTTGACGCTCTATGTGCCAAAGGATCGATTTTATTCGATGAAAATGTGCCTGTGGCTAAATGAAGACAGCAAGGAGACGGCATTTAAATTTGCCAGCAAGAACGTAGAAAGTTCAAGTGAAAATTTATTTTTAAAATAATATATAATGAATATTATTCTTCTTTTTGAGACTTTATGTGATTTATTGAAATTAAAGATTTACATAACTTCATTTCGAAATTTTACTAAACTCACGTATTGTTTCTACCTACTCTGATGATAGTTTAGAAATGGAGGAAAATATACATATATTTTATTATTTATTGTTTTAATCGAAAATATATTCATCTTTTCCTGAGTTTCTTCTTGGAATAATTTTATAATATTTTAAACTTAATGCAGGTTAAATTTGAAATTTAAAATTTGGTATTTATATTTTTTAACTTGATAGTAAATTTAAAAAATAATCATTTAGAATGATTTCTAATTTAGTCCAATGCTAACATTAAAACTTTCATAAATTGTATCTAAGGTCTGTTATCAAGTTTGATTTTTTTTATTATCATATACTTGTATTTTAATTGGTCATGGAGCTTACATAAAAATGTTTCCCCTATTGAGGGGAGTTTGGCTGGTTTTGAACTTTTTGAAACTCTTTATGCTACATTCAACACCATGAACTGACAAGACACCAGAAGTGTTGAAAAAAATGGGATTTTTTTAGTGATGTTATGTCATGTTTATCTTATAATGTTTGGATAAATACTGTTCGGTCGGTGCAAAAATAATGGCGTAATAATGTTGTATTTTGACGTTAAAAATACGTCATAAAACGACATTATTACGTCATTATTTTTGCACCAACCTAATATTATTACTGGGGGTTTATTCCGTCTACACTTGAGTGTGTATAAATATATACAAATTCAAATTTTCTTAGCGAAGGCATTATATCATTAACTTTACCAATCTACTTTTTGTATGAATGATTCAGGTAACATAAATTGAACTTCACCATATATTTGATTTAAAAGAACCGACCCGACGTGTAAATTTTGGGATAACAACTGAGACATTACTCTATTGAACAATTTAGTTCATGCCACATTGACTGATAAACATATATATAAATATATATATATATATATATATATATATATATATATATATATATATATATATATATATATACATACATATACATATATATATATACATACATATACATATATATATATATATACATATATATATATATATATATATATATATATATATATATATATATATATATATATATGTAAGTGAATTGAAATCACATACCGATCAAATAAGCAATGAAACTGAAATGAACAAATAGAAAACTTTTATAAATATAGTTCGCTTTTATTAAAGTTTCATCAGATAATAATATATGGAAAAATAATTTGTGACAATTTGATTTTTTAAAAAAAAAACATCCTCAAATTAACTCCCAAGCATAAATAATACTTACCAGTCAGACACACACACACACACACACATATATATATATATATATATATATATATATATATATACACACACACACAGACATATATATATATATATACACACACACACACACACAGACATATATATATATATATATATATATATTATCATCTGTGACAAACTATGGTTATAATCCATTTACATCCATATATTATACACATAACGCTGCTTGATTAGTCAAATGCAGGTGAAGTCAGCTTGGCCAATGAAAATCAAACATAAAAATAAAAATCCAAGTAAAGCTTTCTAGTCCTGGGCATGACGATAAACTACATCCGGCAGCAAGGAATCTAATCTCCACGTTCTTGTGGCTGGCAGATTATTTTCCACTCTTCAAGCCCTGAAATGTCGCAAGCTTCTATGCTCTAGTTCCAAAGAAAGTCCTCAGGCAAACTACATTCCTTAGTTCCTCAAATTCTAACTTTCACGACTAGGCCCAACATGCTACGCACATTATAGCGACCTACCTTCACTACGTCCGTATTCCATCGCTAAAACGTAGGTTACTCCCTGTTTCCATATTTTACGTTTCTCTTTGGAATGCCCTGTGAGTGTTAATTTCTCTAAGTCTTTTTCCTCGTTATGTGCTGAAGTCTTTCTGATCCTAATTATAAGTAAAGTTTTTTTGTAGAGTATTCGTTTAAAAACAATATTTTGTTTTCACTTTAATAATTGAGAGATTATCAAAGCTTAATAATAATTTATGGGAGTTCGACATAGAGGGTTCCCCCCTAAAAAAACGGTAAATTTAGAAAGACGTAGAGACGACCGTTGCATATTCCCTCAATGCCTATGTCGGATAGTTCTTCTTTGAAATGTACGATAACTTGACGCTCAAAATCAGTGAGTTGTTTAGACATACGAGGACAGAACAAAAGACAAACGTTGTCTGTAAATCACATTTAAATGACGAATCACAAGATCGTGTAGCAATTAATCAATCATAAAAGAACCAATCAGAATTATGTAATTACTCGAGAGTCGAATGATTATTCAAGGTCATGAATATTCAAGAAATTTATTCAAGGTCATTTATTTGTAAAAGATTAAACTTTTTTGTAGCGTATTGTTTTAGAAACAATACTTTGTTTTCATTTTAATAATTAAGATGTTAGGCAAAGCTTAATAATAATTTGAGAAGTTTGGCATAGAGAGTGCCCAGTAAAAAAAAAAAGAAAATCGTAAATTTAGAAAGAAGTGATACAAACGTTGGAAACTTTTGACCACCGATGAGACTGAAAAATTCAGGAAGAATTTCTTCACATTTCGTCAATCCTCACGTCGTATATTCTTCTTTGAAAATTACGATAACCTGGCGCTCAAAATCAGAGCGAGAAGGGCAGAACGAAAAAAGAAAGATGGCTGCAAATAAGCTTTAATTGGCTAGTCGCAAGATCGAGTAGCAGTTAATCACTCATAAAAGAACCAATCAGAGTTAAGTAATTACGCGAGAGTCGAATGATTATTCAAGGTCATGAATATTCAAGAAATTTATTCAAGGTTATTCAAGGTCAATTACTCCTGAAAAATAAAACATATAAAATTTGCCGCTTTTTTTACTGGGCACCCTGTAAATGACAATGAATAAGACGTTCAATTATAATGAGATTCCTTGCTTTTGTGAATTGTGGAAGACTTAACTATGTTGAAAGATTACTAAAAAACCCAAATCCAACCTTATTAAAAAGTTATATTTTAGAACATTTTTACAATTGCTATGATGTATTTTCTCAACGTATTTATATAATCTGCAAAGCGGGTGATATTCGAAATATCTAGATTTAATGCAGGCGTATGTAACCTTAGCAACATCAACAGATAACACTCCTCTGATGTTAGAGCCATGAAGAAAGCTTAAAAGATAAAGTACTATTAGACAATGTCGTCGAGAAAAGGAAGAGGAAACGTGTAAACAATAGTTGTAAGAATGGCGCTGATTAAAAAGAATAATACAAATTGTATGGAACGTCAAAATATACAACTTCCGAAATATAACTATTTGTAGAGTGTAATAGAAGACAGAAAGTAGGACGAACAAATCTGAAGATTTTTTTACGATAATTTTTTTACGATAGGTGGGAAAAACGAATTGGACTGAGAGGAGAAGGTCGTTGTACATAAGAATAAGAAAGAAATTTTTAAATAATTATGTTATACAAAAAATTATGCAAATATATATATTCTAATGAACACTGAGTACATTATCAACCATTTTGCATTTAATAAAATAATGAGAAAATTACGTTAATGGATAACAATGTACATCATTGTATAATTACTTATATTAATGAGCAAGATATAGTTTTGTATTACTTGCTCCCCTGAAGATGATCTTGGAAAAAGATCAAAAGTACTTGGGAAATGAAAATAAAAGAAATTTAAACAGCTATAGCATATTTTTCTCATCCTTTAACATCAATACACGAAAGGTTATTCGTGAGTATGAACGGATTTTGTTAAAAATTAGCAGACATAATAGCTATAACATATTCAATCATATATATATATATATATATAAATGGATCAGGTTCTTTGTCTTTTTTATAGCAGACACTTTCTCTTGTTGAAAATGACATTGTTATGGTAGCTTTAATCTGTCTACCCATTAATGCAGAAGGACTTTGTATTCTGCCGTCATGTGGAATTGTCCTATAGTTTAACTGTAATCTTGGTAAGTAAGTCTCTATATTATCATTAGATGGGAAAATGCTTTTAGTTCCATTTTCAAAGTTCGCACCATTCTTTCTGTGATTCCATTAGATTATGGGTAGTAAGGTGGTGTTATGTGGGATGTATCCAATATGCTTTAGCCATGACGCATTATCTTAGATTGAGGTTTTAGGCACCCCATTCCTTCAAAATACTGTTCTTAATATTTGCTTTACAGTGGTGGCTTTTACTGCCAGCAACTTTAATTACTTCGAGGCATTCTAAAAATGAGTTCACTAAAATTAAAAACAGCCCCATGACATTTATAAGGGCTTGATCCATGTGTACCAAAGCACATGGTTCTTTTTATTTAGGCCACGAGTGAATTTTTTTTCAGCACATTTTGGGCATCTTTTTACATAGTCATCGACATCCCAAGAATATCCTGGCCACCACACTTCGAATTTTAATCTTATTTGTGTCACTGTTGTACCACAATGTACATCATTGTACACACCTTTTAGTACTTTTTTTCTTAAACTTTGTGGTGGATATTATATCTTCATTGCATATTATGCCTTTGTCTACAGTTAACTTATGCATTGTTCCTTTTTTAGGGTCTTTCTGCCATTGAACAATTGCACCATGTGTTTCTTTTTATTCTGTCTGAAATTCTACTTAACACTGGATCTTGTATGTTTTCTGAGACAATTTAGGGGTGACATGTCTGTTTCAACCCAGTGCAGTATTTTATCTTCTGGATTTTCAGATGTTTCTATTTTTTACTGTCAAAATTTAGCCTAGATAGCGCTTCCACATGTGGAATAGTGCTCACCTTTACGTATATGATGTCGAAATGAAAGGTGAGTTTTATAGCGCGTCTTAAAATTCTCGAAGATGTGACTTTTGGTAATTCCTCTTTGGGGTTAAATAGAAACTCTAGAGGTTTGTGATAACACTTTAACAAAACTTTTCGGCCTAACAAAAAAATAATATATATATATATATATATATATATATATAGATAGATAGATAGATAGATAGATAGGTAACGCTTCTTTCTCAATATCTGAGTAGTTAGATTGAGCTGACGTTAATTTTCTCAAGGGGTACTTTATTGGATGATGTTCTTGAGATAAAATTGCAGCTCCAGCATGTTCACTTTCATCCGAAGTCAATATCATTTCTTTTTTTTATTTCGGATCAAGGAGTTTTGCAATCGGTATTCCTGTTCTCGACAAAAGATGTGACTTTAGTCCAGATAGTGCATCCACATGTGGAACAGTGTTCCCCTTTGATTGCTACATCTTAATGTAGAAATCAAAGGCCTGGAGTTTTATAGGCTATCTTAAAATTCTCAAAGATGTGACTTTTGATAAATCCTTTCTGTGGTTACATATAAACTCTAAAAGTTTGTAATCTGACTTTAACAAAAATGTTCATCCTAACAAAAAAATTCAAGCTCTTTCTGTGTTCCATATTATCACTAACACTTCTTTCTCAATATTTGAGAAATTAGCTTCAGCTGACGTTAATTTTCTCAACAGATACATTATTGGTTGATGTTCTTGAGATAAAATTGTAGCTACAGCTTCTTCACTTTCATCTATAGTCATATGTCAACTTTGTTTTTTGGATCAAAGATTCTTGCAATCACTATTTACATTGTTCGAACTATCATCCTCAGCTTTGTTGCCATATGTACATAATACCACATCTCAGAAATATAGACGGATTCTTGCAATCGGTTTTCTTATTAAGTTTTAAAAAGCTATATTTTACTCTTGAGTTCATTTAAATTCTGTACCCATTTTCTGTAAATCTGCAAATGGTTCTATTAGGTTCACTGTATTTAGGGAGATATTTGCTATAAAAATTGATCAATCCCAAAAAGCATTCTAATTCTTTTTTAATTTTGGGGATGGAGATATTTCCAATATAATTCCTTCTTTTGATGTTTGGTATCCTAAATAATATATTTTACCGCAATTTATCGCTATTTATTATATACCAGCATGTTTTAATTCATTTAAAACTTACTTGCATTATTTACAGTATTCGAACTATTATCCTCATCTTCATATTCACAACGTTTTGGCCTCTATATCTCAGAGATGGGGTATCATGATTACTTACATTATTGACATTATTCGGACTGTAATCCTCATCTTCATTGCCATATTCACAACGTTCCGGCCCTTGTACGCTCCGGCCTTTATGTCTATGTCTCTCTATATATCTGTCTATATCTCTGAGATAAGGTATTATGATTACTTACATTATTTACATTATTCGGACTGTTATCTTCATCTTCATTGCCATATTCACAACGTTTCGGCCTCTATATCTCTGAGATGAGGTATTATGATTATTTACGTTATTGACATTATTTGGACTGTTATCCTCATCTTTATTGCCATATTCACAACGTTTCGGTCATAGTACGCTCCGGCTTTTTTCAAGTAATTGGAATTTCTAACCGGACCCTTTATTTCGTCCACCGGAGTAGACTGTTCTCGTTCCACGTGTCATGCCTCTTCCGAATTTCCCTTTAACTCAACTCTCCAAGTTTTCGGTTCACCACTGCTGTGGTCGGGTATTGAACTCACTGGACATAATCAACGTCTTTATTCACTGGGACATGCTCCGAGCCGCTATCTATTATTCCTTTCTCCCGCAGTAGGTTGCCATTTCTTTCTGCAGTAGACCAGTTTCCATCCAAGGCTACAGAATCCGATCTGATCTATTTACCCATAGCTGTGGGGAGAAGAAGAGTATTCATATCTTTCCCAAGGGTATTAGTTCATAATTGAATGTAATGGATTCGACTGGAATTCGAACTCGGCTCTCCGATTCATCAATCCGAGCCGCTATCCATTACACATTTTTGCCGCAGTATGTTGCCATTTCTTTCTGCGGTAGACCAGTTATCATCCAAGGCTATAGAACCCAGTCTGTCCTGCTATTTACCCATAGCTGGGAGGAGAAGAAGAGGATTCATACATTTCCCAAGGGTATTAGTAGTAAGTATGTAATGGATTCGACTGGAATTCGAACTCGGCCCTCCGATTCCTCAGTCCAAGCCACTATCCATTACCCTACCGTCCCTTCGCCTTCAGACGGATATTCGCGTTATATCCTTTGAAAAATCCTATAATCTTCTGACTTTATACAGTTTATTAATTTCGCTGTATCCAATTTTAAAACCTCTATTCCCAAAAGTCCATTATTTTTTGTGCATTCTACAATAGTGATGGCAATAAACTCTAGATGTGTTTTTTATCTTGAAAGTTCCTTCAAAGGAGCCCAGAATTTTCATGACAGATACATCAAATTGTTTTAAATTAACATTAGTTTTTTCTTAATTTAGTTTACTCATTTTTTTCCAAAAAGTTCCTTGGGATCAAGGTAAGATTGATTCTCGTGTCAACCTGCAAAAGGAAAATGTATTCGATGCAGTTTTAATGTCACTCTACGTTTTACAGGTTTTCTTAACGAATATATTTCTGCATTTTCAGTATGGGTATTTATATTTTCTGGCCTTTGTATCTGCACATAGGTTGGAAATGGTCTTTTCTTTTACATTTTAGATATAATTGTCCGAGGGCAGATTTGTTTTTCTTTTTTGTTTCTTTCGTGTTCTTTGTCATATTAATTAGGGTCTCAGTTGTGTAGCATATTTCCATGCTTTTTTTAAAATTATTAATTATGAATTAATTAATTCTAATTGCTGCAAGACTTCTACACTTGCTTCTAAATGCATATCATTCGCTTGTAGATTTTCTAGCATCTTATATTTGTATGGAACTTCATACATGTGTTTAATTCGTATTCTACAAACATCGCAAATCCAGTTTTTCACATTCACTTCTTTCAATCTGACTAAATTCCAATATTGTTTCATTGAGGTTTTGTCTCTTTTCCGAGAATATTATTCTTTCTGCAATAACCAGTTTTTTGGTAACATCTTTCCTTTTATCTGTCTATATTTTTGAGATGAGATATGATGTACACTATTTATATTATTCGGACTATTGTCCTCATCTTTGTTGCCACATTTATTACAACGTTTCGGCCCTTCAGTATATGTCTATAGTTCTGAGATGAGGTATTATGTACACTATTTACATTATTCGGACTATTGTCCTCATCTTTGTTGCCATATTTATTACAATGTTCCGGCCCTTCAGTATCTGTCTATATTTCTGAGATGAGGTATTATGTACACTATTTACATTATTCGGACTATTGTCCTCATCTTTGTCGCCATATTTATTACAATGTTTCGGCCCTTAAGTATCTGTCTATATTTCTGAGATGAGGTATTATGAACACTATTTACATTATTCGGACTATTGTCCTCATCTTTGTCGCCATATTTATTACAACGTTTCGGCCCTTCAGTATCTGTCTATATTTCTGAGATGAGGTATTATGTACACTATTTACATTATTCGGACTATTGTCCTGATGTTTGTTGCCATATTTATTACATATATCTCTTTCTCTCTCTCTCTCAGTCTGTCTCTATATCATTCTTTTCTTTCTCTCTCTTTTTCTTTCTCTATTTCTTTCTTTCTCTCTCTTTTTTCTTTCTTTCTTTATCTCTCTTTCTCTCGTCGCCTTTCTTTTTTATGTTTCTCTCCCCCCCTTCTCTCTCTCTCTGTTTCTTTCTTTCTCTCTATATTTCTTTCTTTCTCACTTTTTATTTCTCTCTTTTTTTCTTTATATTTCATATTCTTTCATTCTCGCTCTTTCTTTCTTTCTTACCTTTTTCTCCTTCTATCTCTTTCTTTCTTTCTTTCTTTCTTTCTTTCTGTTTCTCTCGTCTCCTTTCTCTCTCTATTTCTTTCTCTCTCTCTATTTATTTTTTCTCTCTCTCCTTTTCTTTCTTTCTTTCTTTCTTTCTTCGTTCTTTCTTTCTTTATTTATTTCTTTCTTTCTTTCTGTTTCTCTCGTCTCCTTTCTTTTTTCTGTTCCTTTCTTCCCCTTTCTTTCTCTCTTTGTTTCTCTCTCTATTTCTTTCTATATCTTTCTTTCTCTCGTTTTCATTCTTTCTTTCTTTCTTTCTTTTTTCTTTCTTTCTTTCTCTCTCCCCTTTTCTATCTTTCTTTCTTTCTTTCTTCCATGCTTCTCTATTTCTTTCTCTCTGTTTGTCTCGCCCCCTTTCTTTCTCTTTCTATTTCTTCTTTCTTTCTTTCTCCCCCCTCTCTCTCTCTCCTATGGTTTCTACTTAAAAAAAACCGATCAGTTCCACAAAGATTTTCTCAATGTAAAGCTATTAGGTTTCCTTCCGTATTTCTTTAATGCCAAGGCAAAAATCACCCAACAACGTTAATGGGTTGTTTCACCTAGCGACGTGATTATATTCAGTAATTGACATTTTGGTTAAAAAGAAAAAAAAACAAAGAACTGCTTGCGTAAATTTGAAACACTAAGATGTATTTCGACAAGAAACAAAAGTCGCCAATGCTCTTAGCACAGAATGAAGATTACTGGTCAGTGAGAAATAGATAAATAAACTTGCACAATTGAACAGACAAGACGGAAAAAATAAAATAACCAAAAGGAAAAGAAACGAAATTAAATCAGCGACAGTATATACCAAAAACATATACTTGGAATAAAAATAAATTTAAATTTAAAATACTTAATGTACCTTCTCCTCAGTGCGCAGGCGTAGTCGCTTTAACATCAATTTATTCCATTGAAATCAAACAAAACAAAAACATGTCACAGGAAGACATTTTCCACTTTATCATATATTTTCCTAAAATTGTTCTCGGTATATAAATATTTATATATCGTTTTCCCATATATATATATATATATATATATATATATATATATATATATATATATATATATATATATATATGCATGTTTCATTAAAAACGACAGACATGGTACTACGGTTAAGCTTGTTATTTCATTTTTCTTGTGTTCGAACAAGAGCTTTCATTTCTGGACAAAGGGTGTGTAAGAACTGTCCAAATGTTTTATATTTCCAAGCGCTTTCGGCTATAGCTTTAGCCATTATCAAGGATGATTCGATTTTTCAGCTAAATTGAGTGTGTGCGTTCAGTGTATGTCTTAGTGTGTGGTAGGGATGGTTTAATTTCCGAATACGGTTAGCACATTGTGGCTTTGTTTGTAGTTAATATTGTTAAGAGTTGACTTTTACTTTTTTATTATTAAAGCTTCCATTATTTTTAGTCTTTTTTTGCAAGTGGATGCAGTTAATAAATTTGTGTTTTCTAATGGAATCTGGTAAATCTGTGTGTGTGTGTTTAAATGGGTTCTAATGGAGCTGTGATCCGATAGGTGTAACATAAGACGTCTGGATAAGCATGTAGTTGTGTAACCGATGTAATTATTTATGAGCCCGGTTTGATCAGGAACACTGTTCCTTAAGGGGCATTTGAACTAATAAATAATGTTCGTTCTTTGTAATTTTGACTTAGTTGGTGTGTTGTTATTTTTGAGGATAAGGTTAGCTGCCTTAAATTTTTTATAATAGATAATTAATTTGATTTCTTTATTCGGGTCAATTGGAGTAGTATATTTCTTTATAATATGCCTTAGAGAAAATTCGTCTTGTTTGTAATTAATATGCATTTGGTTTTGTTATAAATGTGTATGTGATTTTTGACTGTGTTTACTATCGTTATTACTTACTTTCGGGAGAATATATATATATATATATATATATATATATATATATATATATATATATATATATATATATGTGTGTGTGTGTGTGTGGCTTAACAAAAAAAATGTCTAAATCGTGTAAAGACATGGAATAATATTACATCCCACAAAATGTTTAATATCTAAAAAAAAAAAAGAAAGTATTATGGGGTTCACCCTTTTCTGATATAAATGGACTCGTCCTGCTGTCATAATAGAATTAAAAGAAAACGTCCAACCAGTTTTCAGAAAGAAGCGAAATGTACCGTTTGCTACTATAGAAAAAATAGACAAAGAATTGGAGAGACTTGAACAAACTGGGATTTTATCTAAAACAGAGTTTAGTGAGTGGGCTGCGCCGGTGGTTTACGTAAAAAAGAAGTCAGGAGAAATTCGCGTATGCGCAGATTTTTTCACGGGACTCAACAAGGCAGTAAAAGACCACCATTACCCACTACCGAGCCCAGAGGAGGTATTTACAAAGCTCAACGGCGGTAAGATATTTTCAAAAATAGATCTTAGTGAGGCTTATCTACAAATTCCAGTACAAGAGAGTACGAAAATCCCTTGCATTAATACGAACAAAGGGTTGTATAAATTCAACAGACTACCATTCGGAGTAAAAGTTGCTCCTGCAAGTTTTCAACAAACAATGGACACAATATTAACCCCCCCAAAAAGGCATCTAAGGAGGGGGGTATTACGGAGTTCACCCTTTTCTGATATAAATGGACTCGTCCTGCTGTCATAAAAAAACAGTCAGTCTGAGAGGAGAGGAACAAGTGTGGAGGAACAGGGTGGAGAAACAGAGAGGAAAGTACATAGACACTGTGATTGAGTTGACGGTAGAAGTCAGTTACAAGAACGCCCGACTCTAAGGAAGTTTACTTCGAGACTGTATATAGCGATCTTTGATTAATACTAACAGTATTACCTTTTGTATTTTGTGTAAATACATTTAATTTCTTAGCTTAAATACTTGTATTTGTCATTTATTAGAGACCGATTTTTCACGCGGAATCCACAACAGAAAGAAATACAAAAAAACCTCAGTTTCTTTTTCCAGGTTTTCAGATAAGACGTTCGGCCATCTTGAAACTATTTGTTATAAGAATCAGTGAAAAACTTTTTTTTTAATTAGTCAGCTAGAAAGAGAACAGGTTAAAATCGTTTTGTGTCAGTCCGATTGTCTTCTCAACTGAGCAATGAGAACGGTAAATAAATTTTAAAAAGAGGGAACATCAAAGAAGAAAACTGGATCAGGAGTTCACAACCAGAAAATGGGTCATCATTTCAACTTAAAGCTCAATACATTTCTTGCTTAAAGTAGAGTCCAGTAGTTTTATAAATCCTCGGAGAAATGCAGTAAGATATCTTTAATCATTTCTACGATACAATTGTTCAAAGCTTAATCTAACAATTGGAAAATTTTGCTGTGACACCCTGCATATATATATATATATATATATATATATATATATATATATATATATATATATATATATATATGGATGAAGAAATATAGTCTTAAGGTGTGCTATATTTATGGGATAAAGAGCTCAATATCAGATATAGAGTGTGTGTAAATATAAAAGTGAACATAGAAGTCAACACTTAAAGGCGAAAGTCTGACAATTGCATTTAGCATGAAACAGACTGTCGCCTCTAAGTGTTGACTTCTATGTTCACTTTTATATTCATATATATATATATATATATATATATATATATATATATATATATATATATAAATCTTCGATAGAATAAATTTTCATCTAAATTACGCAAAAATTAAAATAACACTTAACATTTAATTTTAACATATTTACCAAAATTTACTAAAAAAAATCACGCAGGACATGGCACCGTACCATTTTGTACCACGAAAATGATGGTGGTCATACAGACCTTCTCGATGTGTGACAGCGTCAATGAAAGCGAATAAACTGAATCCAGTACACGTGTTTTGTATTACTGTATTACTTGTTCTTCTATTAATCTCATTACATTTCAGTAGGGGGTGACAAGACTTTTCGACCATCCAGTATATAGAGTGGGAGGAAACAAATATTCTGGCTTTAAATAACCTGCAAAGGGTTGGTAAACCGTATAAAACGAATCAATCAATCAATGAAATATTGATTAGCTACACAAGCATGTCTTTTAGATTTATTTACCTTCTCTGAAATATTAATGTATAGAAATTACTGTGGCCATAAAGTGAGGGGTCAATTTATGTATTGATTGTAATACAAGATTGATCCCCCACTTTATAACCACATTATATTTTTTGTTCGTTTATCAAATTCTGATTAGGTATTAATCCACCTCGTCTCATCCCAGCTGTGTGTTAATCAGAAGGATTTGTATCGCAAAATCATTATTGCCTAAAAAGAACAATCTAAAAAGTACAGGGTGGTGCGAGAGTTTTGTCACCTTTAGATAATATCATTTTCTATTTCAGATGGATGACACGAGCTCCTACACGAAAAAGGATGCTTTTCTTACAGACCTTCTCGATGTGTGACAACGTCAATGAAATTAAATAAACTGAATCCAGTACAAGTGCTTTGGATTACTGTATTACTTGTTCTTCTATGGGTTTCATCTCTTTTTTTGGTAGGAGGTGACAAGACTTTCACACCACCATCTATCTATCTATCTATCTATCTATCTATCTATCTATCTATCTATCCCAGTCTGGTCATATCTATCTATCTAAGGCTTTTTTTTAATCTACAGGGTGGAATATAAATGTATAGAAATTACTGTGGCTACAAAGTGAGGGGTCAATTTATGTATTAATTGTAATACAGAATTGATCCCCCATTTTACATAATACGAGTCACTAATCATTACCCCTTTTTCCAGCAGTAGGTTGCCATTTCTTTCTGCGGTAGACCAGTTGCCATCCAGAGCTATAGAACACGGTCTGTCTTGCTATTTACCCATAGGTGGGGGGAGAAGAAGAGGATTCATACCTTTCTCAAGGGTATTAGCATGTAAGTGAATGTAATGGATTCGACTGGAATTCTAAATCGGCTCTCCAATTCCTCAATTCGATTCGCTATTCATTACTACACCGATATATTATTTATGACTGAAAAATGATGCTATGAACTTTAAGAATAAAAGACTTCTTCCAATGCTACTAAAGACATTGGCATCAACTTAATAGAATACGTGATTTAGCTGAAGGGTGGCAAATGCCATAGAAATCCAGAGAAAATATTTGGATGACTGATAAATGATTCTACCAATTTAACAGAAAAAAAAAAATGTTCAAACCTTTTAACGACATAAGCATTAACATTTATTTACATCCCGAAATTAGACCACCCATTGCTTTCTGTTAAAAGCGGTTCATGATAAAAAATGAGGAGGAAACAATATTATCGATTTTATTATTAACTAGCTTAAAAGCCGCCTAGGGAGAGCTCTTCATTGGGCCTTTATCACAATAAATATGAAGGAGTTGATGCGACAGGCAATACTAAACTACAGAAGAACTCAAAATTGATCGTTGCATTTTAAGTTTTGCATTAATATCTAAGCTTACCTTTTAAAAGTTCAACTATAATTCTTCTGCTGACACTTAATTTAAAGACAATTTGATGTTTGTAGGTCCTTACTTTCAGTAAAAAATTATTTTTATTTCATGGGTAACTTCCGCTGGATTTCGCAATTAATTTTGGTTATTCCCAAAATTATTTCTAAGTTATAAAAAATTGTTATCGTACAAAAACTTCGTCGCAAAAAATCACGTAAAAATTCGCCGAATGAAAACTTAGGAAGCTAAAATTTCATGATTACATGTCCGGATCCTGTCCGGAATGTTTTTAATTTGATCACGGAGTCAGTCTCATTTCAAAATTGTATAATATGCTGGGCTTCGGCCTTTAGGAGTAAAACTGAAAAAGTGTGAAACACTGATATTCACGTTTATTATATAGATTAAACATTTTAATTTGTATTTAAAAGGACAAAAGAAGGTCTGTTGTCCGACTGTGATTCGTAGTTAACATATTGCATGAAAATTTGAAGTAATACCTTAAAACGAATGTAGTCGTTTTCAAAAAATATATTGTTTATTAATTATTAATTAATAAAGAAATAAACACCCCACTCGAAAGAAACAAAATAAAGAAGATGAAACAGAGTTCATGTAATTCAACAGATTGGATACAAAATTCATCAGCCACTCTCTCTCTCTATGATTAAAAACAACAAAGAAGAGGATCATAATCCAAATGAAAACCGTCAATCAAAACATTGCATCAAAAGATAAAAGGACTCAAATCTTCGTAACAACCCAGCCATTTAATATTTAAGAAAATACAGTCTACTTAGACAATCGCTACCTGCTCTCCCTTCAAACAGAGTTCAAAATTGTTTTGAGATAGAGATCAAATGAGTACAAGAGAACATTTGTTTCAAATGACTTGTTAGCTTTGTTTTCTGACATGATGATGACATTTTTTAAGCATTTGACCCCAATCAAGGCAGGAGTATCAAAATCAAATATTGACCTTCCTATTAAAAATTATGTATAAACAGAAAAATGACCCTAAGTAAAGACCCTTTACTCTAATGTTAATAAAACTTGGCACTGCAATCAGCAGAGGCTCAAGGTACAATGTGCTACTAAAATTGTTGGAGTATTATGTATACATACACATATATATATATATATATATATATATATATATATATATATATATATATATATATAAACATACATACGTACAATGTTAGAGTCTTAGTTTTGTATGGATATGTTGTAAGGTCATAGAATGATGAATAATGATGCTATAAATTTATATAACTGAAAGGCTTTATTAAAATGAGATTCTGGTAACTTTTGTATCAGCCTAATATCTTAGACTTTCGACAGACTCCGAGATGTAATTTTGTAGAGAAGATCAAATGCCGGGAGGAAGTCATTTTTATAATGACGTTAAGAAGAAACTGGGTCAAAATATCTATGACGTTTAGAAGACAAAAACTCACGTATTCACCATGTGTATCTCGAAGCGTATTTTTAGACAACGAATACTTTTATAATGTGATAAGGTATACGCGTCTGGAACGCTCCTGAATGCGTGAGTTGTTGCCGTTTGTTGACCAACTCCGTCGCAATGGCGATGGTCGTCAGCTTCTGAGAAACTTATTCAGTCAAGCTAACGGACATAGATATCTAGTGAAACAACGATAACATTATTAGCCCGACAGGTGTCATTATAATGACGTCGATGCTGGCTTTTCTGAAGGGTTCTTTTGTTGTGTTCAAAACCTGGAGTTGGCATTTCAAACGGCAAGCTAATGAGTCTTTAGAAACGACAGAAAAACAAAAAAAAATAAACAGAGAGGACGAAAGACAAAGAGACGACAGTCCTTTTAAACTATTTGCTTCAGGCTTGGAGTATGTCCAAATGCAAACACGCAAGCAAGCACAAAAATCTACGCATGTAATCAAACCCACACCCACACAATATATATATATATATATATATATATATATATATATATATAATGGAGTCAAATCAAATATACTGGTGTCTGGGCTGTCGCTTCCTAGGTTTCTGAGCTGCTTACGACGTGAGAGTTCACTATATATATAGTACAGGTAATAGATCCATTGGTATATATATATATATATATATATATATATATATATATATATATATATATATATATATATATATATATATATATATATATATATAACAAAAAGGCTTAAACACTAATATTCCATGGTCACAATTTATTCCACTGCAATCGTAAATAGGATGAATTGGATCGTATTTACGATTCCAATGGAATAAATTATGACCATGGGATATCAGTGCTTAAGCCTTTTTATTATATCCTTACTCTGTCCTGGATATTGAGTTCTACTTGGATTCTATCCTCTTGGAATTTTTATTCAAAAAATATATATGTATGTGTATGCATCTATATATTTATATATTTTGCATATATGTATAAGGTCTTTTTTTATCTGATAGTACTTTCAACAATAACATATTTAAAAAAAAACATATTTCGAATCGCATTTAATCTTTCGTCTCAGATGCTACTTGGATTTAGTAAAAGCAAAATAATTTCCATGCCTGAGGATGACTGTATATCTTAAAAATTTTGTTTGCGAAGAGTTTTCGCCATTTTTTATTATTAACTTTACTAATCTTCTTTTTGTATGAATGATTCATTGTAATATATATATATATATATATATATATATATATATATATATATATATATATATATATATATATGACGATTGCCTATAGCATGAAACAGACTGTCTTCTATGTTTACTTTTATATATATATATATATATATATATAAAAGTGAACATAGAAGACAGTCTGTTTCATGCTATATGTAATCGTCATATATATATATATATATATATATATATATATATATATATATATATATATATATATATATATATATATATATATATTCTTTCTCTTATCATGTATAGAGAGAGTAGGAGGAACGGTTAAGTAGTGGATAGCGCATCGGACTGAGAAATCGGAGAGCCGAGTTCGAATCCCTCCATTCAGTTACGTGCTAATACCCGTGGTATTAATCCTCTTCTTCTCTCTTCAGCAGGACAGACTGGGTTCTATAGCCTTGAATAACAACTGGTTTAAGAGACTGACAACTCTGTATTCAAAACCTGCGGAGGGTCGTTTGGGGCACTTCAAAAAGTATGATTGGTTCTGCACGAAGCCTTCACCACTATGAACAAATATGCTGGTGTCTGGTGTGTCGCTTCCTAGGTTTCTGAGTTGCTTACGACGGGAGAGTTCACCATATATATAGTACAGGTATATAATCCCAGCCGATCCTAATAATATGAGATATTAAAACAGATCCACAGAGAGAGCTCAATATA
>OZ010609.1:70910653-70985653 GCA_963932145.1 Acanthosepion lycidas | reverse complement strand
TATACAATTAAACAAAAAAACAATGTATTCCTGTATCTATCCGTCTAGCTATACATACATACACATATACACGCACATCTATACCCACATACACACATATATATACACATACATACACATACATATATATGGGTACATATATACCAAAACATACGCACACCCACACACATACATATACATACATATATATACATATATATATATACATATACACACATCCCTGCGTATATATCCTTCTATATATACCTACACCCACATACGTATACATGAATATATACACATACACACACATATCCATACATATACATACAAATATATACCAATACACACACCCCTAAATATATACCTACATATACCGGTAGCCAAGTACATACATACATACATACACATACATGCATATACACACACATACATACACACACACACACACACACACACACACACACATATATATATATATATATATATATATATATATATATATACCCACATACATACAAATACATACATATAAATTAGAATTTAAGAACTAAATAAGTAAAATTTCAACAATTTATATATACACATATACCCACATACATACAAATACGTACAAATACATACATATAAATTAGAATTTAAGAACTAAATAAGTAAAATTTCAACAATTTGGGCGTAAAAAAAAAAAAAAAAAAAAAAACCCATAGCGCATCACAAAAACATACACAATGATCTATATAGAGATAAACAAAATAAACATAATAGTCATTCCGTTAAAATGTCATGCCCGATGTTTTGAACCAAGATGGAACTAACATAAGTGACAGAAAGTTACAAAACGGTGTTTATGTCTTGAATCTTTTCTTATGTCTACATTTAGAAAATATCTCATTACGAAGATTCAACAGTTCATCTTGATTTTTATCTTTGATAATAAAAATTTTTTCCCCCAAGCACAGATCACACCGATCGCGGAAGTTATTAGGTGTTTTGGCTCTTGATAGGTATCTCCATTTCAAAAGTGGGGTTAACCCCTTATCCACCAGATCCCAGTAGTGTTTGGATAAGGAAGTTTGACTTCTAAGGCATCTATATCTAAAAGAGTGTCTATGGTTGTATAGACGCTGCTTCCAATTACCGGCGGATATACCTATATATCTTTATTTCTCGTTTATATTTTCCTCGGGAAAGATAGTTGCCTCGTATATTACATTTTTGTAGTTACATTTACCCCCGATTGGGCAATGATCTTTATTCCTACAATTGCAGGTAGGGTTACTTGATTGAGTCACATTACAATGGTAGTTTCTAAGTATTCTGCAATTATGGGAAGATATGATTTTCTCCATATTTCTAACGCATGAGTAACTAATTTTCAGAGTCTTCCTATTGAAAATTTTACTTAATGGATGTTTACTGTGAAAATGTTTATCAATTAATTTCAGAAAAAAACTTCCTATATCAATATTAGAGAGCTTGCAATATGGTGGGTTGAACCATATTACCTTCCTCTTTCTATTTTTAGATCTGTTATTGTTCTGATTTACAAGTTCTCCGTTATAGTTTAATTCTTGTCTAAAACCACTATTTTTGAGGGCCTGATTGTATATAAATTTATTATCATTAAAGACTTTTTGGCTAGAAGATAGCTTATTTATTCTAGTATTCACGGTTTTAGGGATGTGGTCTATCACATGTTTAGGGTGGTTAGAGTGGACGTTGATATATAGGGGTGTTTGATCAACTTTATGGAAGGGTTTAAAGGTATCATTAGATAGATTTAGTGTAATATCCAAAAAGTTGACTATTTTCATGTTGGAAGATATTTCAATTTTAAGGCCTAAGTATTTGAAGGCCCTAATTATCTTCTTATGTAAGCTAGAAGTCAAGGGGCCATTGGTTGAAGGATTGTTTGGTGATGGACGAGTTCTTTTGGTGAATGTGTAAAATGTAATGTACGAATGGGTCGCGAATCTGATTAGCTAGGTATAAGATAGTTAGTGTTGACCAGCCTCTACCCCTCCCCTTTATTGGCCTTGTGCCACAATTTGTACTTTTTGTTCAAATAAATACCAGTCTTGTTTCTTGTGTCCATCGTCTTTGTCATGTTGAATTCATAATGTTAATTATATTTTATGAATATGTCCTGAAGATAGTTTATTAGACCGAAACGTCCGACGTTGACATATTAACATTAAAACAGCATAATTGCATATAAGGATTTTTGTTTGTTTTTTCCGTATATTTTTCTACATACTGTCGGATCTATATCCATATATTTGCTTACATATTTATGTTCTTTTTATAGATACAAATATTTAAGTAAATGCTCTGTTTATAATAAACAGTATTAAATAACATTTAACGGCCTGAATGTCCGAGAAATTTTCATAGAAAATATTCGTTCTTTGACAGGAATCGAACCTGCATCCTATACGGAACCGTCATTTACGCTGACGTGCCTTACCGTTAGGCTACAATAAATCATCAGCGTAAATGACGGTTCCGTATAGGATGCAGGTTCGATTCCTGTCAAAGAACGAATATTTTCTATGAAAATTTCTCGGACATTCAGGCCGGTAAATGTTATTTAATACTGTTTATTATAAACAGAGCATTTACTTAAATACTTGTATCTATAAAAAGAACGTTAAACATAAAAATATCTTTAATAAATAAATTGTCGGACTTTGTCCATTTCGTAATATATTACATATATATATATATATATATATATATATATATATATATATATATATATATATATTGTATGGATATGAGTTTGTGACCCTGGGTTTCACGCTTTGGCGATTATCAGACAGATTTCTTTTTAATTTTAAAAGTTGGATCTTGCTTCTTTGACTATGTTTGGTGGTGGGAAGGGGAATCTGTTCCTGTGTTTGTTTGCGGTGGTAATATCATACGCATAGACACATACATACAGGTGTACGTATTTTAGTTCACACCAACACATCCACATAAGCGATTCGAGGCTAGGCGCAGATACATCGCCGTGCATTCATACGCAGTTTTAATTCTGTTTAGGTGTCGGGGCCTTAGCTTTATATGTGTAGCAATCCTTCAACAAGGAACGGATAGGGATTCTTGACGCTTTAGCAGATCTACTGCATACACCGTCAGAGGAACTTACACTCCGTCCCCCAAACACACATACACACATGTGTAGACGCGTACATACAGTATTGTTGGTCTGGGCCTTTTCACCGCCACTTTGGTTCTGTTTGTGGTCATGGTGACGATGATGTTTGTATATTCAACGCTAAATGTTCGTCTTGTTGACGGTTGTGATGCTGCTGGTACTGATAATGGCTGTGATATTAATTATTATTGATGATGTCAATAATAGATATTGGTGTGTTAACGGTAAACTTAATGATGGAATTAAAAAAAGAAGGGGAGCAATAATGACAATCGTAGCTATAATAATAATTGGGCTTAACGTGATAATGATAATGATAATAATACAGATAATATAAAAATGATGACGATAATAAAAACAATGGTGGTGTTAAAAAGCAATATATATATATATATATATATATATATATATATATATAGTGTGTGTGTGTGTGTGTGTGTGTGGGTGGGTGGTACCCCATATTAGGAAGCGTATTTATTTTCATACAATAAAAAGATCTGTCCATAAACTACTTCCCCTTAAAGAGATACTTTACACCCTCCCCTTGTCACCAACACAAGCCCCTTATCAAAAACAAGGCGCCCCTTTGAGTAGGACTGCTACCTAAGATAAATTAAAAAAAAAAATTACAAACGGGCATTCGAGGGTTGATAAGGATCGGCATTAAGTTGTGCCGGCCTGAAATAGACATGAGGTAATTTGGGATTTCTGCTGTAATAATATATATATATATATATATATATATATATATATATATATATATATATATGTGTGTGTGTGTGTTTGTGTGTGTGTGTGTGTAAGGAATAGATCAAGGCTCTATATTCCCTTTTAATGATAAAAACCTCCTGGCCAAGATATTTTTCTGGAAACCCTAACCTATTCACTTCCATAACCAAAACGCAAAAATAAATTTATTCTTAATCCGACAAACTTCATTATTTATTAATCACCCGTATTTGAAATAGACGCCTCACTTAATTATTTTATAAAGTATGTAATACGTCTCTCGTTCCGTGTATTCGAGAAATCTTAAAAGACAAAATGTGCTCTCGAAACTTCGTCCCTCACTTTAGAAGAAACCGGTGTGCGCTACTATCCGGCTACAGAGAGTTTCACAGTCCAGTAGAGTACTAGTTTTCTTTTTAAGTAAAGCAAACTTCCTGATTCGGATATTTTTCTCGAAATCCCATACCTGTTCAGTTCCCTATCCGAAACGTGCACAAAACAATTTCTAAAGAATTAATGGATTTCTTTTCAATCCGATATTTTCTATTACTTCAGACTTTATTATAGTGGTTACCCGTATTTGAAATAAACTACCAGCATTTTTATTTTAAACACAGTGTATTATGTCTATTGGCTTGCACACACACAAAAAAACACAGAGACGCACATACACGCACACAAATACACACACATATATATGGTTGACATAAATCAACTTGACGCCTTTCACATGCGCTGTCTTCGTGCCATATGTGATATAAAATGGGATGACAGGGTCAAGAATAGTGCAATACTGAAGAAATGTAACATCATCACAGTCATTGAAACCATTCTAGCAAAGATACAACTTAGGTGGGCAGATCATATTGTGAGAATGGATGAGCATAGGCTTCCAAAAAAGGTGTTGTATGGATAACTACTAAACTCCAAGTGTTCAGTTGAACGTCCAATCTTACGCTACAAAGACAAATTGAAAAACAACTTGAAACGTCTCAACTTTGACCTGAAAACTTGGTAAGCCCAAGCATCAAACCAAAAGGAGTGGCATAAGACATGTTTCATTAAGTTAAAGGGTTTTGAAGACAGTAGCCTGAAGCACTGTGATCAGCTTCGTCAAGTTCTGAAGCAGAGATACTATCAAAATCCTGCTTTAACAAATATCACCTGTCAGTGTGGTTTTGTCACCTGCACCAAGGCTGGGCTAGTATCACACTTAAGAAAGCACAAATGAAATATCTTTCCCTTACCTGGTTTTCTCCATAACAGCCCCTGCTAGCATGCATAAGAGTAAAACGAAAGGCACCAACCAATGCTGACCCTCATTTATCGTTCACGAAAGTCCGCTATATATATATATATATATATATATATATATATATATATATATATATATATAGATGTGTGTGTGTGCGTGTGTGTGTGTGTGTGTGTGTGTGTGTGTGTGTGTGTGTGTGTGTGTGTGTGTGTGTGTGTGAAAATATATAGAAAATAGGAAAGAACTGGTTAGGTAAATAATCCAAAGTTCTTAAAAAATCTATTAAACAATAGACATGAGTTAACGGTTTTTTTTGCCGACATCATCAAATCTTTGCATTGAATAATTAGCATATAATTTTTTTAAATCCATAGTCCTAATAAATAGCTTAAATACCCTACAAAAAGCATAACCCTTTATGAAGTCGTCAAAAAACAAATGTTACGGCAGTTTTTTTTATCTATATATATACAAAACCCTTTCAGATAAAATAAAATAAAAAAATAAATAAATCTCCATAGACACGTTAACCAGACTAGACGAAATCATCTTCCGTTTTAAATTTAGACACCCCAACCTTACCCTGAATTGACACCTATGAATGTAACTCTGTACTGATACAAATTATTAACACCTTGCGCCCCTCTTCATATGAACAATCGCGCTGGCCGTTACCATAGAAATTTTGATATCAATAATGAATCTGCTATTAAAACACGTAAATTTCAGAAATAAGTTATTCCCAAATAAACTTCGCTTGAAGATGGAACAAAGCTTACTTTAATTCAATTTAATTCAAATAATTATATTGAAGTTTTCGCCTCTTGTTTTGAAACATGACAACTCTTATGTAGCGTGTTGGAATCATATTTTTAAATAAATAATTATATATATATATATATATATATATATATATATATATATATACAAATGAGAGAAAGAATAGATGGAGTAAAACTCCACTATTCGTAGCATTTAGTTTTTTTTAAAGAAAGTGCTTAATACAAAGTAATGCAGTATATTAATATTATATTTTTATTATAAGAGGTTATAATACAATCATTTTCAAATTGTTACACAGAATTTTTCTTGTTTCAATACTATGGTTGTATTTCTTCATGGTAACTGACCAGTTACTTAACATCGCCTGAAGAAGTCCACTGATAGTATTGAAGCATGAAAGTTTTGTGTAGAGATTTCAAAAATGCTTTTATTATAAACTCTTGTAATCAAAATATATTAATAATAATAATATATATATATGTTTGCTTGTCTCTCTCTCTCTCTCTCTCTCTCTATATATATATATATATATATATATATTCATGAATTATTCATACAAAAAACAAATACAAAGGTTAATGATTTAATAGCGAGAATACATCGTCGCAAACAATATAAATAAGATACATCAACCCCGAACCTGTATATGAATGATATGATCCTCGTTTATAAATTCCAGTTGCATAAGGTCTTTTTAATTTTTTACAAGCTTTCGTCTGTTCCTACAGACATCATCAGGTATGGAAGTAGATTTTGTTTTTGTTTTTTACTTCTCAGTAATAAGAGGACAACGAAAATAGAGATGTAATCCGAAAAATGCTATGAGAAATGTGTTATTGTTTTCGAACGTGCAGTCGCAACGCTGAGTTTGAATTAAAATTTTAAGGTTGTGCGTTTTTGTACAAATATAGTGATGAGAGAATTCTTTTTTACTGGTAGATTTTCCGTCAAAGTGGCATGAACTATATTGTTCAATAATTACAGTAATGTCGCACTTATTATCCGAAAGTTTCACAATAGATGGACTCTAAATTCATCCACGCACAAGTGAAAAAAAAACATTTTCAAACATCAGATGGGAAGTTATAAATTTTAAAATAAGGTTTGGATTTATATCTATCTTTGGAATTATCCCTACTAATTACCAAATAATATTATATATATATATATATATATATATGTATGTATATATATATATATATATATATATATATATATATATATATATATATATATATATATATTATGATTATTATTATTATTATTAATAATAATAATATTAATAATAACAATAATAATATTATTATTATTAATAACTTATTATTATTACTTATTTTAAATTATTATTAATACAGCTAAGAAAAAAATTAAACAGATCATGGTTTCTGCTACCTACTTACGTATTTCTTAATGATAAAATAAATATAATCTTTACTTTAATAGTCTTATCTAAGTTGAACATCTCTAAAACATAAATATACTAAATCACTTGTTAAAAACAAACCTGGAATAGTTAAGACAAGCATAAAACAGTTGTTGCAATAGGGTCGACAAGAGGCAACGTCGTCTTTGAAATTTCTCATTTAACTTAAAATAATATAGAAAGAAGTTTTCTTATGCTTACTCCTCAAAAGCTCCAATCTCTCAATCCGAGGCCTTGCTACTGGATGTAGTTTATCGTCATACCCAGGAATTCATTCTGTCGAATGTGAAGGATCAAAGAGGTTAGACGTATGGATGCTCCACTCTGCGTTAACACCATTGAGGAACAACATACTGCAGTGATCTTTCTGTTTGGTTGAGGGAGTGAATCTTGCGGAAATCCATTGCATTTGCCATTAATCAAAGAAAGGTAAATGAGTGGGTAGATTGGTTGGTTTGGTTGGTTTGGTTGGTTGGGTTTTATGGCATATCAACCACTGTGGGTTATTTAATGCCAAATCAAGTTATATATATATATATATATATATATATATATATATATATATATATATATATATATATATGCCAAATATATGAATTTTAAATGCCTATTTTGTATGGAACATTTTTAGCAACCTAGAGCTTATTTGCTTGCACACTGCAAAATAATCCTAGGTATTTTTGTTTAAGTCAAGAATTTCCATTTGATAAGGACAATTTATTTGCAAAATGGTAAAAAGTAGGATATGTTGTTTATACATTAGTCTACATCTTTGATAAGAGACCAATTCTTTTTAGAAAATCCAATATATTTTTTGGTTCAGTTTTTGCAAATAATTTCTTCATGTTCTTCGTGTTATAGAATTTTCTACGGATATGTACGAGATTTGTACATTCTATTAGTATATGTTTTACAGTGTATTGTTTTCCACAGGAACATTTAGGAGTAGGTTCTTGTTTTAGTATGAAAGAGTGAGTCAGTCTTGTGTGTTCAATGCGTAGTCGGGCAATGGTGGTGTGTTCTTTTCTTGTTTTAAGATTCAGTTGCCTTTCCTTTAGAATTGGTGCTATTTGGTACAGTTTATTATTGGTATTTCTGTCCCATAGTTTTTGCCATTTTAGTGTTATTGTTGTCTTGATTTTATGTTTTAGGTCAGTGTATGGGATTTTGATGTTTTGGTCGGGTGTCATGTTAAGAGCAGCTTTGGCTAAGGAATCAGCTTTCTCATTTCCCTGGATTCCAACATGGCTTGGGATCCAGCAAAATATCACCTTTTTGCTATGTGTCAAGGTGTTCAGTTTGTTCAACAGTTTAACAATAAGAGGGATATTCTGTTGTGTATTTTTTATGGATTGTAGGACGGAGATTGAGTCGGAATGAATAATGAATTTTTTTTATGTTGCTGGCATCAACAATCTGAAGAGCCAAATTTATTGCACAGATTTCGGCGGTGAATATGGAAGGTTCATTTGGGAAACATTTTTCCACTGTTTTCTTAACAAGAACTACTCCACATCCAGTTCTATTGCTGTTTTTGGAACCATCAGTGTAAATGTGCGAGTAATTTGGGTACTTTTCATGAATATTGTAGAGTTTTTCTGGATAGGTTAATGGGTGTGTTTTATTTTTAGGGATTTTGTTGAGATCAAGTTTGACCACAGGTTCTTTAAATTGCCAGGGAGGTGAGCTTAGTTTAACGGTTTCGTGGATGTTTGTAATCGAGATGTTGTTGTCTTCCACTGTATGTTTCATTCGGAGACCAAAAGGTTTTATGGCCTTTTCTTTTTTATCAAATATGGTTTGGTATTTGGAATTAAAAATGCAATTATAGGCTGGATTAGTGGGTTGAGATTTGATTTTAGTTTAGTATTGCAGACCTAATTTTGTGAATCTAAGATTTAGTGGTTGTTCGTACGCTTCAAAATAAAGGATCTCCACAGGGGATGTTCTAAATGCCCCCAAGATGAGTCTCAATCCTTCATGATGGATTGTATTGAGAGTTTTTAGATAAGATTTTCTGACTGCTCCATATATGTAGCAGCCATAATCCAGTTTTGATCGGATTAATGTTCGATACAATTTAATGAGAGTTTGTTGATCTGCACCCCAGTCTTTGTGGGCTACAACTCGAAGTAGTTTTAGGGCTTTACTGCATTTTTCTTTTAGATATTGTATGTGGGGGATGAAGTTCAGTTTTTTGTCGAATACAACTCCCAGAAATTTATATTGTTCGACTGCCGGAATTTCTGTTTTGTCTAATTTTAGTGTTGGATTATTATGCATTTTCCTTAGTAGACAAAAATGCATGCATTGGGTTTTTGATTTTGAAATCTTGAAGCCGTTTGTGATAGCCCATCTATTTATTTTGTTGATGCCTTGTTGCAGCTGACGTTCTGCAGTACGTATGTATTTGGATGTGGAGGTTATACAGAAGTCATCGACATACAAATAGTTATCAACTCCAGGATTAAGATAGTTGGTAATGATATTAATTTTGATGTTGAAGAGGGTTACTGACAGTATACTCCCCTAAGGAACACCCTCTTCTTGGTTTTGAATGTCCGACAGGGTTGAACCAATTCGGACTCGGAACTTCCTGTCTGAAAGAAATGATTTGATGAAATTTGGTAGTCTGCCCTTTAATCCCATGTCACGCAGGTCTTTCATAATGCCATACCTCCAAGTGGTCTCATAAGACTTTTCCAAGTTGAAAAAAATGGCTACAAGGTGTTGCTTTTGGATGTATGCCTCCCTTATAGAGGTCTCCAACCTAACCACATGATCCATCGTAGATCTTTGATTTCTGAAGCCACATTGGGAGTTGGTAAACAGGTTGTTGGATTCTACATACCAAATTAGCCTTCTATTAATCATACGTTCCATATTTTTGCACAGACAGCTGGTTAGTGCTATTAGACGATAATTTGTAGGATAGAGATTGTTTTTCCCTGGTTTAGGAATGGGTATGATGGTAGCTAGTTTCCATGATTCTGGGATAGTGCTATTTTTTCAAATTAAATTGAATATATATAGTAGGTATTCTAATGATTTTGGTGTTAGTTGCTTGAGAAATTCATAATGAATTTCGTCTGGTCCGACTGCTGTGAGAATCTTGTATGGCTTCTTTTAATTCTTGTAATGTGATGAATCCATTGTAATTTTCTGTATTGTCTGAATTAAAATTGAGCTTCTGTTTTTCGATTTTATTTTTATAGTTTAGAAATTCTGTATTAGTATTGTCAGAGGAGGAATTTAGTGAGAAAGTCTCAGCCAGTGTATTTGCGATGTCTTTAATGTTTGTTACCTCATCATTATTTTTAATGAGGTGTTTAATGGTGGTAGAATTGTTTTTGCCCGCAATTTTGCGGATCATTTTCCACACTGTAGCAGTTTTAGTGGAGGAGTTTATTTTGCTTACGTAATTTTGCCAACTATTCTTTTTGGCCAACTTAATTGTTTTCCGGGCCTTTGCCCGGATCAATTTAAAGGAGTTGAGGTTAATGGTGGAAGGTTCTTTGTTGAATTTACGAAGAGCAGCATTACGCAGTCGGATTGCTATTTTACATTCGTCATTATACCAAGGAGTGTTGCGCCTGTTTGATGGAGAAGTTTTTGGAATGGTTTCGTTTGCTATTGTGATTAATGTTTCTGAAAAGTGTTTAATTGGGTCTGAACATCTTGAATATTGAACCAGTCTTGTATTGCACAAAGTATTGAATTGTTGCCAGTCAGCTTTATTTATTTTCCAACTGGGAGGTCTGTTATTATCAGGGGAAGGTTATTATCAGGGGAATATTTATTATGATTGGGAAATGGTCACTGCCACAAGAATCGTCATGAACCTTCCACGTATAATCCATGTAGGTGGAATGATCAGATAGAGTGATGTCAATAGCTGAATGGGAGCCGGTAGATGGATTGAGATGGGTTGGAGATTTGTCGTTTAAGATGCAGAGATTGTTGTTATTGATTATGTTTTCCAAGTTTTTACCCTTTTGATTAGTTTTAAGACACCCCCATATAGTATTATGGCTGTTAAGGTCACCTAATAATAAGTGGTGTTTAGGGATTTGGCCAATTAGCTTATTGAGTTTTATTTCATTAATTGGATTATGAGGTGGAATGTAGGTGGAGCAGATACTGACTGTTTTGTGCAATGTTGTTTTGACAGCAGTGACTTCAAGATCACTGTCAATGGTTATTTGATGTTGGGGTATGTCTTTCCTAACTAGGATCGACACACCTCCAGAAGCTCTGTGTCCGTCTTTGTGTAAATGATTATATGAATTGTAATTTTTCATTTTCAAGTAGTTATTGTCCTTGAGGAATGTTTCTTGAAGGCATACCACTTTGGGATTATATTTCTTGAGGAGTATGAGAAGTTCTTCATGATTAGCTCTAATTCCTCTGCAATTCCACTGTAATATTGAATTATTTTGCAGGTCCTTCATGTCAAGTTGGAATTATTGCTTTTTTTTTCGACTTGTTTTTACTGTTTGGCTCTTCTGTATCCATCTAAACCTATTTTTGGTCTCAATCTTCGATGTTGATGGGTCTGAAGATTGGCTTAGAGGATTCAATGACTTTAAACGTTCCCGTGAAGATGAAGTCGGGGTATGATCTCTCTTTGATTGTGGGGAACGTTCTACTTTATCATTGTTAGGTTCAGGGTTTGATATGTTATTTTTCCCCGAGTTATCAGTTTTTAAATTTGGAGGACGGATTGGTGATCGTTGCAGGTTTTGTTTTTTGGGAGGAGTGGTTTGTGTCTGGGATGTCTTTTTGGTTATTTTTTTATCATCTCTAATTTTATCATCAGATGTATTAATCTTAGCTGAAACTTCCAATTTATTAGTTTATTTATCAGGATTCTATATTTACTATCCTCATTATTAGTTTCAGCCCTCCGTGTAACAGAGGCATAGCTGGTCTCACCCATATAGGACCCTACAATTTTCCTGGCTTCCAAAAAGGACACATTTTTCTTATGTTTAACCTCCAGGATTTCTCTTTCTTTTCTGTGAATGTCACAAGATCTTGCGTATGCCGGATGGTCTTGTTGGCAATTTGGACATCTAAGAGGTTTCAAACATTCATCTTCTTTATGGTTTGGCTCTTTTTCCCCGCATTTGGCACATGTCTGTCGTCCTCTACAAGCGTTCCTGTGGTGTCCAAATTTCTGACATTTGAAGCACCTCAAGGGAGATGGGACGTACTGCTCAACTCTCTCCAGACAATAGCCTATTTTGACCACTTTAGGTATTTGTGGTTGATTAAATGTCAAGATGTAAGTGTTTGTCTCGATTTTTCTCCATACTTTCTTATACTAACCCTTCTTATATTAGTTACTCCCTGTTTTCCCAGGGCAGCTGTCATTTCGTCTTCTGTGGCTAAAGCCAGCTCTCGACTTCTAATGACGCCTTTAGAAACATTGAGACTTTCATGTGGGTAGCTTTTGCACTTGGTATTATAAAAAATTTTCATTTTTAAGATGTTTTCAGCTCGTCTTTGGCTATCCACCTCAACAAGCAAGTTCCCATTTCTTAATTTTTTGACATTTTTCGGGGTCGCCCGTGCCGAAATAATTTTCTCAATCAAAAATGGGGAGAATTTAGCAAGACAGACCTCTTCCAGGGATTCAATAACAATAAATCTGGGGAAGTCTGCTGCTTCACACTCAGAGTCTGATTCGGATAGGTTCCGTTTTGTTTTTTTAAAAGATGCCATGTCTGGGTTTTAATATTCATTGGCCCTGTGCTCCACCACCCACCACGGAGTCCAACTTGAGAAGGGAATGAACCAAGGGGTAACTCATTCGCCTTGGCTGAGACGGGGATACACGACCAGTATACTCATATTGGGAGCGAAGTTCTGAGCCTCTGCCAAACTCTGGTTTAGTGCTGAAAAATTCAACAGAGGTCAAAAAGTCTTTTGCTCTCAACACAATTGACCCTCAGCCCCCGCCTTCTAGCACATATATGATAAAGGGTTGGGAAATGTTCCATTAAAGTAGATTCAATAGTACAGTAAGGAGAAAAATAAATATATATGTGCTAGGGCATGACGGGACCAGCCGATTGATCGGATCAGGCCCAATCCGACCGCCCGTCAGACCAAGTAAGGGCCAAAGTGGTGTGTTGCAAGCCATTGCCCACTCTGTTGCCGGATCAATGGCTGCTCAACCACCAGGATTCCGTCCTAGCGCCTTACGGGTCGCCACCCACGGCCAACAGGTGGCCTCATTGGGTAGGGTCTTACCCCTCTACAGAGGTGCAGTCGGCGTATTCTACAGTACCAGCCGACAGGGTCCTGAGTGGGTAGAGTGCTTTAGAGGAGGAAAAACAAGTGTAATGGCTGAAAGGTGATCCGGTCTCCCATCAACATAGCGCACGGAAAAACACTTCCATAGGTTGGAAGCTTTCATCAGTTAAAAACCAATAAATCATGTTAGCAAAAATGGTGACAATTGTTGGCATCAATTATGGAACTGCACAAGCCATAGTATATGATGACTTAGGGTACCATAAAGTCTACATGGGTTGGGTACCCCAAACAGCTTACAGTTCAGCATGACCAGCGGTGTAAAGTTATTGCACTCCATTTCCTCCAACACTACAAAGATCCAAGTATTTTTTATTGAATCATGACAGGTGACAAAACATGGATCCGCCACAACAAACCAGAGATCAAGAGGCATAACATGGACTGATAATATTTCGTTTCGTTTCGTTTAATATTATTAATACAACTAAGTAAAAAAAAAAGTTAAACAGATCTATTTGTGTCGTCTGCTTATGTATTTATTAGTGATAGAATAAACATAATATTGACTTTAATAGTCTTAACTAAGTTGGGCATCTGTAAAATAGAAATATGCTACATCACTTGCTAAAAACAAGCCTGGAATTGCTAAAAAAAATACAGACAAATATAAAACTGTTTTTGTGATGAGGTCGACAAGAAGCAATGCTGTCTTTGAAATGACTTATTTAATTAAAAAAGAAAGAAAGATCTTTTCTTTCCCTTACGCTTCCTTATCAAGGCCAGCCGACGGCGTCTCATCATAGCCCAATTGTTAAGAAGCAGCGCTAAAGTCAGCCAGTTCGATTCTAACTAGGCGCCTCCTCGGTCAGTTATATGCCATGCGTGATATACGTTTAGACGATCAAGTTTTTTTTTCGATACATGACTGACGAGGCAGATTTTTTTTCGATACATGACTGACGAGGCAGATTTTTCTCGCAGTACGTTGCCATTTCTTTCTGCGGCAGACCAGTTGCCACATAGATGGGGGTGGGGAGAGAAGAAGAGGATTCATACCTTTCCCAAGGCTATTAGCCTGTAAGTGAATGTAAGAGATTTGATTGGAATTTGAACTCTGCTCTCCGATTCCTCAATCCGAGCGACTATCCATTACTCCTTTTTTCCAGCAGTAGGTTGCCACGTCTTTCTGCGGTAGACCAGTTGTCATCCAAGGCTATAGAACCCAGTGTATCCTGCTATTTACCCATCGCTAGGGTAGAAGAAGAGGATTCACACCTTTCCCAAGGGTATTAGCATGTAAGTGAATGTAATGGATTTGACTGGAATTCGAACTCGGCTCTCCGATTCCTCAACCCAAGCCGATATCCATTACTCCACCGCACCTCCTCATACTGTTTAAAATACAAAAAACATCTCATTTTAAGTTTTTTTCTTTTGTAAAAAATTCAGGGTTGGCCTCAACTTTTTTGCCTGTAATGTAAATGCAACCCCTACACACATATGCACAATTTGATTGAGTGTGACGACATTGGAATAATACACCTGACTCCAATCCAGTCTGAACAACTCTTGTCCTATGCTGAGCAAAAAAATCATAAAGTTAAAAACGAAATAAAGTTAATTTTAAACTAAAACAAAAAAAAAACAGATAATTATCCGATAAATAAATAAAATTATTTTTGAAGATTTTAACTTCCGCCGAAATATTTTTAGTCCTTTCATTAAATCAAAATATATATGCATACACGTAAATATACAAACGCAATTTTAATGCTATTGAAAATGACATCGAGAGGTATTTTTCAATTTTGTTTGGCAACAACACTTGGGTAACAGGAAAAAATATTAGCCAAAATATCTCGGTCTTTTTGAAGTGATTTTTAGTCAGCGTTTATTAGGAGAGACGCTCTACAAGAGAGATCAGGAAGAGCATTACGATTTGGAACAGCAAAAACATCAGTTCTGCTCTACGGGTATGAAAGTTGGGCTTTGATAATGAAAACCATTAAGAAATAAATATGAAATGAGATAGATAGATAGATAGATAGATAGATATGAACACATTGAGATAGATAGATAGATAGATAGATAGATAGATAATGAGAAATATGAACAGAATGAGATAGATAGATAGATAGATAGATAGATAGATAGATAGATAGAGAATGAGATAAATAAGAACAGAATGAGATAGATAGATAGATAGATAGATAGATAGATAGATAGAGAATGAGATAAATAAGAACAGAATGAGATAGATAGATAGATAGATAGATAGATAGATAGATAGATAGATAGATAGATAGATAGATAGATAGATATGAAGGGAATGAAGATAGATAGATAGATAGATAGATAGATAGATAGATAGAGAATGAGATAAATAAGAACAGAATGAGATAGATAGATAGATAGATAGATAGATAGATAGATAGAGAATGAGATAAATATGAACAGAATGAGATAGATAGATAGATAGATAGATAGATAGATATGAAGGGAATGAAGATAGATAGATAGATAGATAGATAGATAGAGAATGAGATAAATAAGAACAGAATGAGATAGATAGATAGATAGATAGATAGAGAATGAGATAAATATGAACAGAATGAGATAGATAGATAGATAGATAGATAGATAGATAGATAGATAGATATGAACAGACTACGATTGATAGAATTAGAAGAAATACCAAAAAGCCTAAATTCATTAAGAGCTATGAAGGAGAGCAAACTGTGCAGAGTCATGATCGACTACATCCTGAAATGTTTACACTGAATATATTTTCTAATAAGCCTTTTCAATTTTGATTATTATACCCCCATTGAAGGGACAGATTGCACTAATATTTTTCTTTTTTACTAGACATTCTCAAAATATCAAAACTAAATAAATTTAGTTGATAAAGTCACGGGTAAAAATGGCACAAGTGTGAAAATAGGAAAAGATGGCAAAAAGTGAAAACGTACAGGAAAAAAATGAAATACACTCTTTATCTATTCAGTAAATTCTGGAAAAAAAATCGGACTAGTGGTTTTGCTGTCAGTGGTTTATTTGCAGAAATTCTGGTTCAATTATTGAACAGAGCCCACAAGTAGGAAGCATTGCCCTGAATCCTGGATTAGAAATAATTTCAGTTGTCCTGGAGACGTTAATCACGCCATTGATCTCAGTGGCTCTATCACAAGCCCATCATGGAAGTTATAGCAAGTAATAAAGGAAAAAAGATTTGCTTCCAATGGTAAAAATGTATACAAAACAGATTGCAAGATCAACGACTATCAGATGGAGATGTGTTAAGTGAACATCTTTTTGTAAATGGTACCAGGTTTGATATTCCTGATTCTGTAGCAGCTAAAACCCCCCAAAACACACTCCTCATTATGCAGTTACATGAAAAGAAAAGAAGCAGAAACAGATCAATCTTCTGAGATGTAGCATTTTTCCCTATTTTTCCAATTGTGACATTTTTACCCGTGCCATTTTTACCTGTGACATTTTTATCAGTTTCATTTTTACCGTTCCACTTTTATTTGTATCATTTTTACCGTGTGATTTATACCTGTGCCATTTTCACTGTGACATTTTTACCAGTGTCATTTTTACCGTTCCATTTTTATCTTTGCCATTTTACCGTGCCATTTTACTTCTGCCATTTTTACCGTGCCATTATTACCTTTGACATTTTTAGTGTCATTTTCACCTTTCCATTTTTATCTGTGCCATGTTACCGTGCCATTTTACCTGTTCCATTTTTACCGTTCTATTATTACCTTTGACCTTTTTACTGTTCCATTTTTACCGGTGCTATTTTTGCCTTTCCATTTTTATCTGTGCCATGTTACCGTGCCATTTTTACCTGTGCCATTTTTACCTGTGCCATTTTTACCGTTCTATTATTACCTTTGACATTTTTACTGCTCCATTTTTACCGTGCCATTATTACCTGTGATATTTTACCGTTCTATTTTTACCAGTGTCATTTTTACCGTTACATTATTACTGTGCACCGTTTTATATACATATTATTTTTATAATTATAAAACTGTCAAAATATATTTGTCGGAGGTGGGGTATAATTATTTTTTCTACCACTAAAACTTTTTAAGCGCTTTTCCATTTCTAATCTTTTTTTTTCATTTTTTTTTGTAGTTGTTGTTGATGTGCAATATTTTTTAATGGAGGCGTCTGTTTTGGTCTAATCGCCAGCTAATTAGTTCAACCAAAGAAAAAACTGTCGAGAAGCAATTACAGATAGACAAATAAGTTGTAATTTAGCACTTGTCTAGGCGGAAAGAACAGATTTGTTCGCGTAAATACTAATCAATTTCCTAACAATCCGTGATACAAAGTGCCGGTTTCAACCGCAAAATTCGTTTGCAAGAATTCAATTGCCACCACTATATATATATATATATATATATATATGAAAAATGAAAAACTTGGTAATCCGTATGGATAATCCCAAGGAGGATGAAATCCAGCGAGCTCAATATTAAATTAATGGATCGGTTTTCAGTATATATATATTCTACACAACAGAGACATCCAAAATTACGTTATGGATATATCCATAAGGTAATTTAGGATTCCTCTGTTGTCTAATTTACATACTCTGTCATAATAATTACAGTGATCTCTTTTTGTGAATCAGTTTTATATTTTATAATATTAGGACCTACTTTGATTATATGTCAAAGTTTTCTACTGTACTATATATATATATATATATATATATATATATATATATATATATATATATATATATATATATATATATATATGTGTGTGTGTGTGTGTGAGTGTGTGTGTGTGTGTGTGAACAATGAACTAAACACTCAGAGACAACAGGCTGTTTCATGCTAAACGCAATCATCGATTCTGGTCATTGCATTTAGCATGAAACAGCCTGTCCCCCCTGAGTGTTGACTTCAATGTATGAACACACTAAGATAGATAGATAGATAGATAGATAGATAGATAGATAGATAGATATGAACAGGCTGGGATAGATAGATAGATAGATAGATAGATAGATAGATAGATAGATAGATATGAGCAGACTGAGATAGATAGATAGATAGATAGATAGATAGATAGATAGATAGATAGATAGATAGATAGATAGATATGAACAGAATGTGATAGGAGATAGATAGATAGATAGATAGATAGATAGATAGATAGATAGATAGATAGATAATTACAACACTTATATAGATAGATAGATAGATAGATAGATAGATAGATAGATAGATAGATAGATAATCATGAACATAGATATATGATAGTTAAAGAGATAGCTATTAATATTTTATATCAGGCGAAAGTAATTTAGGATTTGTCTAGGCTGAAATATATATATGCATTCACACATTATGAAACAGACAAAGTCCGGCAATTATTTTAAGACATTTTTATGTCTATACGTTCTTTTTATAGATACAAATATTTAAGTAAATGCTCTGTTTATAATAAACAGTATTAACAACATTTACCGGCCTTAATGTCCAAGAAATTTTCACAGAAAATATTCGTCCTCCGATAGGATTCGAATCTGTATCCTATACGGAACCGTCATATAGCCTGACGTGCCTTTAACCGATTGGGCCACAGAGGAGCGATTCAGTTAGCAAGGTCGATTTTATTGTTTTAAACTACAATTCTCTATGATTTTCTATGAAAATTTCTCGGACAATCAGGCCGGTAAATGTTATTTAATACTGTTTATTATAAACAGAACATTTACTTAAATATTTGTATCTATAAAATGAACATATAAACACGCTTTAAAGTACGTATGTATGTATGTATAAATACATTATTTTAAATTTACTACATTTACACAGGAAAAGCGGTCAATGTGGATAATGAATCCTTATCCATGAACAAATTATATATCTATAACTTGTTACTTATATTACATGCTATAATATCGGATACTTCGTATTTAAAATAGACGCCCCATTTTATTTATTAAATAGCGTATATAAAGTCAGTCGGTCTTCGCATTCCAGAAGTTTTTTGGAAAGAAAATAAATGCAGATTATTTTCTCGGGGCTTCGGATCAGCTCAATTTTATAACCGTAACGTAAACAAATTAATTTTTAAATCATTTCTAAAACATTGACGGATTTTTTAAAAATCTTACATTTAACTACATCAAACGTAATTATAGTTGATACTTCGTATTTGAAATAGACGCCCTTTCTTATTTATTAAACGGCGTGTAATGGTAATATCAGCTGTTTCCTCGATAATGAAACCCTTTTTTTATTTTAGGAAAAATGAAAACTCTTGAGAAAGCTGAACAGACTTTGTAAAAAAAGACAATCCATGCAGAGTACATAATAGTTTGCAATGACTTACAATATCTACATTATTCAGTCTAGTATCCTCATCTTCATTGCTATATTCACAACGTTTCGGCCATTGTACGCTCTAGCCTTCTTCAGGTGATTGGAATTTAGAGGTATACAGAGATATAGCTTGCAATGTCTGCAATAAGCTTTGCAAATCACTTGCTAGCTTCAAGAGTCGTTGTCGTTCTTACGAGAACTATAAAAATGGATCAAACTTGTCGATGAAGGTCATATCAGTTTAACCATCGTATGTAAGTTTTTGTGTGTGTAGAATAGGGCAGAGTGATTTTTTCACGCTTTTTAGTACATGAATATTGCACTCGGAGTGAAAGCCGGGATTTAATGTGATATGTACTGAAATCAAAAATTAGAGTTATAGCTTTCACCAATTTTTAAGCATTTGGTTTTAAAAATCTTCTGATTAAATACACAAAAATACTTCATTTCTACAGGTTTTTGTTTACAGAGTTCAAAAATTTGAATCATGCAAGAATAAGTCCAAATAAAGTTGATATTTTTTGTATTTGATAGATTGAATGAAAAATATATTCAAGCCAGAATTCTACTTATGAATCAGCACAAACAAGATATGCAATTTTTTTCTGTATAACTGAAAAAATATTATAAAAATTTCAAAAATGATACTCGATGAATAAGACTTGTTAGATTGTTAGATCATAATAAAAAAAGTAGATAAACGTGTATATAACATCTTAATTCTGCTTCGTACACATTATAAGACGAAATGTTTTAATTTTTTATTGTTTATTCAAAATCAGTAAAACTACTACACTGTATATTACATCATAATACAGGGTGTCCATAAAGTTCGTGTGCACTTCAAAAAATTTATAACTTTATTTGTATTTGCGATAGAAATAATTTGTAAAAAGGATTAGAAAGAAGTAAATCTATATTTTTAAGGTCTTATTGAAATTTTATTTAAGTTTCTACATGTCCTCCATCATTAGCAATACAAAGGATAATACGATTTTGCCATTCACGGAAAAGATTTGCCAACTGATTTACAGTAATGCCTGAAATCACATTAGTTATTTTAGCTATACTTAAAATTAGGTACATAATTATACTTTATAACATTTTTTACAGATTTTATCGCAAATACAAATAAAGTTATATTTTTTAAAGTGCACACAAACTTTATGGACACCCTGTATATCTAAATTATTCAGTATAATTGCCTTATGAAGTAAATGAAGGTCTTATTTAATGGCAAAATGATTTAGTAATAATGTAACTTGTATCTTGTCAATACACATTTGTAAAGCTTCAGTAAGTAAAATATTATATAAAGTTCTGCTTTTAAACCTCCACTGATCACCGGAATGAAAATGTAACGATAAGATTTTGAGCCTAAACAGAATATTTAAACTCGTTTCATCAAAAATCAATATAAGGAGTTGGGGAAAATAATTGTGTGTCTTTATTTATCATGTCAAAGAACAACTTTTAAATTGAATGCAATACGACGGTTCCTAAATCAACCTGTCCTGCTGAAGAATAGTGTCATTCAGACTGATGACGAATAGATTTGCTATGCTTTTTTTTTCATATTACTATATTTATGTTACTTCATATTAAAATTAATGCTGGCATGATTTCAGTAACAGGTTCTCGCAGATTTAGTAACTACTTCGTTTTATATCCTATCAAACTCATTACCAGATAGATAGATAGATAGATAGATAGATAGATAGATAGATAGATAGATAGATAGATAGATAGATAGATAGATAGATATGAACAGAATGTGATAGATAGATAGATAGATATGAACAGACTGAGATAGATAGATAGATAGATATAAAAAGAGAGGAATAGATAGATAGATAGATAGATAGATAGATAGATAGATAGATAGATAGATAGATAGATAGATAGATAGATAGATAGATAGATAGATAGGACTACCCCAGCAAAGCACTTGATCTAGGCCTGTGTTGAGTCTGAGGCCCTCTCCACCAAATTCGGTAGTTCTCATCAGAATGATTAGAGTGAGTTTTCCGAGGTGCCATATGCCTACGTAATCACCAATGGACTCATCCAACCCTTTCCGAATCCTTTGCACTGTCCCCAGATTCACACCCAATACACTCGGAAATGATCGTATTGGAGCTTCCGGCGTTAATGCCAAGCAGTACAGCATGCCGTTTAAAAATCTCTTGCGGAGCGAATCAGAGGGTTCCCAAATGATCCTGTGAAGTAGACAAAATAAAAAAGAACAACGCGCATGCGCAAAATTTTTAAAAAAATGGCGACAGTTTATCCATCGCACCCAATATTCTCAAAAAAAATACTGATATTATTTTGCTTTCCATTCTAAATGTTTCCTTGCTTTTTAGGGGGCGGGGATTGTTTAGAATATTTCGATTATTCCATGTTTCTTTTCCCTCCTTTTTCGTCTGTCTTTTGCTTTATTTCTCAGCGTCATTTACCCTCAGTTTCTTTTTCTTCCCTCCCTTTTTGTCCTGTTCTAATGTAACACCCACCGGCATCTGATTGCCTTATTCTTTGTACTGTGTCGTTTCTAGATGCAAATTTATTCTCTATCCACTAATTAGCTGCCATTACTGGAGGGACGGTGTTTGTAGCTTTTGTGATATTTTCAAGGGACATAATGCATCTAATGCGTCTCCTTAAAAGCAAGCGATAAATTCCTTCAGATATCAAAGACCGACGAATTCAGTTCAGGATGAAAGAAATTATTTTATACAACGAAAGGACTACGGACATTTGAAATTATCGAAAAATAGCATAAAATTTGAAATGCGGTTTATTTGAAATATTTATTTAATTCTTGAGACTTTTAATTTTCTTTTTTTTTTTTTTTTTTGCGTGATAACAAATTTAAATATTTTGACATCTCTCCACCCTACTCTCAACATGAGAGTTAAATCCTTGACCCAAGGACGGAAGGCAGATTTTTTAACCCTGCAAATAACCAGGTTAAAGTATTATAGGAATTACTTCGAGCATGATCAGTACCAAGACTTGACTGGTGATTACTAGGAAATACCAAGTGCTGTATGGTTGGATGTGCGGGTGGTATGATTGCCACGATCAGAGAGCAGAATTTCAATTCCAGTCGGGTTTTATAACGGAGATTTGGCCGGTAGACATTTGGCCGACCGATATTTGACCGACAGACATTTGGCCGAACGGACATTTGGCCGAACGGATATTTGGTCGATCGACATTTGGCCGAACGGAGATTGACTGAGAGACATTTGGCCGAACAGACATTTGGCTGACCGACATTTGGCCGAACGAACATTTGGCTGAGAGACATTTGACCGACAGACATTTGGCCGAACGAACATTTGGCCGACCGACATTTGGCCGAACGGACATTTGGCCGACCGACATTTGGCCGAACGAACATTTGGCTGAGAGACATTTGACCGAACAGACATTTGGTCGAATGGACATTTGGCCGACCGACATTTGGCCGAACGAACATTTGGCCGAACGGACATTTGACTGAGAGATATTTGGCCGATCGGACATTTGGCCGATAGACATTTTGACGGACGGACATTTGACCGACCGACATTTGGCCGAACGGACATTTGACCGAAAAACATTTAAAAAGCTTTCTTCCTTCTCGTGTCGTCGGTATGGCTTCCATGATGTGTAAATGTTAATAATATTTATTTTAAATAAAATATAGCTTTAAATTATTTTGATATTTCATAAAAAACGATTTCGTTTAGTGTCAAGTTTCTAGAGACTCAGAGGAAGGAGATTGACAAATATGGATCTTATAATAATTGGATGATTCCAAAATTGGTCCTGTTTTTGATTAGGATGCCAATTTTCAAAATGTTAACTTGGATTCCACCTAGTTACACTTGAATTTCAAGTGAGTAAATTAAAACCTGTCAGAAAAATAACGAAAAATTATAAATTAATACTGTAAATAAATATAAATATATGTAGCACATACAGAAGAAATTAAATATGGCGACAAAGATGAGGATAATAGTCCGAATAATGTAAATAGTGTACATAATACCTCATCTCAGAAATATAGACAGATACTGAAGGGCCGGAACGTTGTAATAACTATGGCGACAAAGATGAGAACAATAGTCTGAATAATGTAAATATTGTACATAATACCTCATCTCAGAAATATAGACAGATATTTAAGGGCCGAAACGTTGTAATAAATATAGCAACAAAGATGAGGACAATAGTCCGAATAATGTAAATAGTGTACATAATACCTCATCTCAGAAATATAGACAGATATTTAAGGGCCGATAGCAATAGGTTGATAAACCGTAAAAAAGAACAAATCAATCATATAGGTTCATATCTTAAACGTTGATAGACTATAAAAAAACAAATCACTCAAAAATATAGGTTAATATCTTAAAGGTTGATAAAACCTTATAAATCAAATCACTCAATTAATCAATCATATATTTTGATATCATAAAGAGTGATAGACCGTAAAAAACAAATCAATAATTTATACAGATACATATAACCTCCTTACTCCAACCTGAAATTTAAAAAGAAATATCCAATTTTGGTGTGGAGGGTGAATTACGAAGTAAGTCTGATTACTGGCAATGATGAATAAGAGAATCAGTGAATGGATATTAAGACATATAACACCTGCTCCGAATTCGCTACAGATAGCTGCTGCAACTATTATCACCCTTGTCTCCATGTTTCCCAAAAACTCATGGTAATTCACACATCGCTACGTCTCGAAGGGACTCGGCATCTAATCAAAGAAAAATGGATTAAATAGTTGCGTAGACTTGGCTCGGAAGATTTGTGCATCAACCTATCTAAAATTCTGAATTCAAAAGCCAGAAGGGAAATGGAAAACTGCTCCAGTATCTTTCCCAATAAATCCCGGTAATGGACAGATAATTAAAAAAAAAAAAAAAACGACTGCAGACAGCGGTGAACGCCTACATCACAAGGTGAGTGACATCTTATTAAGGAAAATTGGTCGAACACCAAGGCAGACATGTCTTTTACATTTCCGGTGAGAGAACGACAACTATGGATTTAAAATAGTGAAAAAAACAACGAAAAATCATTCTGTTATACCTCCTGCAAAATGAAGGTTATTGGCAGATAATGAAAAAAACAGAAAGGCGGGAGAGCTGTAATCGCTTACGTCTCGAAGGGAGGCAGCATTTAATCAAAGACTAATGCGATAAATATGTTATGGGCAATCTAGGCATGACCGCCTACGTCTCGAAGAGACATGACAAATACAATGGATTTATTACAAAGGAAGAACGAGCACTCAAGCCTTAGGTGACAACCAATATATGAGAAGAAAATCACTGAATTAAAATGCGTGGAAACAGCAATGCGAAACTATTATCTTCCCCCAGAAATCATGGCAATTCGCAGATAATGGGAAAAAAACGGAAATGCGAAAGAAAATAGGTTAAATAGTAAGGTAGACTGGCCTCCCAAGCCTTGTGCGTCAACTATTCTAAAACCGTGAATTCAAAAACAATAAACTATTATAAACCTTCACAAGATTACTATTTTAGACGTGCATGTGTCTTGAAATGTTTTACAGTCGATTTTTTTCTATACGACTGTTTCCATAGTCAATTTATTGCGGGTCGAAAATATTCAAATGAAAATTCTAGAAAAATGCTATAAAGAAATTCCAGCGATTCAAACACAGACCTAAACACCGTCAGATTGTGATGTGTTGGAATAACCTGGTGTCCAATTCTTCCCTCTAACGTTTTCTCCTGACTTTTGAATTCAAAGTCTTAGATTGGACGTTGCTCAAAACTTGGAATTCTAGTCTACTGCACCATTTAATCCATTCCTCTTTGATTAAATGCGGCTTCTTTCGAGGCACTGACGATCACGGCTCTCCGTTTTTTCATTTTTTTTTTTCATCATTATCATTATTATCATTTTATCAGTATCTGTCTATATTTCTGAGATGAGGTATTATGTACACTATTTACATTATTCCGACTGTTGTCCTCATCTTTGTCGCCATATTTATTACAATGTTTCGCCCTTTCAGTATTTGTCTATATTTCTGAGATGAGGTATTATGTACACTATTTACATTATTCGGACTATTGTCCTCATCTTTGTCGCCATATTTATTACAACGTTTCGGCCTTTCAGTATCTGTCTATATTTCTGAGATGAGGTATTATGTACACTATTTACATTATTCGGACTATTGTCCTCATCTTTGTCGCCACATTTATTACAACGTTTCGACCCTGCAATATCTGTCTATATTTCTGAGATGAGGTATTATGTACACTATTTACATTATTCAGACTATTGTCCTCGTCTTTGTTGCCATATTTATTGCAACATTTCGGCCGTTGCAGGCACCGGCCTTCTTCAGTTTTTTTGAATGTCGAACCTTTTTTTTCGCTCAATGGGGTAGACTGTATTAGTTCCACTTGCCATGTTTTTGGGTCCTGTCATTGGATCTAACCAACGCCTTTATCCAAAGGCGTTAGTTAGATCCAGTGACAGGACCCATGGCACAGTGGATAAAGGTGTTTGTTATACGTTACTGACCGAACCTAAAGACTGTGTGTTCAATACCCTGTTATGGCAGTGGAGAACTTTCAGAGGGAAATTAACAGGAGATAACTGACAACTAACATCCATTAAAACATGGCACGTGTAACTAGAACAGGCTACCCCAGTGAGCAAAATAAAGAGTTCAGTTCGACATTCCGCCCACCTGAAGAAGGCTGATGCTTACAACGGCCGAAACGTTGTAATAAATATGATGACAAAGATGACTACAATAGTACGAATAGTGTAAATAGTGTATCGATTTATCATTATTATCGTTTATTACCATGAATTTTGAGGGAAGATAGTGAAGTGGTTTCAAAGTTACTTTTTCCACGGTTTTTCCACGGAATTTCCTTCTCTTAGATTGGTTGTCGCGCAAGATTTGAGTGCTCTTTCTACCTTGCTATTAACCCAGTTTTGTCTATATTTCTCAGATGAATTATTGTAAGTATTTACATTATTTAAACTGTTGTCCTTATCTTTATTGCCATATTCACGGCGTTTCGGCCGTTGTACGCTACGGCCTTCTTCAGGATCTATTTTTCAGATGTGATGTCGTAACTATTTACATGGTTTACATCATTCGGACTATTGTCCTCATCTTTATTACCATATCCCTGAGTTTTCGGCCGTTGTACGCTCCGGTTTTCTTCAGGATCTCTCTATATTTTTGAGATGAGGTATTGTAACTATTTACCCTACTTATATCATTCAGACAGTTGTCCTCATCTTTATTACCAGAGAGTTAAAAAATACTTGGAAAGTTGAGTTATCAAGGGGAATTAACTGAAACGGAGATATCCAGAAAAGGCATGGCACGTAGAATTAGAACAATCTATCCCTGTTTGATAAATAAAGGGTTCGGTTCGAAATTCCAGCGTATATCACCTGAAGAAGGCCAGAGCGTACGACGGTTGAAACGTGATGAATATGGCAGTAAAGATGAGGACATCAGTCTAGAAAGATAGTTAAGCCATTTCCCATTACCTTCTTTAGAATTTTAAGTTTTCCTTCTCTTAAATTGGTTGCCAACCGAAGTTTGAAAGTCCAATCTGCTTCGTTTTATTCGTTGTGTAGGCGATTACGTTTCTCCTAAAATTCGTTTTGTTATTATTTATAAATTTCTTGGGAAAGATAGTGGAGTAGTTCCCCATTGCTTTCTCTGCGGTTTTAAAATTCAAAGTGTTTCTTCTATCTTAGATTGGTCACCACTGAGGGCTTGAGTGTCCAGTCTATACCTTTATTTCATCCACTAGTCCAAGTGACCGCAACAGACTAGACAGAAATCTGAACATTTTTCGCCCATTCTACCTGCTGTTCCTATAACTGTTGCGCAACCTGTACGCCCACCTCTGATAAGAATTACTTCTAAATCGTTAATACGATTCAATGCCTACGTTTGATAAATAGCTTCATAAAATGTTTGGTTTCTCTTCGAGAAATGGTTTTAAGAAAGGCACAGACTCATTGCTCATTGACAGGAAGTTCACGGAACGGAACCGGAAGTGCAATTTGATTGATGCTATTCTTGATAGCACTGAGATACGCGCAGTTCATATATGGTGCATCTGATCAAACTGCATCCAAAAGGAATACTGTATTCTGTTTTTATTATTTCAGCAATGATTTATATCATCCAGGAAATGGTTCTATGGTTTGACAGACAAACTAATTTGCCAGGATTTTCCGGCTGTAATCTTCAAATATTGGGAATTAATGTCTTTACAATTATTTATATACACCAACAAAATGGGTTACAGATGCTGTTCAAGTGTTATTTACAGCAAACCTCCAGATCTTCGACTATCACTGGTCGACGGCTAACAAAAATTATCTACTCGGCTAAACGTTTCGATCCAAAACCTCATGACTGAACGTTAAATAAAATCATTTTAACCCAAGCAAAGAAGTAAAGCTGCTAAGATTGAGTGATAGATATTTTTTATAGTTTTCCAACCGTTTGAAGGTTATTTAAAGCCTGAAAATATTTTACATTGGAAGAATTCTTTTTTTGAGATAGTAATGATTTAGAGGATACAACTCTTACTAATTAATCCGTAGCTGGGGGAGATGGCGTTGATTTATACTTAATCTGACTTTGATAAACAAACAAGAAATTATAATGTGGATATAAAGTGGGGGATCTACTCTATATGAAAATCAGTATGTAAACTGATCCCTCACTTTGTGACCAGGGTAGTTTCTACACATCTATATTCCAGAGAATGTAAATAAATCTAAAAGACATGCCTGTGTAGCTAATCAGTATTTCATTGATTGATTTATTCGTTTTCTATGGCTTATCAACCCTTTGCAGGTTATTTAATGGTAGAGAATTTTTTTTAGATGGTAAGATGTTTTTTTTAGATAATAATAGTTTAATTTAAACCATAGCAGGAGGGCGAGACGGAGTGGACCCATTACTTTCGCAAGGTTTTTTGAGCGTAAGTGAATATCACGAACCCACCGAATGAATGTAACGAACCCAACTGGAATTGGAACTCGGCTCTTCGATTAACAATTCCGAGCCATTATCAATTACACCACCGCACATCCAGCACCTTGTATTCCCAAGGGGTCACTCATCGAAAAACTGACCAGGCTCTATGTTGCTTAACTTTGGGGATCATTCGGGAACTGGTGTTTCAACGTGATGTGAACAACGAAGACGTATAATGTCTGGATACTTCGATGTGGTGTAATGGTCAACAAGCTTGTCTCGTTAGTGTAGTGAGTTCAATCCTCACTGTGTGCCCCATACTTTTGCTTTTTGCCGCATAGAAAGTCATTTAGGCTACTTCGACGCGGGGTCATGGATTTTCCAAGCGTTGCTTAGATCTGGCACAAGGCCGAAAGTATGGAGCACCCAGTGAAGATCAAACTCACTACTCAGTCGTAATTGTTCTAGCGAGACAAGCTTGCTAACCATTACACCGCCTCGAGATGTCCCAAATGATTTTCCAAGCGTAGCTTAGATATGGCAGGAGGTCGAAAGTAAAGGGCACCTAGTGAGGATCGAACTCACTACTCAGTCGTAATTGTTCTAGCGATACAAGCTTGTTAACCATTACACTGCCTGGAGGTGACCTATGCTCAGCAAGTATATCTCGCGAGATAAATTACGACTGAGTAATGAGTTTGATCCTCACTGGGTGCCCCACACTTTCGACCTTTTGCCACACTTAAGCTACGCTTTATCACGAATCTGTTTTATACAACGAAAGGAATACGGACACCTGATAGATGGCTTTTATTAGGTTGCTGCAAAAATAATGTCGGTTTTTGACGTTAAAAACTACGTCAAAAACCGACATTATTTTTCCTTGGACTAACGGTTTAGACGCCGGATGTTACTAAAGGTGACAGAAAGTGACAACAAAAAAACTCACTCCTTCTTCTTCTTCTATGTACTGCGTCCATTCAGAACGTACACGATAGCAGCTCTTCACAGCTTCCTACCACTTGTGGCCCTTGGTAGTTTTTCTCCCTTTACTAAGTCCTACCATTTCGAGCTCCTTTCATACCAACTCGTTATGTAAGCGGCTAGCTACCTTTCCCTATCCCCCTCGCCCTCAACATGCCTTGTGCGGGTTATGCTTTCCAAGCCCATTGTCCTCATTATACATCAAAGTAATTTATCCTGTCTGTTACTGATTCTGACGATAAGTGTTCTTTCTGTTGCCATTTTCTTTAAGCCTTACTCGGTCCATCCGTTGAATTCTCAATATCCTTCTGTAGAACTATATTTCAGCTCCATCTCCGTGAGGGAAAATTGTCAAAGATTCACTACCATCTTGATACGACCGTCCTAAACACTAAGCCCCGCACCAATGATAACAATAATAATAATAATAAAAACCCTGATAGGTCCTTTCCAGAGACACAAGCCCACGCCCCAGTAATAATAATAATAATAATAATAATAATGACCTGTTTCAACAGTTCTAACCACAAGACCCCGCGCCAGTACAAGTTAGTTTATTGTCTTCTCTCCTTAATTGTAGTTTTTCTCATATTCTCTAACACTCAGTGGCCCCTTGTGTCCTAGTGGCTTTATTCCCTTTGATCTTCAGAAACTTAAATGCAATGTCAATCGTTATCTTCTGTCTTCTTAATTCTTGTTCTTTTATTGTCTTCTCTCCTTAATAGTAGTTTTTCTCATATTCTCTAACACTCAGTAACCCCTTGAATCCTAGTGGCTTTATTGCCTTTGATCTTCAAATATTTAAATGCAATATCAATCGTTATCTTCTGTCTTCTTAATTCTTGTTCTTTTATTGCCTTCTTTCCTTAATAATATTTTATTCTCATATTTTCTGACACTCAATAAACCCTTGCGTCCTAGTGGCGTTATTGCCTTGCTTGCGGTAAAATAATCAATATAAAAATGAAGGAAATAATTGGCGCTTTATAGACGTAAAAGTGCCGCCTAACAAGTGTTTTTGGTGAAGTCATATATATATATATATATATATATATATATATATATGGTTGGATAGATGTGAGCTTGTGACCCTGGGTTTCACGCTTTAGCGATCGTCAGACAATAAAGCGTGAAACCCAGAGTCACAAGCTCACATCTATCCAACCATATATGTTAGCTCTATCTCTGATATTGAGTGCTTTCTAATAAGTACCGCGCATATAATATATAAATAATTATACATATATATATATATATATATATATATATATATATATATATATATATATATTTATTTATATTTATATGCACACACGTTTCATACACACACACACACACACACACACATATATATATATATATATATATATATATTCTGTTTCTTTTCTGATATACATATCATTACCTATTGTATGGATAAATTATTTTACAAATTTAAATACTCTTGTCTATTATATATATATATATATATATATATATATATATATATATATATATATATATATATATATCGGCGAATGTTCTTTTATATTGTATTGTATTAATGGTTTGTTTTCTTTGCGCGAAACCTCTGCTAACTGTCAAGAATGCCTGGAAGCAAACAACATTTTTTCCATCCGGTTGCGTGCTTTGAAACTGTCCGTTTTAGGACGATAGTTCCAAGAGTTTCCACATAAAGAACATCGAATACCTCCCCACCCCAGCATCCCTTATAACTTCAGGAAATAAACACTGTTGAATATTCTGTGGGAACGTTTGTCTTTGCAGTGAAAACCAATTATTTTTCCGCTTCGTTTATATAATTCGAGTTTAGGAAATGCCTCCTTAACGAGGTGTGGCTGACATTCATTAGAAATTAATTAAAATTACCATTTTCTTGTATTGTGTGGGTTTTTTTTTTTGTTGTTGTTGTTGTTTTGTTTGTTTGTTTCATATTAGATTAAACAGTATTTGCAACAAAACTTGAACTCATAACAAGTTCAAATATCCGGGGGACTAAATAAAATGTCAAATATTGAGAAATCTAACCCTGAAATTCGAAATGGCAGTGAACTAGAGAAAGATGCCTTCCAGAAGATAAGTATTACTCTGTCACACATAAATGACGCACTTTAAATTCCAAGTGTTATGGTTACGATCATTCGGAGGGCTACCTAATCGCCCATTAGTCATAGAAATACACTTATATCCCCCATCAGTCTATGAAAATACATCCACTCACGCACTCGATGCCCGGTGGGTCTTGCGACCTGTCCAGAAGCGCCCCCCTATCGTTGACTTATGTTAGTATGAGTAGCAGGATTGTACCATCGGGGTCTTGCTAAGCCTATTGCAATGCATGTAGCACTTGGCATTTCCCAGTAGTAACCCTTTCGTGGCCGAGCAAAACGTTGCTTAAATTCGGTAATCAGACGAGAGCTGGTTTATGGAAAGAAACATTTGGGAGTACAATAAGCTTTTTGAAAGAATCAGTTTTTTAGTTTACCTGCGCCCTTCGTTAAGGTTTGATGCTGGATCTTAGTTTTTTACGTTGTAAATGAATCTAGTCATGTTATTAATGCAAATTGGTAAAATCAGACATTAGTTATCAAATTATTTTTCATTTCTTTTTTAAGGGATTAGATTGTCAGAAATGAAATGACGCAGTTTATATGAAATGAATAAAAAGAGGAAATTAAATATTAATGAAATAATTTATTTAATTTTTTATTTTATACCAGCAGGAGAGCCCGACGTTGCCTGGGGATGTAACAGTAAGAGATAGATCAAGTATCGACTGAAAAATAAAATTGACAAAGATTATTGTTTAAGGTTGACGGACACGCATGTCTTAATGAGATTTTTTTTTTCTTTTTTTTACGAATTGGTCAAACCCAAACTCCAAGAAAAACATTGTTTGCAGTTGTTATGAGTCTACCGATTGAATAGAATTTTTCAATTTTATTATAAACAATTGTCTTGTAAATGGAATTTTTAAAGCATTCTGAATGTAAAAATAAAGAAAAAAGTGTGCAAGACAATAAGAAAGACTACCTGCCAAAAAAAAAAGTGAAGTTTTGTTGAAATCGGTTGAAAAATGAAGGAAATCCGATCCCATATATAAACGAACACACACACACAAACACACACACACACACACACAAACAACCTGGGTTTTATAAGTATAACTTGATATGAGTTGTCCCCCTTTCATTCTCGAAACAACGATGCCTCTTAATCGTGTTTTCAAATTGATTTCGTGCAAAAACAATTGTTTTTCCAATTATTGGCACTGTCAGAACCACCGCAAGGTAATTTTACGTAGTCCTGTGAAGTTTTGTTGAAATCAGTGGAAAATCCGATCAAATATATAAACGAACAGACACGCACACAACCTGGGTTTTATAATAAGTATGATATATATATATATATATATATATATATATATATATATATATATAAATTTTTAAAGATGATAAAGAGGACACTCATTTATCAACACCATGTTTATTTCAAGTAAATTAATTAGTTAATTAATATTTCATTTCATTTTTATTCATATAATATATATATATATATATGTATGCATTTATATATATATACATACATATATATACATACATACATATATATATATATATATATATACATACATACATATAGATATATATACATACAAGTATATATACATAGATATATATCTATACGTACATATAAATAAACACACACGCACATACATATATATATATATATATATATATATATATATATATATATAGTTAAAAATCCGCGGGTAAGTAATAGAAGTGAATCCTAATAATATAAATTAATAAATATTTTTATTCATATATATATATATATATATATATATATATATATATATATATATATATATATATATATATATATATATAAAGTAAAAAATCCGCATGGAAGTTATCCAAGTAAATTCTAATAAATTAAAATATTTTTATTCATATATATATATATATATATATATATATAGTAAAAAATCCTCGTGGAAGAAATCCAAGTGAATTCTAATAATATAAAAAAATAGATATTTTTATTCATGTAATATATATATATATATATATATATATATATATATATATATATATATATATATAATTAAAAGTCTGCGGGTAAGTAATCTAAGTGAATCCTAATAATATAAGATATTAAAACTGATCCACAATAATTTATGTGTTTCTTGCTTGAATGGAGTCTTCGAGCCATTGTATATTTACATACGTTCTATACCTTACATTGAGCATGTTTGCCCATAAATGTAATATAATTTAAGACTCCTATATTTTTATCATATATATATTTGACTGTTCTCCTACGAACCTCTAAATTCATGATCCCATCTTTAAAAAAAAACATTATCATCCTTTGATGAGGATAAACAATTCAAATTACCTCTACCTTGTTAGAGAATGTTTTATTGCGTTTGAAAACCTCAAAATGCTTAAATAACTTCTAATCAGTAAGAGAGATATCATTTTGTTGTGACGCCTTCGTATATGTCTATGGTAAAAAAATAGCGGCAGAACATTTATGTAAAAAATATCAACAATAAATATTTATAGTATAATTACCAACAATACATTTTTAAAACAAAATTACTAGCAATACATTCTCTAGAATTACCAATAATACATTTTATAGCGTAATGACCAACTGCGTTTCATCTGTATTTGAAGGCATAAACTTACTTTCGAAATATATTTAGATAGACCCATAAAATTGGGTTCAAAATATTTTGATTTCGTCATTAAATAACCCATAGAGGTGTTGATATGCCACTAAAAATCAACCAACCAAACTGAAAGAACTCTTTCATGACATTAGTCCTGCAATTTCTTAATGGAATCAAACTGTGTTCGAAGATATAACTTTTAAAAAAATTACACCATAAAATACACATATCGCCACCTCTAATAATTATGTCCACACAAACATGTATATGCACAAAAGCTGAGTATCATCTACCATGTATTCAATTGTGAAAACAGAATAACATATATCATATATTTATTTCTTCCATACTCAACATTAAATGACCCATATAGGGGCTGATGTGGCGTTAAATAGACAATCAATCAATGTAATGTGTAGTGTTAAGTAGGATTTGAGAAGAAAAATTAAGTCTTCGTTTATTTCCTAAAATGCAATGTTATTATCATCCAGTGTTTTATGTCCAGACCTTAATACCAAGGCAATGGCTTCAAGCAGAAGATGCAAAAACAATCGCGATTTCTTTCTTTTTTTAATTAAATTAAAATTAAATTTAATAATTAAGTATAACTCAAGACTTCAATATTAAATAAAACAGTATTTAATTATAACGCAAATAAATACTTAAAAAAGTAAAAGTCAAACAAAGATAATTAACCAATTCAGTGAATACCTTGTTAGTAGGGTGGATCGATTTAACGTCCGATAAATCCTAAATGAAAACCCAAATCATTGACGGACAATAATTCACACTAATTCGACTGGATATTTCCACTCAATAATCATTCAATAAACAAATGAAAATATCGAGGTACATTTAGCAATATTTTTAAAATGTATACATTTAAATGTTATGAAATAAAACCATAGATTTATAAAAAATACACACACAAATGTAAACTTATGTTATTTCAATGTTTTTATTCAACTATTTGTACAAATTATTTAGTGTGAAACATGTGTCTTTTTCCAATTTCTTCAATGTTTCGTCGAATGTGCAACAAGCAGAACCTCATTTCTTCTTCAGCAGAGTGTAGTCTTTCTCACATTTTATTTTTGATGTTATTTATTGTTGAGAAGCCTAATTCACAAAAATAAAAAATAAAAAATTTAGATTTCGGCATTAAATAACCCAGTGTTTCTCAATCTTTTTAAGCAACGGCACACCTAGAAGCAAATGAAAATATCACGGCACACTTAGCAATATTTTTAAAGGGTATACATTTAAATGTTCTGAAATCAAACCATAGATTTTTTAAAAAGACAAACACAAATATAAACTTATGTTAGTTCAATGTTTCTATTCAACTATTTATGCAGCTTATTAAGTGTAAAACCTGTGCTTGGGGTTTTTTCACGGTTTCGTTAATGTTTGGTCGAATGTGCGATTTCTTTGTCAGTTGCGCATTAGTCTTTCTCACTTCTTATTTTTAATGTTAATTTGGGCTGAGGAGCCTAATTCACATAACTAAGAAGCAGGAACTTGCAATATAAACTGATAAAGTCTTTTTAGCTAACGTGGTATATTCCACTTGTATTAAAATCTAAAATGTATCAATGGATACCGTCGACTGTTTTATTTTGAAGCCTCGATCACTAGAAATGGAGGGGGAAGAAGTAAGTAAGAAATACAAGTCACAAGGTCCCCTCAGGACAGAGGTTTACTGAGTGAGGTTGTTAAAAGGGAGGTGGAAGAAGTAAGAACTACAAGGCCCAAAAACCACTCAAGGCAGAGGCTTACTGAGTGAGATTGTTAAAAGGGAGGTGGAAGAAGTAAGTAAGAAATACAAGGACCAAGGACCACTGAAGGCAGAGGTTTACTGAGTGAGGTTGTTAAAAGGGAGGTGTAAGAAGTAAGTAAGAAATACAAGGCCCAAGGACCACTCAAGGCAGAAGTTTACTGAGTGAGATTGTTAAAAGGGAGGCGGAAGAAGTAAGAAATACAAGGCACAAGGACCACTCAAGGCAGAGCTTTACTGAGTGAGATTGTTAAAAGCAAGGTGGAAGAAGTAAGAAATACAAGGCACAAGGACAACTCAAGGCAGAGGTTTACTGAGTGAGATTGTTAAACGGGAGGTGGAAGAAGTAAGAAATACAAGGCCCAAGGTACACTCAAGGCAGAGATTTTCTAAGTGAGATTGTTAAAAGGGAGGCTGAAGAAGTAAGTAAGAAATACAAGGCCCAAGGACCACTCAAGGCAGATGTTTACTGAGTGAGTTTGTAAAAAGGGAGGCTGAAGAAGTAAGAATTACAAGGCCCAAGGACCACCCAAGGCAGAGTAGGTCAGTGGTGAGATTGTTAAAAGGGAGATGGAAGAAGTAAGAAATGCATATTATGAGAATATGAAGGATAGATATCGGTTGACTTGGGATTTAAAAAAAATAAGATTGTAATTGTCAGGGAAAATATCCTCTAAAAGTAACAGTTCTGTGGAAGAATTGCCTGAATGGAACTTGTTCCTTAGCCAAAGAAGACGAACGGAATGTGGATGGTTTACAACTGTGCACCATGGCATGGTAGATCTGAGTTGTGAACGTCTGAACTAGCGGAATTCTGGAATGGAAATCGTTAAAAATCTGCCATAGTAATAGCATTAGATCCAGTGTTTCTCAACGTTTTTAAACAACGGCACACCTAAGAGCAAATGAAAATATCGAGGAACATTTAGGAACATTTTTAAAGGGTATACATGCCAAACCCCGTCGAACGCCTTCGACATATCAAGAGCCACAACCTGATATTCACCATTCTTATCTAAACCTCTGTCATAGTAATAGAGTTAGACCCAAATATTTCACAACGTTTTTGAACAACTACACACCTAGGAGCAAATGAAAATATCGAGGAACATTTAGGAACATTTTTAAAGGGTATACATGCCAAACCCCGTCGAACGCCTTTGAGATATCAAGAGCCACAAACTGAGCCTCGCCATTCTTATCTAAACCTCAGTAGAGTTAGATCCAGTGTTTTACAACGTTTCTAAGCAACGGTACACTGAAAAATGCAATAATCCCCGTCTGCAACGGTAATTAGTCAGTGGTCGGATACAAAGATTTCAAAAACGGTTTGGTTTGTTTTGTTTTGTTTTACGGCATATCAACTTCAATGGGTCATTTAATGCCGACAACTTTTTTTTTTTTTTTGGTTTGTCAAAAATCTATTTCTGTTCATATTTATTTCCTCAAAAATGTATAGCTGGAAATATTTTTTTAAAGGCGTATAGCTGGTCATATTATTTTTTTTTAAAGGTATTGCTAGTAACATTATTTTTTTCAAAAAACGTACAGCTGGCTACATTGTTTTTTTCAAAAACGTATTACCAGAGGCCTTGCTGTTGGACGTAGTTTATCGTCATACTCAGGACGCGGACGTTGTTTTTTTTCATACCCTGGACGCGGATGTAGTTTATCGTATTACCCAGGACGCGGATGTATTTTATCGTCTTACCCAGGACGCGGATGTAGTTTATCTTCATACCCAGGACGCGGATGTATTTTATCGTCTTACTCAGGACGCGGATGTAGTTTATCTTCATACCCAGGACGCGGATGTAGTTTATAGTCTTACCCAGGACGCGGATGTAGTTTATCGTCATACCCAGGATGCGGATGTAGTTTATCGTCTTACCCAGGACGCGGATGTAGTTTATATTCATACGCAGGACGCGGATGTAGTTTATCTTCATACCCAGGACGCGGATGCAGTTTATCTTCATATCCAGGACGCGTATGTAGTTTATCGTCTTACCCAGGACGGGGATGTAGTTTATCGTCATTCCCAGGACGCGGATGTAGTTTATCGTCTTACCCAGGATGCGGATGTAGTTTATCGTCTTACCCAGGACGCGGATGTAGTTTATCGTCATACCCAGGATGCGGATGTAGTTTATCGTCTTACCCAGGACGCGGATGTAGTTTATCTTCATACCCAGGACGCGGATGTAGTTTATAGTCTTACCCAGGACGCGGATGTAGTTTATCGTCATACCCAGGATGCGGATGTAGTTTATCGTCTTACCCAGGACGCGGATGTAGTTTATATTCATACGCAGGACGCGGATGTAGTTTATCTTCATACCCAGGACGCGGATGCAGTTTATCTTCATATCCAGGACGCGTATGTAGTTTATCGTCTTACCCAGGACGGGGATGTAGTTTATCGTCATTCCCAGGACGCGGATGTAGTTTATCGTCTTACCCAGGATGCGGATGTAGTTTATCGTCTTACCCAGGACGCGGATGTAGTTTATCGTCATACCCAGGATGCGGATGTAGTTTATCGTCTTACCCAGGACGCGGGTGTAGTTTATCTTCATACCCCGGATGCGGATATAGTTTATTGTCTTATCTAGGACGCGGATGTTTTTTTATCGTCATACCCAGGACGCGGCTGTAGTTTATCGTCATACCCAGGACGCGGATGTAGTTTATCTTCATACCCAGGACGCGGATGTATTTTATCGTCTTACTCAGGACGCGGATGTAGTTTATCTTCATACCCAGGACGCGGATGTAGTTTATAGTCTTACCCAGGACGCGGATGTAGTTTATCGTCATACCCAGGATGCGGATGTAGTTTATCGTCTTACCCAGGACGCGGATGTAGTTTATATTCATACGCAGGACGCGGATGTAGTTTATCTTCATACCCAGGACGCGGATGCAGTTTATCTTCATATCCAGGACGCGTATGTAGTTTATCGTCTTACCCAGGACGGGGATGTAGTTTATCGTCATTCCCAGGACGCGGATGTAGTTTATCGTCTTACCCAGGATGCGGATGTAGTTTATCGTCTTACCCAGGACGCGGATGTAGTTTATCGTCATACCCAGGATGCGGATGTAGTTTATCGTCTTACCCAGGACGCGGGTGTAGTTTATCTTCATACCCCGGATGCGGATATAGTTTATTGTCTTATCTAGGACGCGGATGTTTTTTTATCGTCATACCCAGGACGCGGCTGTAGTTTATCGTCATACCCAGGACGCGGATGTAGTTTATCTTCATACCCAGGACGCGAATGTAGTTTATCGTCATACCTAGGACGACTCCAGAACTGGTTCTCTCAACAACAGGTCTCAGTAGCAAAGGTTTCCCTGTTTTTTGTTTTTTTTTCCATAGTCTATACTTTACTATATGAATATAATTTAGGAAAAAAGCAATTTTTTCTTGCCCTTAGTCAAAAATACCAAAATTAATCTGCATTACATTGCACGTTACCATTTTGAAAGTGAAAATAATTAAAAAAATTCTTTCAAATCTTTTATTCATGATCTTTCATTTTAAAATTTATTAATAACCACTTGATTGTCATCATTGTCCTCAATTTTTTTTTACTTTTCTCTGTTGTCATCGACACTGATTTTTTTCTAAACCATGTTTTGACAAAAGGGGTGACATCCTATAAATCTAAAGGGAGTCCAATAAGATTAATTTCCATCAAGTATTTTCTTCTTTTATCTGAGCATATAATATTCATTGTTGAAAACCTTCTTTCTTTCTAGGAAAAAACTGATAGCAATCCTATTGATTATAGTTTTCTCTTTTTGTACAGGATTATAAAAGTTTTTCAGGACATTTTCCAATAGTTACGAAAAACATGAATGGGAATGTTGTGATGAAAAGTTTGACTGAAGCCATTAAGCTTTTCGTCTGCAGCTTACAAGAAAATAACTATTTCAGCAGTTCAAATTTATATTAACCTTTATTCGATCATCTAAATTTACATCCCCAACCGATTATGTGACTACAATGTGTAGACAATCTAAAATTAGTAGTTTGTTTATTCGGGTTGCTGCTAGCAACAAATTCGCTGAGCTCATAAAATTCCCAGAACAGGTTTGCGCGAACCTGTGCGAACCGGCTGAATCACGCCATTGGATTTAGCTAGCCAACCTGATAGATATTCTCGCATACGAATGGCCGCGCTGTTTTAGACATCTACACAACATACATATGAGAATCTAGATTTGTCAAGATTTTTAAAGATGACACGAGTTTTGGGGTTAATGTCTTAGATTTTGTCGCCTCTTGGGTAAAAAAAATCGCTATTACCTATCTTGTGTTCAATTTCTTTATTTCTACTGCTTGATTTCTTATAGATGATAGATCGTTAAATATAGAAAAAAAACAACAACCATAACCCTTTGAGGCCCGACCACCTCTTTACCGGTGGTAGGGCAAAATGACGTAATGCCCAGGTTGAGCGGTGCATAAATACTAACGTCGTGTTTTGCTATTCTGCTATACAACCTAGTGCGACATACATACCTTCCCCAAGGTTAATTGCACGTAAAATGAATGTAAGCATACCCGACTGGAATTCGAACTCGGCTCTCCTGATTTCTCATTCCGTTATCCATTACAACAAACCAGAAGAGACTTGGAGCAACAGAAACATGGTTCTACAGGAGGATGCTGAGGATACCATCGACCGAATCTATGAGCAATGATGTTTTACAGATAATGGAAACAAAAAGGACACTGATAGTTAACATCAGGGAAAGGCAGTTGAAATTTCCGGTGCACGTAATGAGGAAAGACGGCTTGGAAAATATGATACTCACAGGACAGATTGAAGGCAAGAGTGACAGAGGAAAGCAAAACATTATATATTTAGTGATCTTGAGTAAATGGATGGCAGAACAAGGTTTAGAAGTAACAACAAAAAGGGAAAATTTATCAAGCGCTAAGAAGGATAAGAAATTGTGGAGAGCCATGATCGGCTACGTCCTGAAAGGACACGACACATAAAGAATAAAAAAACATCCGTTTTGAAAAGGCTTTCGCTATTATAAAGAAAGGTTCAGCAATGTGTGTTTATAGTGAGCATTTTATGACCACTTTTTTACGCAAAAGATAATGGGTCTCTCGCTACATACAGGTAATTCTTTCAAGATATTAAAATCGTGCATTTTCAATAGCCAGTTGAACTATAAACAGGTAATTGTTTCTGGTAGGGTTAAGACTGATACATTATCGGTGAGTGTAACCTACCTGGTAGGCCGACATTCCTACCGTATCTTTAGCTAAGCATAACGGTTTCAAGTAAACCCCATAGCCTGCCTCCTTGAGCCTAACTTCTTTCTTTCTTTTGCTACATGATCAACAAAACACCATTCACTAAGTCTTCCGCTTAAAATCTACAAATAAAGAATTACCAAAGTGTTTTTTTCCTTTGTTTAATTTTCATTCATCTTCGTTCGTACGTTTTCGTATCGCTGAGGTAATGCTTTTTCAACGGCACCACTTATGACTGTCACGGTTCTATACCGGACGTGTTCCGCATCCTGTCTTCCTCTGTTTATTTATATTCATTTTAATTTATTAGGTTGGTGCAAAAATAATGTCGTTTTCTCACATATGTTACTTTTATATAAAACGACATTATTTTTGCACCAACCTAATATTATATTTCTCATAATTTATATTATATTTATCTTATAATACTCCGTAACATATGTTCGTTTTCATTTTCAAGTTTTTTTTCACTGCTCTTTGGACTGTCATAGTTGAAACTCCTCTCTCTTGTGCCAAATATCTTATGGATTGAGTTGGATCTTTTCTAATTGACCGCTTTAGCTCTTACTTGAAATGATGACCCCTCTTGCTGTTGTGACCTCCTCATCCAATTTTCCTTTCTACTGTTCCCTCTTTTTAAAAATTATTCACCGTTCTCTTGATGGTTCTTGAATAGATTTTTAAGGTGGGAGCCAGAGTATGAATGTTAGTACCATTAGTGAAAGCCTGAATGATCTTTTCCCTCTTACTATTGCTCAGTAACTGGTGAGGTTTTCCAAAGTATGTTTACATATACGCCGGATGTAAGAGCAAAATTGTCCAAATCGTGTGACAGTATGTGATAATTGTCCATCCCATAAAATGTTTAATATCTAAAAAAAAAAAAAACAAAAAAAAAAAACACTAAACAGTTTGAATGTCATTTTTCCAGTTTTTCAGATGAGACGTTTAGCCATCTTGACACCACTTGTAAAAAAAACCCTTTGAGCTATTCAGCTACAAAGAGAACAGGTTAAAATCATTCTGTGTCAGCCTCACTATGCCTTTCCAACTGAGCAATGGTGAGAGGAAAAAGATCATTCAGTACCATGGCGAGTAAGTTTAAAAAAAGAGGAAACAGTAGAGAAGAAAAGTGGATCAGTAGTTCATAGCAGAAAGACGAATCCTAATTTCAAGTTAGAGATAAATACATTCTTATTGTTCAAAGTAGAGACCAATAGAGTTATAAAAATCTTCAGGGAATTCCAGTAAGATATCTTTAATCATTTCTAAGGTAGAACTGTTCAAAGCTTCATGTAACAATTGGACAATTTTGCTGTTACGTCCGGTACTCTAAATATTAAAACCTAATTTGGATGTTAGTAATGTGTCTGAAGAAAGATAAGAAGACAAAGTGGAAAAGCTATTGAGTCAACGCATTTCGCTTCTTTGTGGTACGTTTATTCAGGTAGGAATGAGAAACAAACCCGTTTGCGAAGGAAAGTGCATTTTGACAAAAGGCTAATAAATATCCTTATCAGATGCTACAGCCAGAAAGTATCGCCCTCCGTGTTGATTTCGTAAACGTCTGCTGGGTTTGAAACTAGCCCACTTCGAGTAGATTTTTTTCTTTACTTTGTATACCGCATTATCCTACTAACGCTATTTTTTAAGTGATTGGTAACATTGTGTATGAACCCGGTCGGAGGTTGACCGTGAAGAATTGTGAGATCAGTGCACTTGCAATGTATTTTCGTCTTAATGAATTTTTTTATGGCATTTATTATACCTAAATTGTTTGGTTTTGTTTAGAGGCATATCAACCTATGGGTTATTTAATGCCGGAATTTAAATATTTCGAACACAATTCTATGGCTTCAACTAAATATAAGTAAATGTAAATAACCCGAAATGGAAATGGAGACGCTGTCCATTAATTCACCGTAGCTCTTCTCATACCACGATGGAAAATATAGAATTAACTGTGAGCGACGAAGTGATCAAGGCTCAAATCTCATTGAGTTTAATTATCACAGTTTAATTAACATTCCTAACAGGAATTTAGGGCCCTGCTAACAATTCTGACGATAATAATTAAAGTTTCATTTTTAACAGACATCAGCGAGCGGGGTTTAAATTGACAGTGGAATGATGAAAGAAGGAAATTTGAAAGATAAAAATAAATAAAAAAAATGAAACTAAAATAAAACGCAGAACGTGCAGTGAATTGTGACTGGAAGCACATTGTTTTAAAGTTCACAAAAATGAATTCGATTGAAAAGAACCAAAAAGGAACGGCTAAAGAATGAATAACAAAAGCAAAATAAATTCCAAGAAAAAAACAAACACCCCCCCCAAAAAAAACAATGGATTATCCGTAAATGTCAGAGGCGATTTCATATCATTGGCTCCAAGTAATAATGAGAATTAATTTTTAAAACTCGTGAAATTCACAAAAGAATATCTGCTTTTCTATTTCCGAATCTGCATTTCACGGGGCCATCCAATGACCTTCCTTATTATCATGTTTATATTCTACAGGAGGTAATTTTATGCGTACACCTTTGTGCAAATTAATTGAAACAAAACGAATTCCGTTATTATTTACATTTTTTTTCGTATTTTCCCAGTGAAACAAGCCCAAGTGCACATGTTAGTACTTCGTATGCCCATTCCCCGAAGTCGTTTCTTGCAGATTAACCACAGATTCTCGATTGGATTTAAATCAGGGGTGTTTCCGGGTTTCAGTCTATCTATCTCAGCCTGTTCATATCTATCTATCTATCTATCTATCTATCTATCTATCTATCTATCTATCTCAGTTTATTCATTATATATATATATATATATATATATATGTATATATATATATATATATATGTATATATATATATATCAGCATCTTCTTATCTATCTATCTATTTATCTATCTATCTCAGCCTATTCATTATCTATCTATCTATCTCAGTCTGTTCATATCTATCTATCTATCTATCTATCTATCTCAACCTATTCATTATCTATCTACACCCTTGTGCAAATTAATTGAAACAAAGCGAATAATTCCGTTATTATTTACATTTTTTTCGTATTTTCCCAATGAAAAAAACCCAAGTGCACATGTTAGTACTTCGTATGTCCATTCCACGAAGTCCTTCCTTGAAGATTGACCACAGATTCACGATTGGATTTAAATCAGGAGAGTTTCTGAGCCAGTCTATAGTACTTTAATTTGCTCACTGGTAAGGCTTGCAGGTGCGTTGGTGCAGCGTTACAATTTTCGTACGCTTTATTCGAGTAATGTCCATCACACACAATGGCCGTAGGACAACTAATCGACAGTCGAGACAATAGTGTATGGGTATGATAAAAATTTGATGCAATCACGGATTACGCAATATTTTTCAAGGCCAAACAAATTTCACCATACACCCCGAAAATAGATACATATCATTGCACACCACTGCAAATGGCATAATCTAATGAAAAAAAAGAAATCGATTACACCGTGTCACTCCAGTGGGTCTAAAACTGATCTTATGGTGAAGGAAAGGAAATTAAAGCGATTGTTTCATTTAATTTACCCGTTGGTGTAAATTCAACTTCTTTTTCTTCGATGTGTCCTTTCACGCGTGTCCATTTTGCCATAGATATGTATTACGTGTGTCAAATTTTCCAAGCCTTCTTTCCTCATTATCGCCCAGACATTTCAACTAACTCTTTATGATACTGAGTACTACTGTTCTTTTTCGTTTTCATAAATAAACCTCTAATGTCATTTACTAATTTCACAGGATAAATTCATTAAAGCAAAAGATATATATATTTCTTCTGTGCCGTGACATTTCAGGAAGTTGGTGATGATGGCTATCCACGATTTCCTGTCCCTTGTAGCGCGAATAAAATTTGTCTTTTTATTTCTCCTAAAACTTGTTCCGTCATCCATTTACTCAAGCTCATTCTTCTTCTTCTTCTTCTTCTTCTTCTTCTTCTTCTTCTTCTTCTTATTCTTCTTCTTCTATGTGCCTTGATCTTTCAGGATGTTAATAAATTTTGTCTTTTTCTTATTTCTCGTAAACATTGCACTGGCAAACATTAATAAACTAAGAGACATCTCGCTACTTTCCATCAGCATGGCTGATGCTAAGTTCCATGAAAGTTAATCATTACACTTTCTTGTGCTCATGTTCTCAGGAGATAAGAAATGGAAAGATTATCTTGAATCAATTGCTAAGTCAGCTCCTAAGAAAGTTAGTTCACTGTGTCGCGTAAGACAATTTTTCACTCAAAATCTATCTTACATATCTATAAGACTACCAGTCGCCTATTCTTAGAATATTGTTGCCAGATATAGTCCGGGGTCCCCGCTGCTATTTACCTTGAGGTCCTTGTTAAAATACAAAGAATAATCAGGAATATTATTGATCCTAATATGGCGGTTCTGCTTTAGTCACATGCCCACCGCCGTAAAAGTGCCTCATTCTGTGTATTTACTTTCAGGGTAATTGTTCGGTTGAGGTCTACGCTATTGTATCTAGGTATATTAATTTCAACGGAATACTAGACTGGTGTTGAGATCTCATTAATTTACTGTTTAGTTGGTTAGACGTAAGCGTAAGTTCTATGCAAACAGTTTGTTTTCTTGCTTGTAGAAACGCCCTTTTGGCTTTATATTTTCCAGCCAACTTTAATCTCCAAAATATTTTAATGCAATGTCAATCGCTATCTACTGTCCTCCTGATTACTCTTTCCTCTTCCCGCTCATTATTCTTCCTAATTCTTCCACACCCAGTAACCCCTTGTGTCTTAGTGGCTTTATTGCCTTGCTTGTGGAACTCCCTTCTGGCTCCATGCTTTCCAGTCAACTTTAATCTTCAAATATTTAAATGCAATGTCAATCGCTATCTACTGTCCTCCTGATTACTCTTTCCTCTTCCTGCTCATTATTAATGTTACTGTTCCTAATTCTTCCACGCCCAGTAACCCCTTGTGTCTTAGTGGCTTTATTGCCTTGTTTGTGTACCTCCCTTCCAACTCCATGCTTTACAATCAACTTTAATCTTTAAATATTTAAATGCAATGTCAATCGCTATCTACTCTCCTCCTGATTACTCTTTCCTCTTCCCGCTCATTATTAATGTTTCTGTTCATAATTCTTCCGCGCCCAGTAACCCCTTGTGTCTTAGTGGCTTTAAGACCTTGCTTGTGGAACTCCCTTCCGGCTCCATCCTATCCAGCCAACTATAATCCTCAAATATTTAAATGCAATGTCTATGACCAATAATACTGGATTTTATCAAGAAGCTCAAAGTAAATAGCAGGGTTACCGGACCATTTTTGGTAGCAATATTCTAAGCATGGACGAATGGTAGACTTATGGACGTATAAGGTAGCTTCCGAAGAGATGAATTGTCTTGCACGACATAATGAACCGACATTCTTAACAGCTGATGTAGCCATGGATTTAATATAATCTTTCCACTTCATATCAGTAGAGAACGTTAGCCCGAGAAGACAAAAGAGTCACTGTCTTGGAGGTTAGCATCAGCCATGTTGATGGAAGGCAGAAGGACGATGAAGAGAAGTTTAGTTTTGACATATGCTAATGGTACTAGTAATATTACTGGTTAAATATCCCACATTCAGTCACCGCGTAACCAGTGCTATGATTAAGACAAGAGTAAATAGTCGTGCCATCAGTATAGAGAGCGAGCTGAGAACGGATGACATACGGAAGGTTGTTGAGAACATTTTTTTTAAAATCATGCTAAGAAGAAATTCAGTGAAATATGTAATTCTTCCAACCACCAATCTCTCAACAAGCATGAGAAACTTAAACGGGATAATGTCGGTATGAAGAAGACATAACTGGGAGGTACAGTTATGATTTACATTATTTAAATTCGCAACTTTCAGGTTTAGGGATGAGGAATTATCATTATTTACATTATTTACAGTCAAACTAATATCCTCATCTTTGTTGTTATTATCACAATGTTTCGGCTATGAGGAATTATAATTATTTATATTATTTACAGTCAGACTAACATCCTCATTTTAGTTGTTTTTATACACTGTAATCAACAAAATCAAAACCAAGCAACGCGCATGCGTGGAATTAAAAATATAAAATGGCGACAATTTTCCCATCGCACCCTGTACAAAATCCCAAAGAAAAATAATTCTTAATCATTTTTTACGAGTGGACCAGTCAGTTCAAACGATGTTACACATCCTGAAAACTATTAGGCTGGTGCAAAAATAATGACGTAATAATGTCGTTTTTTGACGTTAAAAAATACGTCAAAAAACGACATTATTACGTCATTATTTTTGCACCAACCTAATATATAACAAACACTGTTGTTTCCGACTTCGAAACGAGGTTACATTCGACGTGTTTAATTCATAAGGTTAAATATTTTGTTCTACTTCAGTCGTTTTATGTAACAGCAAAGGGCCTTGTTGAGAATCTGGGATAGTCGTTACTCTCATATCGGAAAAAAAAGATTGACTGAAGAAAAGGAGGATTGTCTTTGCAAATACATGTCTAAGTTTGCTTGAACTCTCGTTCCAAATAAAATGATATGGGTTCTTGATTCTTGCGATGATCTGTTAAAATGTCAAGAGTTGGGTGGTGGCTGAAGAAGATCTTCAAACTGGGTCATTTATTTAACTAAACACAGATACGTACCGGCCAAACTCTATTCATATATCTATCTCACTCAATTCATATCTATCTATCTATCTATCTATCTATCTATCTCAGCCTATTCATGATCTATCTCAGTCTCGATCTATCTATCTATCTATCTATCTATCTATCTATCTATCTATCTATCTATCTTAGTGTCTTGATATCTATCTATCTATCTAACTATCTATCTCATTGTGTTGATATCTATCTATCTATCTATCTATCTTAGTCACTTCATATCTATCTATTTCAGCATCTTCATATCTAAGACTTTCCATATATATCTGTCTATCTATCCATGTAAGTCGCTTCATATCTATCTATCTATCTACTAGCAGCATGGCCCGGCGTTGCCCGTGCTTGATTCAAAAATCGTATGACTCATACAGCAATCGCTATCAGTTGACTTAAAATATTTTTGCCCTTCCTTGCCTTTAAATGAGTGCCCTTTTCCGTACTGATGTTGCTACATGCCTTACTTCTTGCCTATCTCACACGAATTTTTTCTAAGCTATATACTAAACATTAAATCTGTTACGAAAAAAGAACTAAACAAAATAAACACAAAACGATCAGTTTTAAAAAACGACTCGTAACTGGAAAAACCGAATGAAAAAAGAATGTTAACAATAAATACTTTTTCACTCCGAACCCAGTTCTGCGGAATCAGAATCAACGTTGATTTTAAGCAAGCGAATGAGCCAATTGGAGTAAAGTGCCATGTAGATTTAAATTTTTCCCACTTTTGACGAATGCAGCTTCGATTTTTTTTTTGCATGCTAGTTAACATTTGTGTCAGTCAGCTGTTGGCTCTCATGCTGGCCAATAGAATCTTCCTGCCTATTCGTGGCAGCCAGCTATAGGCTCTCACTCTGGCAGTAGAAAATGGCCGTAAACTACATGAAAACTGCCGTAGAAGCATGAAAAAAAAACGATTATTTCCACTATCGATGGGAGTTGGGAAATGTAAAGTCAGTCTTGGCCTTCCCGCTAACTTGGAACATGTGCATGTGCATGTAAATGCTGGTGCAAATCCGTCGAAATTTCGGCCGTGCATTCGTTACACACACACACACACACACACACACACACAAATCCTGCATTATATATATATATATATATATATATATATATATATATATAAGGCAACAAAACATGGCGACTGATGTTGCATTTAGTTTTTGATGATTGTAGTTATCAGGGAAGCAAGTGAGAGGAATGGAGTTCCAATATGGAGAAGTACAAGGAAAGAAACTGTTAGAAGGATGATTACATTTAACTATTTCAACAGTAAAAAGTTGGGACCTAGATGCCAATCTAGTAGTACACTTAAATTCATGTAGTCAGGGCACCAGGAAAAAAATGCTCATCAGTGCAGTAGCCATGAAAATATTTGTAGAAAAGACAGAGGGAAGCCACATGTGTGAAAGCAGCTGAAGTCAAGAAGCTAATTCAGTGCCGATTCTATTACAGATCCTACTTTAGATTTTTTTTTTTTTTTTTGAGAATATTGCAGTAAGGGAAGGTAGGGGAAAATTTTATGGATAAAATTTTAACTGCGCAACCAGTAATAAAATTTGCAGAAATGCAATCTATGTTGTTATTCATTTAAACATCATTTAATAGTAATAATATATATATATATAATATATTTAAAGTAATAATAATAGTAATAAAAATAATAGATAGATACACACATACAATACACGCACACACACACACACACATATATATATATATATATATATGAATTATGATCAAATATAGATAGGAATGGCAGGAAATGATAGGAAAAGGGACAAATAGGAAATCTTTATAAATCTGACATGCCTTTATTAACACTTGAGATGTGGAGGTTTATTTTCCACGAGGGTCATCTAGGTGAATGTGAGAGGGGAAGCACGTACCTCTATTCCGGTGTTGCCTGGTGGAAGAAATTGGCTGTATTTATGTAGGCTGCAGTTAGCATCGTAGCCGGTTGGCAATATCTTTTAGTTGAAGACTAAAGATTAACTTCCGCATTTTGACTGTACACATGGGTTTCATTTGGACACCATGTGTATTTAAATCAGTTTCCTGTTATTATTTTTAGTTAGGAGGACTTGTGCATGTTTAGGTTTCATTTGTTTTACTTTTTGTGTATCGTTTTCTGAAAAAAAACAAAAAACGCTGAGTCACCGGAAGTTAACGGCATTCGGACGTTTGAGTAGCCGTCAGTAACTTCCGGCCGAGTGCGATACACTTAACCGTGCTTTCAAATTGATTTCATACAAAAACAATAATTTTACGTAGTGCTGTGAAGTTTTGTTGAAATCGGTTGAAAAATACGATCTCATATATAAACGAACAGACACACGCACAATCTGCGTTTTATAATAAGTAAGATCTATCTCAGTCTCATCATATATATATATATATATATATATATATATATATATATATCATTCTCTTCATATCTCACTTTTTTATATCTATCTATCTTTCTTAGTCCTTTCATATCTGTCTATATCGGTCTTATATCATATCTATCTATCTATCTATCTATCTATCTATCTATCTATCTATCTATTACAGAGTTCTCCTCTCAAATTAGACCCTGTGGTTAAAATCGAAGCTGTTTTCCTCACGAATTCTTTTCCAATTAAAATTGTATGGATTCTTGCATTTTGCGATGATGCTTACATTTCCACAAATATCGAGTGGTGGGCGTTGGCTGAAGTTGATGATCTTCAAATTGGGTTATTTAGCTTAAAAAAACGAGCGATTGATACGTATCGGCCAAAGCGTGTACTCTATACAAGGTACGCACCAACTATATCTAGCTAGCTAGTTAGTTGGCTATTATACAGTTATTTCAGTGTTTCTCTCGTTATCTCTTACTCTCCCTCTCTCTCTCTCTCTCTCTCTGACTCACACACACAGATAGATAGATAGATAGATAGATAGATAGATAGATAGATAGATAGATAGATAGATAGATCTGGACTAAGATAAATATGAAGTCTGAGACAGATAAATACATACATACATATGAACAGGCTAAGGTATATCGATTGATAGATAAATGATAGATTATGAACAGATAGATAGATAGATAGATAGATACATAGATAGATATGAAGTCATAGACAGACATATAGATAGATATACATAGAGTGAGATAGATAGATAGATAGATAGATAGATAGATAGATAGATAGATAGATTATTTTTTACTGTTATCGCATCTATATATCGTGCAGCCTGATTAAAAACACTGAACCCCTATAGTGAAAACTGAACGTATTTATTTTACACAGCCCGTTGAAAATACTTTCGTCCGTGTGTCACAGTTTGTTTGGGAATCGCCTTTTCTTTCATATAATCTTCCTCCTCCTCCATCATTTTCAATGCCTTCCTCATAGTCGTCGCCTCATCTTTCTCGTCATCGTTTATCCTTTCGCTTTCTGTTCTGTCGGCTTCACAACTTTCTTTCTTAATCGCTTTATGAATTGAACCTTTCGAAACATATTTCTCCATCTTCGCCAGAACTTTCTTCGTAGTCTGCTTATTTGCAGACACCATCATCTTATCCTCCACATTAGCCCCTCCAGGTCTGCTCCATCTTCCGTCTCCTCCATATATTTTTCCGTCATTTCCGGCTTATTTCCTAAAGTTCCGCCCCACATTATGCCCTTCCAATTCTCCATCATCTTCTTGAAAGCTTCTTCCATGTGTATCATAGTCTTCCACTTCTTCACTGTCTTCTACTCCACCTTATGCCCCTCCAGTTCTCCTCCAACTTCTTGAAAGCTTCTTCCATATGCATCACACTCTGCCGCTTCTTCACTCTTCTACAACTTCTCAAGAAGATGGAGGAGAACTGGAGGGGCATAAGGTGGAGGAGAAGACGGTGAAGAAGCGCCAGAGTATGATGCATATGGAACAAGCTTTCAAGAAGATGGAGGAGAACTGGAAAGGCATATGTTGGAGCAGAAGACAGTGAAGAAGCGGCAGCGTATGATACATATGGAAGAAGCTTTCAAGAAGATGGAGGAGAACTGGAGCGGCATAAGTTGGAGTTGAAGACAGTGAAGAAGCGGCAGAGTATGATGCATATGGAAGAGGCTTTCAAGAAGATGGAGGAGAACTGGAAGGGAATAAGGTGGAGTAGAAGACAGTGAAGAAGCGGTAGAGTATGATTCATATGGAAGAAGCTTTCAAGAAGATGGAGGAGAACTGGAGGGGCATAAGGTGGAGTAGAAGAGAGTGAAGAAGCGGCAGAGTATGATTCATATGGAAGAAGCTTTCAAAAAGATGGAGGAGAACTGGAGGGGCATAAGGTGGAGTAGAAGACAGTGAAGAAGTGGCAGAGTATGATACATATGGAAGAAGCTTTCAAGAAGATGGAGGAGAACTGGAGGGGCATAAGGTGGAGTAGAAGACAGTGAAGAAGCGGCAGAGTATGATACATATGGAAGAAGCTTTCAAGAAGATGGAGGAGAACTGGAGGGGCATAAGGTGGAGTAGAAGACATTGAAGAAGGGGCAGAGTATGATGCATATGGAAGAAGCTTTCAAGAGGATGGAGGAGAATTGGAAGGGCATAATGTGGGGCAGAACTTTAGGAAAAAAGCCGGAAATGACGGAAAAATATATGGACGAGACGGAAGAAGATGGAGGAGAACTGGAGGGGCATAAGGTGGAGGAGAAGACAGTGAAGAAGCGCCAGAGTATTATACATATGGAAGAAGCTTTCAAGAAGATGGAGGAGAACTGGAAGGGCATAAGTTGGAGTAGAAGACAGTGATCCATCTTCTTGAAAGCTTCTTTCATATGAATCATACTCTTCTACTTCTTCACTGTCTTCTACTCCACCTTATGCCCCTCCAGTTCTCCTCCATCTTCTTGAAAGCTTCTTCCATATGAATCATGCTATGCCACTTCTTCACTGTCTACTACTCCACCTTATGCCCCTCCAGTTCTCCTCCATCTTCTTGAAACCTTCTTCCATATGAATCAGACTCTGCCACTTCTTCACTGTCTTCTACTCCGACTTATGCCCTTCCAGTTCTCCATCATCTTCTTGAAAGCTTCTTCCATGTGTATCATAGTCTTCCACTTCTTCACTGTCTTCTACTCCACCTTATGCCCCTCCAGTTCTCCTCCAACTTCTTGAAAGCTTCTTCCATATGAATCATACTCTACCGCTTCTTCACTGTCTTCTACTCCACCTTATGCCCCTCCAGTTCTCCTCCATCTTCTTGAAAGCTTCTTCCATATGAATCATTCTCTGCCGCTTCTTCACTGTCTTCTACTCCACCTTATGCTCCTCCATCTTCTTGAAAGCTTCTTCCATATGAATCATACTCTGGTGCTTCTTCACTGTCTTCTGCTCCAACTTATGCCCCTCCAGTTCTCCTCCATCTTCTTGAAAGCTTCTTCCCTATGAATCATACTCTGCCGCTTCTTCACAGTCTTCTACTCCACCTTACGACCCCCTTCGATTCTCCTCCATCTTCTTTATCTTATTTATCGTCACATCCCTCTTCTTCAGCGTCTACTCCTCCACCTCATGCTCATTCCATTTCTTCTTCATGTCCTCCATCTTATTTATCTTCATAACCTTCATCATCTTTCTCCAAATTATTCCCATTTTATATTCACATCCTGTTCTCCACCATTTTCAATATCTCCTCCATCTTCTCCATATTTTATCCTAAACTTAATATTTCATTTTTCTTCTCGACCCTCTTTAATATTCCATCCCTCGTTTTATTTTTTCTTCTGCCTCCTGCTATTTTCTTCTTCAGTTTTTACTTTTATTTTCTCATCAGAAATTTCTTCTCTTTCAGTTTTTTTTTATGCCGATAATCGTGGCGCCACGGTGAGAGATGAATATTTATGCAAATTCTTTTCAAAATTTGTATCGTCTTGAAATATTAGACAACTCAAATATTTACCTTCAGCCTGAAATTGTGCAAAATAATCCAATCCCAAATGATCCACAGTCAGCCATGTTTGTTCCACGAAATTATATAAATTCAAAAATGGAAGAATTTAACTTGAGAATTTAAAGCAAGAGTTTAGTGTTGGCTTTTAATTGTTTAGTTTGAATTTTTTGTTGATTTTTGCAAGATATCATTTTTGTTTAAATATTTTTATACAGATGTCTGCCTCTTTTTCGTTCATCTTAGCGTCTGCTTCTTCGTTGACCAATAATATTTCTGTTATTTTTTTTTTTTTAATATCATCCCAAGTAAGTTAGTATGGTAAGGGGTTACTGTTTGTGGGAGAATTAGGATCACAAACATTAATAATGAGCGGGAAGTGAAATGAACAATCAGGAAGACATGGTTTGACAACGCATTTAAATATTTGAAGAAATTTATAGTCGGCGGGAAAGCATGAAGCTGGAAGGGAGTTCCCCAAGTAAGGTAGTAAAGCCACTAAGACACAAGGGGTTACTGTTTGTGGAAGAATTAGGAACAGAAACATTAATAATGAGCAGGAAGAGGAAAGAGTAATGAGGAGGACAGTAGATAGCTATTGACATTGCATTTAAATATTTGAAGATTATAGTTGGCTGGAAAGCATACAGCCGGCAGTTCCACGACAAATTAAGTAAAGCCACTAAGACACAAGGGGTTACCGGGTGTGGAAGTGTTAGGAACATAAACATTAATAATCGTAATGAGCAGGGCGAGGAAAGAGTAATCAGGACAGTAGATAGCGATTGATACTGGATTTAAATATTTGTTGATTAAAGTTGGCTAGAAAGCATGAAGCCGGAAGGGAGTTCCACAAGCGTGAAGTATGAGAAAAACTGTTAGCATAAAACTTACGGCTACATCTTGTCAGATCAACTTTAAATTGATGAGTTTAGTACTGCACTTAAATTCATAGTCTAGGTACCATATCAAGTTGCTCATCCAAATAATTACCATGAAAGATTAAAGACACAGAGACGCGGTAGGTAGGTAACTTGTGAAGAGCCACCACTTCAGGAGCGATACCAGTAATTTTATTTCTGTTTCTTTCTTCCTTTTTTATGCCTCCATCTTTCTCTTTTTCTTTTTTATCCATCTTTTCTTACTTTGTCTTTTCTTCGTCCTTTCTTATTTTTTTCTTTTTTTCTCTTCCTCCTCCATCTTGTTCTTTCTCATTTTCAACTTCACTGTTATCTTCGTCACAGTTTCCTTCGCCTTCCCTTCTTTTTCTGCTATTACCTTTCCTCCTTTGCCTTTTTTACTCTTTTTTTTTTCTTGTATTAGTGCTTCTTATTCTTATTCTACTACTGCTACTACTACTACTCCTACCTTGAAATTTCTCCCCTCCTATATATTGCCCTACTTCTACTACTACTCATTCTTATTTCTCTTCCTCTTTTCTTTTTCTAATATAACTACACCGGCTTAGTTGTTTCCTACTACTCCTTTTTCTCCTAAGTTTACCCCGCCTCCACCTTTGCCGACTCGCCTCCCACTTTTCTTCCTTTTCTACTACTACTGCTACTAGTATTATTTCTTTGTAGTTCCCTTTTCCCTTTCCCTTTATCTTTGTCTGTTTTCATCATTCTGTCCTCCTCCCTTTAATTTTTCTACTTCTAATATTCCCACTCCTCTCACTTCGTCAGGTTTTCTTTTTCTTCTATGTTTACTCCTCCTCCTAAATCGTTTCCTCCGCCTTCCTTTCATTTTATACTTTTACTACTACATCAGTTTCTGTCTCATCTCTATCTATTTTGCCTTCTCTTCCTCTACCTTTGTTTTCATCCTCTTTTTTATTTTCTTCCTTTTTACTTCTTCCTTTCTTTCGTTTCGTCTTGTATTTTTTTAATTGTTCTACGTGTATTTCCTCTTCGTTAGTGAAATATACTTATTTTTCTTTTTCATCTTTTTTCTTCTTCTTCTTCATTTTTGTATTATATTTTATGCTTTAAATTATATTTCTTTTTATATATACTTTTATTCTTCTAAGTGTATTCCCTTTTCGTTATTCAAATATTTTTCCTTCCTTCATTTTTTTTCCATCGTTTTTCTTGCTCCTCTTCTCCGACTACTACTTTTTCCCTGTTATTATTCTATACAGGGTGTCCATAAAGTTCGTGTGGTCTTTAAAAAATTTATAACTTTCTTTGTATTTGCGATAGAAATAATCTGTAAAAAATGTTATAAATTTTAATGTACCTAGTTTTAAGTATAGCTTAATTTTATAGTATAGCTTATTTTAATAACTAATGTGATTTCAGGCATTACTGTAAATCAGTTGACAAATGTTTTCCGTGAACTGCAAAATCGTATTACCCTTTGTAATGCTAATGATGGAGGACATGTGGAAACTTAAATAAAATTTCAACAAAGGGTAATACGATTTTCCAGTTCACGGAAAACATTTGCCAACTGATTTACAGTAATATCTGAAATCACATTAGTTATTTTAGCTATACTTAAAACTAGGTACATTAAACTTTATAACAATTTTTTACAGATTATTTCTATCGCAAATACAAATAAAGTTATAATTTTAATGTTATCCTTCATTTATCTTTTTCTGAATTAACCTCCGTATTTTTAGCTGTAATTCTAATCCTTCTTTTACGCTCTCATCTGTTTCTTGTAATACTCTCACTGTCAAATATTTTTCTTATCTTTTAAAAGTTCTCTGTCTTTCTACGCTTACCATTTTTCGTTCATAGTCTTCCTAGATGCACCTTTCTTTCTCAATTTCCCGCATCTATTTTCATCCCTCTCCATTAAAATCGATTGTTTTGCCTTGTAACTACATATAAATAACGAATTCTCTGTCGACAAAAGAAACCAGAAAGAGAGGAAATCAAAAATAAACGAATAGTCGATTCCTACGGAAGGCAATCTTTCTAAAGAGCGAATAAATACCAAACATACCGGTCACATTTGTAGCTGGCTTTGCCATCGGCATTTTAAAGAAGTCGGTTGGTGATTTTGACTGGTGCTTTTTGATTGGTGCTTTTTTGTCACGTGATTCATTCGTACATTTGAGAAATATGGCCAAAGGTAAAGCAGTGCATTCCACGTAATCTTCGTCGATGCTGCTTACTTTAGCGTGATGAAATTGTCTGTTCCTTGCTACAAAATCCCGTGAAGAATCTCTGACAGAATTCAAGATATCTAAAAATATAATGCTGGACAAAAGACATCAACAGCGGATAAACTGATTACCCAGACTTTGGTTGCGTTGTCAAAATTCAATGAAGATCTGAAAAAAAAAACAGGCTTATGTTTGATGTCTTTTCTTGTACGACATTGTCAAATATTTTTATTATATTTGACTAGCAGCATGGCCCGGCGTTGCCCGTGCTTGATTCAAAAATCGTACGACTCATACAGCAATCGCTATCACTTGACTTAAAACATTTTTGCCCTTCCTTGCCTTTAAAGGAGTGCCCTTTGTCGTGCTGATGTTGCTACATGCCTTACTTCTTGCCTATCTCACACTGCGAATTTTTCTAAGCTCTATACTAAACATTAAATCTGGTACGAAAAAAGAACTAAACAAAATAAACACAAAACGATCAGATTTAAAAAAGGACTCGTAACTGGAAAAACCGAATGAAAAAAGAATGTTAACAACAAATACTTTTCCAGACCCAACCCAGTTCTGCGGAATCAGAATCAACGTTTAGTTTAAGCAAGCGAATGAGCCAACTTGAGTAAAGTGCCATGCAGATTTAAATTTTTCTCACTTGTGATGAATACAGCTATCGATTTTTTTTTTTTTTGCATGCTATCATGCTAGTTAACATTCGTGTCAGTCAGCTGTTGGCTCTCACGCTGGCCAATAGAATCTTCCTGCCTATTCGTGGCAGCCAGCTATTGGCTCTCACTTTGGCCAGTAGAAAATGGCCGCAAACTACATGAAAACTGCCGATGGGCGTTGGGAAATGCAAAGTCAGTCTTGGCCTTCCCGCTAACTTGGAGCATGTGCATATAAATTTTGGTGCAAATCCGTCGAAAATTGCGGCCGTGCTTTCGTCACACACACACATGCTGCCTTTTATAGATAGAGATGAGTATTTCAAACATTCCGTGTTTTTGTTACTTTTTTTTTCTAAGTGTTTTGAATGTTTGGGTTTTTATAAGCAATAAAAGATGATTTAATACTAAGTGAATTCATTCAATTACTACCATATTTATTCACGATAGTTTTAATGAAATATGTTTCTCTCCGTCGTCACCATGGACATTTGTGACGAGTTGTTCAATGAATCTTTTGGACTATCTTCATCTCCATTGATGTTTTTTTTTTTTTGTCAGAGACTTTCGGATGAGTTATTGTTAATATTCAATGAATGATTGTAATCTATATTCATATTCATTCTGAGAAGTAAAGGCTTACTTTCATTGGATATCAAGTGACAGGCAAGTGTTTTAACTACTCCAATTCTAAAAATGTTGTTATAGTCCGGTTCCTTGTACCACTGTGATAGTCTAAGGTAGAACCAATAAAGAAGAACGCGAACACAGATATGGAATAAGACAGATATTAGGTTGGTGCAAAAATAATGTCGTTTTCTCACATATGTTACTATGTGAGAAAACGACATTATTTTTGCACAAACCTAATATATTACAAACAGGAATATACAGAGAAGTAGAAAGTGTTAGTACGAACAATCAGGTTTAGTAGTAATTGTCTTGAACGCGACTGCCTCTGACTCGACTGACTCGCTCGCTCTGACTGACTGACGGACCTGACTCCAGACTTCAGACCTCACTCCAGACTTCAGACGAAACAGTATTTAGTCACCCACCCCCACGAGGGCATCATGTGGCACAAGGCTGGTTTAACGTGGGATCTCCGAGCCCGTAAGCTCGGCCAAAAATATGCCTTTGAACCCGTAAAAACGGGTTCACAGTCGGGCGTAGCCTCGTTCGGGTTCCTCCCCGCCCGAAGGCGGAGAGTTCAACCGATCAGCCGGTCAGCCGGTTTCCCTACGTCGGACTGAACTCAGACTTCAGATGGAACGGTATTTAGTCACTCCCCACGAGGGCATCATGTGGCACAAGGCCGGTTTAACGTGGGGTTTCCGAGCCCGTGGGGTTTCCGAGCCCGTGGGGTTTCCGAGCCCGTGGGCTCGGGCAAAAATATGCCCTTTGAACCCGTATATACGGGTTCAGGGTCGGTCTACCACCCCGAAAGACACCCCGCCCTTCGGCGTAGCCTCCTTCGGGTTCCTCCCCGCCCGTAAGCAGAGAGTTCAACCGATCAGCCGGTCAATCGGTCGCCCGACTTCGGACTGAACTCAAACTTCAGACGGAACAATTTTTATTTATACGAATGTATAAAATGTGGTACAAGGCCTAAAAGGGGGTTGGGGAAGGACGGTCTTCATCTGCCTTAATTCAAAACTTAGCTAGTCGCTGACACTGACCCAAACATACCAACAATATTCCAATCACCAAAACACCACATTCACTCCTACCTTTCTTACTGCGTCCACTATGAAGTCCTAACTAGTCCCCTTATGTACAAATATTGTTCGTGGGGGGAGGGTCATAAAACAACATTTTTTAAAAAGATCCCCAAATGAATATATACAACATGACTTAAATATTTACAATAAACTAAACAAAACTGTGTTAGTAATAAAAAAAAAACACAAACCATAAATGTGGCAGAAACATCAGTTAACCGGACGAAATCAATGCGGGACTATGAAAAAATCAGGAAGACATTCATTCCTCCAAGCATTCACACAGACACACACACATTCATACACAACAACAAATACGAAAAATCACACACACGAAACGAAAGGCGCCCCGCATCCACCAGATAACTGACGTCACTGACCACCTAACGAGGGAGGGAATGGGGAATTAAACAAAAGAAAAAAAAATAGGGACAGAAATAAAAGGGACCAATGAGCATGCATACCCTAGCTAAGTTGAACAGAAAACGGGAAACTAAAGAATCAAAATAGAAAGCCTAGTCTAACCTAATATCTGGGTGGGTTGCCTCAGTTCAACCCTGTTAGGACAAAATCCTGTACCTAACCGACATCCAAATGCCACACTAGGTCAGCCCCTTTCACTCTACACATTCGCGCAAGATTTACCCACCTTTTGCCAAATTCTGATGAAGGGAGCCGCCGCCTTTCCGTCCTAATCTTGACTTTAAGCTGATGCTTAAATAACAAGATCAGTCGGGAAGAGGTGAACTTCTCGCCATCATAGAATTCCTTCTTACGCGTCGTCCAAATCAAGACTCTCATAATCCCTAGTAAGCAACAGAACACATAGTGTTCAGCCTTCGTCAATTGCGGTACCACATTGCTACAAACAGAACTGGCTTCCACAACAAAAAACTTTCCCTGCAGCAAGCGAACCATGAGGCCTTCAACAAACTTGCACAACGGCACTACCGTCTTGCACTGAAAAAAGGCGTGACCAATGGTCTCGACTTCCCCAGTACAGCGACGACAGTTTGGATATTTCTCCAAGCCTGCTGAACAAAGTCTCTTGCCGGCCCAGAGGGCCCCACGAATCATCAGCCAGGTGAGTGATGCCTCATCATTATTGAGACATTTCAACCCAGGCGCCCAAGGCCATATCGAGCGAGCCTCCTGCTTCGTAAGACCGAGCTCGTCGATCAGATCATCTTGAACAGACCCCCTAACTAACAATCGATACAATGCCTTACGAGACAACGCCTGGGCATCGGAGAGGCCATCCGTCGTCCGTAAGAGGAGCTTCAAAGCACGACGACATTCGCGGTAGAAGGAGCACTCGGCACGAGGTGTACGGCCGGCCTCCTCCTCGCACGAGTGCACACTTCTCAGGGATGGGAAATGTTTTCGGACGTCTTCTTTCCAAAAGGTGCCCACCTCATCCAATCCGCGACACATTCGGTCTAGAAAGGTAATGCGAAGCATATATTGACGAATCTCAATGCTAGGCATACCCAGACCGCCCTCAGAGGGATGAAGGCAACAGATCTCGCGACATACCATAGGGGCCTTGTCTCTCCACAAGAAAGAGAACAAGGTCCGTACTAATGACATTAGTCTGGCATACGGGAGTGGAAGCACAGAGAGTCGGTACAGGAGAATCGGATATATGTGTGAAACACACACCTCCGCCCTTCCCTTTAGGGAAAGTCTCTGCCGAGACCACAGATTAACCGCGATCTCGGCCTTCCCTTGTACCTCCGACCAATTCATTTCCAACTGGAGATCAGGACGGAACCAGACGCCGAGTATCTTGATCGGCCCATCCGTCCAGAGGAAAGGTCTGGGAAGAGAAACTCCCTTCCACGCACCCAACCGCAAGCCCACAGACTTATCGCGGTTGATCTTGGCCCCTGTCACCATCTCATACCCACTGATCTCTTTGCTGACTTCGTCAATCTCGGCTCTGCTCGACACAAGAACCGAAACGTCGTCAGCATAGGCAGAATACCTGGCTGAGGTGGAAGCCCCAGGCAGGGAAATTCCGCGCAGGACCGGATTCGCCTTTAACTTGCGAAGGAAAGGTTCCAAAGCAAGAACGTACAGCAGAGGCGAGAGCGGACAACCTTGACGAATGGAGCGAGTCAATACAAAAGGCTTCGATCTTACCCCATTCACTTCCACCAGCGCACCGGGGGTCGCATACAAAAGTTGGATCCAGGAGCGAAAGTCGGCTCCGAAACCGGCCGCCGAAAGGACAGCCTCCAGAAATCGATGGTCAACCCTATCGAAGGCCTTGGACTGATCTAAATTAATCAGCGCGGCTTCACTGCCGACTTGTTCTAAGATCAAGCGTACCATATGAAGGTTATCCTGAATAGTCCTACCCTTCACAGCACAAGCCTGTTCTGGGCCAATCAGACTAGACAGGACAAGCTGCAAACGGTTGGCTAAGATCTTCGCCAAGTCAGTGTTTAACATCGTTAAAGGGCGAAATTTCCCTAACCCATCCCCACCGTCCTTGTCCTTACGCAGTAACTTGATCACACCTCTGGGGAAGCGTTGAGGTAAAGACCCCTGCTTCATCCAGTGGTTGAAAATCAGCTCCAGCAAAGGAACAAAAACGTGCGACAACCTCAAGTAAACTTCGTAGGGAAGACCATCTAATCCCGGAGACTTATCCAGGCCAACCTGCTTCAGCGCTTCCCAGATTTCCGACTCTGTAATGGGACCCTCGCACCTAGCCACTTCAGCTGCCTGAGGCAGGGAAAGTCAGCTAAATAGGCGTCGAACTGAGCAGAGCTCAGACCGGGCTCCCTGGTGAAAAGATCCTGAAAATAATCCCGAAAAACCTCACATATGCCCGCGTTTGTAGTCACGGTCCGCTTATCCGGCAACGTGACGCACGCTATATGTCGCCTAGATGCGTTTCGATTCTCCTCTGCACGCAGTTCAGCGGCCATATTCGTTGCCTCAGAAGACATTCTTTTTAACCTAGCTCTAACTACCAGAGCTTGATCCTTCTTGATAAGCAAGGAGGACAACTCTGCCTTAGCTAAAGCTATATCCCCACTAACACGGGATTTCACAGCCCGATGAACTTTATTTTCTAAAACCGTTTGCGCCGCTAATCTGTCTAGATTGATTCGACAACTAAAATCGTCTGCAAACGTTCGAATTTTAGATTTTAAATTTCCCCACCAGGCATTTCCCACAACCGCACCCGTCAACTCCCTTTGTATCATTAGTAACAGCTGGTCCCGGAAATCCTGATCACCAAAAAGTGAACAGTTCAATTTCCAGTAACCAGCCAACCTAACCTTAGGCTCAACCAAGTTTACACGGACCCGGACAAGCCTATGATCCGTATAAACTATGTAATGGAAACTTGGACACCCTAAGAGCCCTACATCGACTCTCCTAACTAAGACTTGGTCCAGGTAGCTCGCAAGCGTCCCAGGAGCCGAGTTGCCACTAGTTGTCCAAGTCCATGCTACCTCCCGAGGGTGTTCATTCCGGAACTTATCGACAAGATCAAACCCATCGATAAAGTCCCGAAATTGTTTCACATCCGGGTTGTTATTACCTTGTTTTTGCCCTATACGATCTATATCGGGGTCAAGGACAGCATTCCAATCCCCCGCTAAAACTACCCGACGAGACGTCGTCAAGAACGGCGCGATCTGCCGAAACAAAGCAGGCCGCTCGGAATGGGTATTGGGCGCATAAACCCCAATGAGACGTAGAACCTTATCCTTTATGGTAACATCCAGCACGCAAAGTCTGCCCGCCGGATCCCCGAAGACAAGGGTACAAGCAGCCTTCAAAGACTTGCTCACTAGCCAAGAGACACCCCTCGAACGACCATCAAAACAAGCTGAATAAAGGGCGAACCCCTTAGACAGTATGTCCTCACGATCATGAGAAGAAAAACGGGTCACTTGTATACAACATACATTCACCCCGAGGCGCTGAAGGTCACGAGAGAGCCTCGCCCTGCGAGACTCGGACCTCAGGCCCCGGAAATTTAAACTAGCTAACCAGAGTGACATTGTCAAATCGAATTAGGGTTGTCCTTCAGGATAGAACATGGCTGGGGTGAGGACACCGACAGCTCGTCCCATGGAACCGGACGCCCTCCCTTTGAGTTTTTCATTATATTCGTTCATTTCTGGGTCAAGTAATTAGGCAGCTGGGGGCACCATTTTTAGAGATGACTGGGCCTCCTCTATCTCCCGCGTACCCGGTTCAGTTCTAATTACGGTCAGGATTCTTTTAGCATCCTGGAAATTTTCTGGCCTTTCCACGTCTATCTCATTAATTTGTTTAAAATTCCATGGTATTTTTAGGTCTTTCGGGTTTCTGGTCTGACCGAATACCCTTTCAACCTGGTCCCGGGATACGCGGCAGACTTCTTCCCCTGGGAGATAAGGTGGTTTTATTTTCTTTTTATCGGTAACAGTTTGTGACTCCGGACTTCTGCCCCTTTTTTTGTGGGGTGAATGAATAGGTGTTGACATGGGTGTGAGATTTGGAGTTGTTGAGGGAGTCCAACCCGAAGGTGTCCTCACTGGAGAAGGTTTGGACGAATGTAGTGTTTTCACGGGTGAGTTTGATGCAGTTTTGGGCGGAGGTGGCTTGGTGAATTTAGTTTTAGATGAAGAAGGGGAAGACGGGGCAGAGGATAGGGGGCCCGGTGCCCCCAGCGATTTTTGATTTTTGCCCCGCTTTGTCTCCAGCTTGCCTTTCAGTTTTTTTATATCTAATATTTTCTGCCAGCTGGGCTCATTCAGTTTTTGGCATTCACAATCATTTTTTACATAAGACGCCGAGGCGTCGCCCTCAGAGCTGGTAGAGGGAATGGGCTGTAGGTGACATTGTCCCTGGGGTCATGATGGGACTGAGGAACCACTGTTTGGGTCTTCCCCTTGCCACTAACTACGAGACGCCATTCCTCCTCATCCTTCTCCTTATCCACACTTGTGGAAGGCATCGGTTCAGGGGGTAATGTGGGTACGGACCCAACCGAGGGATTTTCCGCACCGGTCCGCCTCGCAGCTAGACCCACTACAGGCGCCACGGATTTTACCTTCTCGGGCAAGGGGGTATTTTGGTCGCCTTCGACCGGAACTTCAGGGGCCTTCTTCCCTGGGCAGGAGGAGGTAAGGTGACCAGTCTCTCCACACCTCCAGCAAGTTGGTTTCCTACCGGTCACTATGACCGGCATTTTCCGGTCGCCAAACATCAAACAGTTGGGGACGGACTTGAAGGCCTTCTGATCGAGCATGATATCAAAAGTCCATTCTCCGTTCAAATTGTCGGAGAGAGCCCCTAAAATTTGGCCGAACTGCATAAAGAATGCAGCCAGGTGCTCTCCCGAAATTTGAGGAGGAACCGCAAAAACGGCCACCCTGGTCCTCCTGCGGCATTCGTACTCTGTTCTTATAATTAAATCTTTAGTTATTAATTCTTTTTTGGCCATAACCAGGCAATCTTCTGGTGTGGGTAGCAGAATGTCCCACATGAAGAACCCAGTACCCTTAATTACCCTCTGGGGTTTTATCCCCAGGGACAAAAGTGATTTAATCACTATGTCTTTAGTGAAGCGACAAATCTTGCGTGTTTTCTTGTCCACCACGAAAACGGACACCATTCTCTTTGCGAACACATCGAGTTCTTGGACATCTTTGACGAGCCCATCTTTATTTACAAGATGGGCGTAACTTTTCGCCTTATCCAAGAAATCCGCCATGTTCAAAATGCAACTTGGCGGGGGGGGGGGCTTCCAGCAGGAGGGCAATTCCTAATTCAGTCTTAATTTATGCCTCCTTTGGCACCTCGTCAATTTTACTAGTATCTCTTTTTTTAGAGCTACTAGCAACTTCTTTCAAATTTGGGCTAGCATTAGCCTGCTTTTTTGTGGATTTATCCGGCGGGTCGGCTTTAGCCGCCGTCCCGAAAAGGTCTTTTTTTACATTAGACCGACTGGCCTCGTCGGCCATGTTGAAATTAGTGTGGGGACTTCCACCTGCGGGTCCAAATTTTGGGGAAAGGAGTTGGGAAAAAGTAAAACACAAAAAAAAAGAAATTAAACAAATAAAGAAAAAACCTGGATACACCAGAAAATTAAATAATACAAAGGCGATAAACTATTAAAATTAAATGAACATGGAAAATTCAAAGACAAACTAGATCAATCAAAAATAAATAAAAGTACGGGTAAAAAGAATAAAAATGGCGCCCAAAAGGTTGCCGAAAAAAGAAAAAAACATAAAACAGAAACTCCTCTCTTTTTTTTCTAAAAATTCAATAAAAGAAAAAGAAAAGAAAAGAAAAAATCTGCTTTGCAACCAGAAAAAAAAAAAGGTTTGCGGCCAAAGCCGCTAAAGAAAATGAATTAAAATCAAAAGAAAAACAAACTAGTCAAAACAAAAAAGAGAAGGTGGGTAGAAAAAATAAAAAGGAAAAAAAACAAAGCTTTCTTTTTCTTTTCTTTTTTCTTATGTGCTAATTTAAAAAAAAAACAAATAGAAAGAAATAAACAGAAAGTAAAAAAGCAGTCGTCCGGTAAGACTTTGTCACACAGGACTAAAATAAAAATATATGCGGGCCGAAGCCCCCAAAAAATAAAACAAACAAAAGAATTGGAAGAATAAAAAATAAAACTTAAACAATAACTTAACAAAAAGTTCTTGGTGTGTCCAATGAAGATCGTCAATCCAAAAAAAAAGTTCGCCTTCGCCAAGTACCGAAGCAAATCCTCGTGGATCAAGAAAAAAAAACAGGTTCGTCGCACTGCAACACAAAGAATACAATTAGAAGAGTTCAAAGCAACCGGTCAGAAACAAGTCTTAGACGGAGGACTGAACTAGGCTTCAGACGGAACTCCCTGCTTCCTCTTGATGCGCAGTATTTATTACGTATGGAATAGTCCACTATGTTATTATGGGTAAGGTCCCATAACAAATGTTAAGGAAACGAGCAATACAAATGCAGAGGTATATGCTCCAGTTTTTTAAAGATTATGTAAAAGTGGTTGATCAGAAAACTCTTGGAACTGCTAATCTGGACATATTTGTGAAATATTTTAGGATAATCCAAAATCTATACTGGCAAGAAACCGCCTACATACATTTTGAAATTTAATTCACTAAATATACAAAAATGATGTGTCTTCTCTACATATTTATTTTATTTTTATTTATTTTATTTTATTTTTTATGTTTGTATTTTTTATTTATTTATTTATTTTATTTATTTTTGTTTTTATTTTTTTTCTTTGAGGCATTAACTTTGGCCAGCTAGTTTTTACCCTTTTGAGGAGACGATGTGTCTAGTACCGAACGATGGGAGTTTCCGGATAAAAATGTGCCGGATTAAAGAGGTCGAAATATATTAAATTATAACTGATCCAGACTAAAGTAAATTGCAGACTAGACTAGGGAACCCACCGTGGAGCAATGGTTGACTAATATACATTGAAGATCCTTCTTTCTTTGAGTTCGTATTTCATATACGCTCCATAATTGGGACCATACAGTGTTTAGCAATGTAATAGTGCTTTTTTTCGGGGGGGGGGTATTAACAATATAAGACAAGGATGTGTCTTCTCACCGGACCTATTCAACCTCTACAGTGAGGTAATTCGGAGAGAACTAGGCGTCCTACCAGGATTTATTATTGGTGAGAAGAGAGAACAAGTCATCAATTACAAGAAGACAGAGTACATGGTTGTTAACAAAAGGCATGAGCCCAAAATGCAAATTACAGTAAATGACCATTTTTTTCTAACATCTTTAGCGATATATCATATGGCGGTTAACTCTCGGTTTATATTAGAGTGATTCGGGAAGCATCCTCTTGGGAGCCAGTTCCACAAAGCAGTGGCGAAAATTCAGGGTCGACTCAGTGATAATGGAATATCATTATTTTTTATTATTTTTTTTTTTTAGGTATTGACTCTGGCCAGCCAGTTTCTCCCCTGGAGACAATGAGTCGGAGTACCGGATGATGGGAGTTTCCGGATAATAATGTGCCGGATTAAAGAGGTCGGAATTAATCCATACTAAAGTAAATTGCAGACTAGGTTAAGGATCCTACCGTAGAGCAAAGGTTGAGTAATATACCTTGAAGATCCTTCTTCTTACTCTGAGTTCGTATTTTACATATGCTCCATAATTGGGACCATACAATGTTTAGCAAGCTAATCGTGCATATATTTCTTTGAATCTTAACAATATAAGACAAGGATGAGTCTTCTCACTGGACCTATTCAACCTATACAGTGAGGCGATTCTGATAGAATTAGAAGTCCTGCCAGTATTATATTATTACTGGCCACTATCTTATCAACATATTCAGATAACACCGTGTTAATAGCAGACACAGAAATTAAACTACAAGAATTCCTACAGAAGATATTGAAAGAAAGCGAGAAGAAAGGACTAACTATCAATTGCTAGCAGGTAAAATGATGTCCGTTCCACTGATCCATGGTTACTAAAATGGCGAAATGTTTACTTGCTCAAGGTCACTGTCTCGCAGTGTTGCCACTTGCTCATGTCTGGCAATGCGCACTTCAAAAATTCCCGTTTTTGGGGGTCACCCTATACTTAATATCAGAAAGAGAGGAAAAAGGGTTTGGAAAATCTGCTACACACAGGACAGTTTTTTATAGGACCAGGGCGCTACCTTCTTCCTTGATGGGATTGTAATATATTTTAACCAAGTGTACTGATGTTGGGGGCGGGGGTATATTGAAAAATATAGTGAGGCTTAAAACTTTTTGAACGACCCTTGCATTATTATAGTGACGTCATGTTACTGATGGGTAGAAGGGTAAAGTGTGTGAAAAGCAAAAGAAATAATCTTCAAATACAGCTCTACAAATTCAAATAACTTATTACTGATTTTAAAACGAAATAAATTTTGTTTTCGTGTTTTTTGAATGGAATAAGTTACAAAGTTACTCGCAAGCAAAGTTCATACGCAAAGTTCATACGTAAATGTTTTGTTTTACAACACAAAAGAAAAAAATGAATTGTGTTAGTATAAAGTGGACCGTACATATATATTTATGTATAATGATAATTACGTATTTGATATTTACGTATATGATATTTACGTATATAATATTTACGTATATGATAATTACGTATATGATAATTACGTATATGATATTTACGTGTATGATAATTGCGTATATGATATTTACGTATATGATAATTAAGTATATGATGTTTACGTATATGAAATTTACATATATGATAATTACGTACATGAAATTTACATATATGATAATTACGTTTTTGGTATTTACGTATATGATATTTACGTATATGAGAATTACGTATATGATATTTACGTATATATTTACGTATATGATAATTACGTATATGATATTTACGAATATGATATTTACGTATATGATAATTACGTTCATGAAATTTACGTATATGATAATTACGCAAACAACCCAAATCTAAGTCATGATGATTTTCTAAGAGTACCATAGATGTGGCACAAGGATGAATCCATGTATCGGAATCGAACACACTATTCAGGGGAAATTTGTCGAGGGATACAAGCCTACTAACCAATCACCCCATCGAACTACCCCGCTACGTTTTGTTATGTGTGCGTAGCATATTGTATCAGCATGTAGTCCACCAGTTAAACATCAACCCAAATACAACTAATAACAACATAAACCCCAAATATGTTGTGATTTTTTTTCTACTTGTGGGGTATTTTTGTAATAAAAGGGATTTCGGAAAAGAAAATTAAAGCGAGAAATAATTTACAAAATATACTTTAGCACTCAAGAAGTTTTTTTCGAGGAGACGAAAATTGAGAAATCTGTATTGGTTATATCCCGGTCGAATTCATACGGAAGACTAGTTTATTTATTTAAGTTTTTTTATTTAGAGAACAAAATCGCATCACAAGAATTTAAAAGAAAGATATATTAAATTTTATTGTTTATCGGTTTATCTTGGCGTGCCTTTAACCGATTTGGACACAGTGGAGCATTCGGTTAGCAAGGTTGAATTTACTGTATTTGAACTTCAATTTTCTATGATTCTCTCACGTACATTCATATCTGCTCATGGCTTATCAAATGTAAACAATTGACGTCACACATTATGAAATGGACAAAGTCCGACAATTATTTTAAGACATTTTTATGTTTATACATTCTTTTTATAGATACAAGTATTTAAGTAAATGCTCTGTTTATAATAAACAGTATTAAATAACATTTACCGGCCTGAATGTCCGAGAAATTTTCATAGAAAATATGGGTCATCCGATAGGATTCGAACCTGTACCCTATACGGAACCGTCATATAGCCAGACGTGCCTATACCGATTTGGCCACAGAGGAGCATTAGCAGGGTCAAATTTACTGTATTTAAACTTCAATCTTCTATGAATCTCTCACGTCCATTCACATCTACTCATGGCGTATCAAATGTAAACAAATATATATATATATATATATATATATATATATATATATATATATATATATATATATATATATATATAAAAACAGACCACTTTAAGGTTCCATGTAATGAATTATTTCACCACAGCTCCTTTAAAGGGCTCTGGATCATCAGACTTTACTTCCAAGGATTTCAACCTTTGGAAGTAAAGTCTGATGATCCGCAGTCCTTTTAAAAGGGTCGTGGTGAAATAATTTATTACATGGTACTTTAAAGTGGTCTGTTTTTATTTAAATTATTTGCTCTGGATTTACATTGAGCTCTCCGGATATCATCCTCTTTGGGTCTACCCATACGGATTATCTAGTTTTGCATAAACTCTCTCTCTCTCTCTCTCTCTCTCTATATATATATATATATATATATATATATATATATATATATATATATATTGTTGGAATTTAATTTGAGAACAAAAATTTTACAAGTTCACATTCTCGCTATTTTTTCTATCCTCACCCCAACCTCTTTTTACTTTCAAAACCGGCTCCCAAAGCCTTGATTCTTATCAGAGATAAGAATATATTTTCTGACTAACGAGAGAGCTGGAAAATATAAGATGGAATTCCACCATCTTTGGTGCCATAAGGTCTGGGGGGGGGAACCTCACAGTTTCTTCACTCCAACCTGTTTTCGTTACTTTCAAACCCGGCTCCCACATCCCTGATTCCTATCAGAGATAAGAATGTGTTTTCTGACAAATAGAGGGCCAGGAAATTTGTACAAGTCCCAGATCCATCGGAGCCTACCAAAACTCCATAAATTTGGAGAATCTTTGCCTATTTGACAGTGAGAATTCTTCCCACCGTCTGTAAGGTCGACATTAGGGAGCTTCAGGCAACTTCAGTACCTCTTTCAACCAAAGAAGAACTACCTACTAAAGGGCTGTCAAGAACGAACGTCGGTCCGCAATTCAAGACCCAATTCAATGCTTCATCTGTACTGTGTCGCCTGTAAGAAAACAATTATCCTTTTAATTTATTAAAAATAAGCTAACACAATTCGTAGTATAAAAATAGGACGGCCATATTTAAATAATTAAGAACATTCATTGATTCTATTAAATGCATGAGAAAACTAGGATTATTATCAATAAAATTCACTGTTAGCGCCTATGAGATTAAATCTGTTTTTTAAACAGCAAAAAAGTTAATGTAATCTGTACTATGAAATTAAACGTCCATATTTGAATAATATAATAATTACATTGGTTCCGTTTTCCATAATAATCGAGGATTTTTATCTGTAAAATTCACTCGATTATCGTCTGAAATCATCGTCTGCTTTTAAAATGATTAAAATCAAATCTAAAAGAAAGCTCATATATCAAGTACTATAAAAACGACGGCCATATTTGAATAATTGACTAATTTCAGTAATTCTATTTTGATGGCCAGTAATTTCGAATTTTCTTTCTACAATTACTTTTTTGTCAGGTGTAAGAATGACTTCCGCTCTTTAAGTCATTAAAAGCAAAAATATTCAAAAGAAAGCAAACTTTTCGAACTCTACATACTAAATATGGTGTCTATATTTAAGTAATTTCATAATTGCTTTCGTTATATTTGGTGCATCAGGAATGTTTTTATTTTATTTTTTAAACAATATCACTCCATGCAAGGCAATAAAGCCACTAAGACACAAGGGGTTACTGGGTGTGGAAGAATTAGAAACAGAAACATTAATAATGAGCGGGAAGAGGAAAGAGTAATGAGGAGGACAGTAGATAGCGATTGATATTGCATTTAAATATTTGAAGGTTAAAATTGTCTGGAAAGCATGGAGCCGGAAGGGAGTTCCACAAGCAAGGCAGTAAAGCCACTAAGACACAAGGGGTTACTGGGTCTGGAAGAATTAGGAACAGAAACATTAATAATGAGCGGGAAGAGGAAAGAGTAATGAGGAGGACAGTAGATAGCGATTGATATTGCATTTAAATATTTGAAGGTTAAAATTGTCTGGAAAGCATGGAGCCGGAAGGGAGTTCCACAAGCAAGGCAGTAAAGCCACTAAGACACAAGGGGTTACTGGGTGTGAAAGAATTAGGAACAGAAACATTAATAATGAGCGGGAAGAGGAAATTGTAATCAGGAGAACAGTAGATATCAATTGGTATTGCGTTTAATTTTTTGCAGATTAAAGTTGGCTGGAAAGCATGGAGCCGGAAGGGATTTCCACAAGCGAGAAGTGCGAGAAAAAAAATTCTTAGCATAGAACCTTCGGCTGAATGAAGCTAGGTGAACTCGTCGCCAGAATACTACTGCGTTTATTTTTTTTTAAAAGTGTATGTACCATAGAAAAGGGCGATATTTATTTCTGCTATGTACAGAAAATGTGGCACAAGGCCAAAATGGAGAATGGGGAAAAGGGCGGTCTTCTTCTATCTTTACTTTAAACTTAGCTCGCTGATGCAAACACACCAAAATATTCCTAACGCCGCAGCAACGCAAACTTACTTCCCTTTGTTAATATATTCGCCATAATACCTAATGGTCTCTATGAAAATCCTAACTAGTCCCCAAATGTACAATTCATTGTCTGTTGGGGTAGGGACACATATTGAGAAAGAAAGGCTTGGAGAATCTGATACTCACTGGTCGAATAGAGGGAAATAGAGACAAGGGAAAGCAATGCATAACATACCCGGCGGGCTTAAGCAAGTGGATGACAGGGTGTAGAAACTTATTAAGAGCTACAAGACATAGGGAGAAGTGGAGAGCCATGATCGCCTACGTCCTGAAAGAACACGGCACATAAAAAGAAAGAATTTACGAGAATATTTACAACATTCTAAAAACTAATACAATTATATTAAAACTAATACAATGCGATATTTATCATTTACCAGTTTATAAAGAAATAAATATGAAATCATTTTTTATTCATAAATTTAAAAAATATTTCCTGTATTATTAAAATATGTGAACCAACTCTAAGAAAATCCTTATTTACCATTTTATAAAGTTCGAATTTCGTTTCTTAGAATTCTTACTTATGATGTGAAATGCCATCATCATGAATAGTTTCCCAAAACGGCAATCACGAAGAAATGTACCAAATAACAGAAACCACATCACTTGAGGACTTTTAACATCGGCCTTTCTTCAAATCTTGGGGTCTGGCGCTACATAATCACTGAAAAGAATTGTACCAAATAACAGAAGCCACGCATTTTTTTATTCATAAACATTTACAATATTATTAAAATATGTGAACCAACTATAAGGAAATCTTTATTATTTACCATTTTATAAAGTTCGAATTTGATGTCAATTCGCCGATGTTTTAACAATCATTCCAAAAAATAGTATATACGATTTTTGTTGCCAATTCTCAGGAACAAAGAAAATGTATAAATTCATTTTCATCATATGTTTAGGTTTTATTATAATTCAAATCATTGCTTTTTTTTTTTTTTTTGGCCGAAAAGTGGAGATATTTAAAAACAAAACGGTGTCATGAGATAAACAGTTCTTATTGAGAGCTACAAATGATGGGGGGGGGAGGAGAGCCTTAATCGCCTTTACCCTGAAAGGACACAGCGGATAAAAAGAAAGAATTTACAAGAATATTTACATTATAAAAACTAATACAATCATATTAAAGCTAATACAATGCGATATTTTTCATTTACCATTTTATCAAGAAATAAATATGAAAACATTTTTTATTCATAAATTGAAAAAAAAAATTACTGAATTATTAAAATATGGGAATCATCTCTAAGGAAATCCTTATTTACCATTTTATAAAGTTCGAATTGTTTGGTAATTAGCCGATGTTTTTCAAACACGTCCAATGATGAATCTAATAAATAAATACTATTAGTATTTAGTATTTATTTTTGTTGCCAATTCCCAAGAACAAAGAAAAATGTGTAAATACACTTTCATCATATGTTTAGGTTTTATGACAATTCTAATTATTGGTTTTTAAAGCAATGTACATTGCCATAGAGTGAAGGTATTAGGTAGGTTTGCAAAAATAATGACGTAATAATGTCGTTTTTTGACGTATTTTTTAACGTCAAAAAAACATTATTACGTAATTATTTTTTCACCAACCTAATATTTAAAAATAAAACAGTACTATGGGAAAAACCGTTCTTTTGACTATCCGAAGGGGGAGACTCCTTTGTGTGTTTAGGCATTACTATGTGTGTGTTTACGCATTTCTATGTGTGTGTGCGTAGGGCTGCACGTGTGTATATGTGCACATGTTTAGAATGTTATAGTTTGACGCATCTTTTTGACTTCTGAAAGGCAGAAGTGTCGTACTTTCTCGAACGGTAAAATTAGCCGAACGGTCCCCAGGATCTTGAGCAGTGATGATTTCTTTTCTATAGAATTGTAACTGATAAGCTTTATATAGAAGAATAATTTTCTGTTTTGACATATGGGCCAGAGTGGTCATTTTTTTCCGTTTTCAGAGAACAAAGATGAAAGCTCTCTGTTTATATATGTTAATTCTATACGTCAGTATATTTTCTTTTCTTTTTCGGGTGTTGCTGCAACAAAAGAGAAAATTATTATAGAAACAAAATGAGCAAGACGGTAATGCCAAACTCGCAAATCGATGTTGGCCTAACGCCGTAAGGAAAACAAACATTCCCGACCACAAAGAAAAAATAAAACCCCGAAAAATTGAATAGGGGAGGGTAAACAGCAGCGGGACGAGATGAGAGAGTCTGGAAGACCCAGTTTC
>OZ010609.1:70880653-70905653 GCA_963932145.1 Acanthosepion lycidas | reverse complement strand
AATTGTTATTATTATTTAATATTCACTAGTCAAATATTCTTTTGACGAAGTGTTGGTTGAAAATCATTCTTGAAGAAGATTGCCTTCATGCATTTTCATATTTCTTGTTGTGGATTCCGAATGAAATTCGGTCTCAAATGAATGTCAAACGCAGGAATGAAATATAGCAAATAAATGTATTTACACAATAATACAATTGGTAATACGGTTAGTAGATCCAGAAATACGGTTAGTAGATCCAGAAATGCGGTTAGTAGCAATAATATATATATATATATATATATATATAGTTTGGTAAATTCAGTCTCGAAGTAGGACTTCCTTCGAGTCTACGAGCTCGCAACTGTGACTCATACAACCGGTTATCTCACACTATTACTCTACCTCCAACTCAATCACCCTGTCTCCTCTGTCTCTCTAACTCTAGGTATTTAACGGCAGCAGTATGAGTACACACTGATCAAGTCCACTTCTATGAAAAAGGGGTGGACCCCATAACATATATATATATATATATATATATATATATATATATATATATATATATATATATATATATATATATATATTGACTGTAAAAAATATATATGCATTCTTGAAATAAAAAATTAGAGCTATCTGTGGATCAGTTTTAGTAATTAATATTACTAGGATCCACCTGGATTATATATCAACGGAGCTGTACCATATATATATATATATATATATATATATATATATATATATATATATATATATATATATATATATTATAAATTTACTAATTTAAAATTATGGTTCTATTGCTACACAGGATAAAATAATATTTCAGAAACAGAAACTAAAAACTTCAAATTTAATTATAGAATTAAATTAAAATTCCTAGTACTGTTTCATTTTCAAGCGAATTTTGGAATATATATATATTAGGTTGGTGCAAAAATAATGACGTAATAATGTCGATTTTTGACGTTAACGTCAAAAAACGACATTATTACATCATTATTTTTGCACCAACCTAATATATATATACATATATTGGAATAGATATGTATATATGTGTGTGTATGTGTGTGCGTGTGTGTGTGTGTACTAGTTCCTTATAAAAAGAAGAGAGAAACCGCAAAAGTTTGTGGTTGCAATTTGAATGTTTTTAATTACATTATATGCTTTATTTTGCATAATTTGCAACACGGTTTTCGGGTCTCGCGACCTTCTTCAGGCAATAGAGTGGCTTTTTCCACATATTATAAAAATGAATTAATTTTCCTTATGTTTTTCGATATTAAACATTCCCGATGTTAAACATTTTCTTTTTTGTGTAGTAGTGACACAAATGTCTTTCTTGAACTGACAGTGAGAAAGTTGCCTATGTATACGTATAATCCCCTCCATACATACATGCTGTCTTATTATAAGAATTTAGTATACAAATATATACACACATACATACATACATACACAGACACATATAAATGCATACATGCACACATACATACACATACACACACTTCCTATCTTGTGTAGGGTTTGCGTGTATGCTTGTGAGCAGTCTATTTGTTTTTGTCAGTATATATATATATATATATATATATATATATATATATATATATATATATATATATATATATATAAGCATGCGTACGTATACGCATATTCCCTCTCTGTACATACATATTGTCTTATTATAAGGATTAAGTATATAAATATATACACACATACATACACAGACACACACACACAGACACACACACAGACACACACACACACACACACACACATATATATATATATATATACACATATATATATGCACATACACACACTTCCTATCTTGTTTAAGGTTTGCGTGTGTGCTTGTGAGCAGTCTATTTGTTTTTGCCAATATGTGTGTGTGTATATATATATATATATATATATATATATATATATATATATATATATATATATATATATATATATATTAGTATGCGTACGTACACGCATATTCCTTCACAGTACATACATACTGTCTTATTATAAGGATTTACTATACAAATATATACACACACAGGTACATAGATAGAGACATATATACATATATATATATATATATATATATATATATATATATATATATACATACATTCATACACACATACACATGCACACACTTCCTATGTTGTCGTGTTTGTGCTTTTGAGCAGTCTATCTTCATATTCGCGTTTTTTCTTACTACTAATTATAGTACAAGAATTCATTTGACTTGACTATGATTTTCTCACTGAGATAGAAAACCGAAAATACAATTCATGTCTTTATAGGAACAGGATTATTCCTAAATTATGTTATCTAGCTCAACAATAAAAATGAGTAATGTAGCTATTGTCAACCATGATCGATATACACCTATATTTTATCTATCTCGAGGAGAGAAGAAATTCAGTAACTGAAACTTAGGAGTAAATAGACCGGTAACAAAATGTCGCATAAAAAAATGTGAGATACAGAATTGGTCAGAAAAGCACAAGAACACTTTTGAAAGTAATCCATATATAAATAACAAAACACCCGTAGAAAAAAACAAACAATTCAGACTTTGTTAGGAGAAGCCATAGCAAGGCGGGAAAAAAACATGTGAGAAAGAAGAAAGAAAAAAATAAATGAAGGAAAACTTTCAAAATGAGAAAGACCCGGCAGGCTGTTTGCTAAGTGATGCAAAGAAAGTTAATAAGCCAAAAGAAAAAAACGCAATCCGGAACATACAAGCACAAAGCAATTTGAACAATTTCCACTTGGAGCTGGAAGATGCAGCGATAGATTTTGGCAATTCTGAAAACACTATGGAGGACATTTCGTTAGGTTATCGTCTGCTTTTTCAAAATGGCGCCCTCAGTACAACAACCACCAAATTCGTTTCTGAATCGAAAAATGAGACATTAATATATCTTAATATGTAATTCCACAGCTCGAAAATTGCACGGTTTATACATACATACATACAAATATATATATAATATGTATGAACTGTGCAATTTTCTAGCTGGGGAATTGCATATTATGCATATATATATATATATATATATATATATATATATATGATGTTCAGAATTTTATTGGATATAGCATATTGGAAATGGAAAAATCATCCTCATTACAAACTTATAGCTCCGTTTATTACATTTCATTGTCATACTTTAAACATCCATTAACAGTTCACTGCCGAAAAAGGCATTTCTCAAATCATTCCATGATGACAGTCACTGGAGTATCTTCTAGCCTGTCTTAGAATCATATTTATATCACGAGAAGAAAGAGGAAAAAGACAGTATAATTCAGGATATAATCTATTTATAATCTATCCCAACGATCCTTCATCTCTGGTGTTTTATATCTAAGTTTGCTAAACAGTGGCCCCACCAGTCGAGCGAGCTAATGTTCCATCTGTTATCATTTCTTCGTTCTATGCACCTTACCCACATCTCTTTTTCTCATTTGTTCCTGAATGGAACTTATTTTTTCCTCTAGGAATGCGAAGGGAATTAGGGTTTGTGGCTTGGCAGGTCCCAGTAGTAAAGGTCAGGGCTGGTGAAGTTCAAGGGTCTATGAAGGAAAGATAAAGGTTAACTCTAGGCATGAAGAGGTCAAGATTATAATGACTAGGAAAACATCTTCCTGGGAGTCTGTTCCACAAATCAGCCGTTTTTGGGAAAAAGCTGTCTGAATGGAACTTACTTCTTACTATAGGAATGCGAAAAGAATGTGGATAATTCCCGCTTGTTTGCATGGCATGGCAGGTCCCAGTAGTAAAGGTCAGGGCTGGTGAAGTTCATGGGGCTATGAAGGAAAGATAACGATTAACCCTAGGTTGGAAGAGGTCAAGATTGTAGTGAAAGGGAGAACATCCTCCTTGGAATCTGGATTACTGGGTTACTGGGTGTGGAATTCTTCCACACCTAGTAATCCCTTATGTCTTAGTGACTTTACTGCATTGCTTTAAAAACTCCCTTCCGGCTACATTCTTTCCAGCCAACTTTCATCATCAAATATTTAAATGCAATATCAATCGCTATCTTCTGTCCTTCTCATTACTCTTTACTCTTCCCGTTCATTATTAATATTTCTGTTCCTAATTCTTCCACACCCAGTAACTCCTTGTGTCTTAGTGGCTTTACTGCCTTACTTGTGGATCTCCCTTCCGGCTCCATGCTTTCCAGCCAACTTTAAACTTCAAATATTTAAATGCAATGTCAATAGCTATCTACTGCCCTCCTGATTACTCTTTCCTATTCCCGCTCATTATTAATGTTTCTGTTCCTAATTCTTCTACACCCAGTAACCCCTTGTGTCTTAGTGGCTTTACTGCCTTACTTTTGGAACTCCCATCCGGCTCCATGCTTTCCAGCCAACTTTAATCATCAAATATTTAAATGCAATGTCAATAGCTATCTACTGTCCTCCTGATTACTCTTTCCTCTTCCCGCTCATTATTAATGTTTCTGTTCCTAATTCTTCCACGCCCAGTAACCCCTTGTGTCTTAGTGGCTTTACTGCCTTACTTGTGGAACTCCCTTCCGGCTCCATGCTTTCGAGCCAACTTTAATCATCAAATATTTAAATGCAATGTCAATCACTATCTACTGTCCTCCTGATTACTCTTTCCTATTCCCGCTCATTATTAATGTTTCTGTTCCTAATTCTTCCACACCCAGTAACCCCTTGTGTCTTAGTGGCTTTACTGCCTTACGTGTGGAACTCGCTTCCGGCTCCATGCTTTCCGACCAACTTTAATCTTCAAATATTTAAATGCAATGTTAATAGCTATCTACTGTCCTCCTGATTACTCTTTCCTCTTCCGTTCATTATTAATGTTTCTGTTCCTAATTCTTCCACACCCAGTAACCCCTTGTGTCTTAGTGGCTTTACTACCTTCCTTGTTTTTGCTACTAAATCATCCTCGCTGTAACCGCTTGCATCTCGGTGGTTTTACTGCCTTACACGAAGTGAACCCGATTAAAAAAAAGTTCAGCAGCTAAAAAAAAAACCAACAAAAAAGCAAAAAATTAAGCGAGAAAAGTAGGAGTGAATAGAACTTATAACAAGAAGGTAAGGATAATAGGTGGAGCAAAAGGTTGTTTAAATAAAATTCAATAAACAGAAAACGCAGTCAAAAAAGATGAGTCAGAAGATGAGAGAGCGTTTTTTTTTTACTACTGGGATATTAACAGTAAACGATTTGCTAATCTTATTAAAATGTTAAGAGCATAATTTGGAATGCGAAGGGTCAATTATGGCGCTATGCTTGTGAAATATAGAAATACCCCTAATTGTTGGAAACACTTAAAAGTATCGATGGAAAGTGAAATTCGAGAGATAGCATTGGAGTGAACTTATGAACGTATCAATCTATTTGAAAGTAAATAGCAACAAATCATAGAGCCGTAGGAAAAAAGTTTTAATATATAATATACAAATGATACGCATATATAAGAAATCTTGAAACTATATATTAACACACTCTCACACACAAGGTATATATATATATATATATATATATATATATATATACTCTGCTGCAAATTAATTGAAACAAAACAGATAATTCCGTTATTATTTACTTTTTTAGTATTTTCCCAATGAAATTTGACCCAGTGCACATGTTGACGCAATATTTATCAATCCCAAAAATAATTTCAACATATGCCCCGAAAATAGATTGATATTATTGCACACCATTACAAATAAACTAATCTGAGGGAATGAAAGGAAACAAAAGCGGTTGTTTCCGTTATTTTGCACAACTAAGTTCACCCAAAGCAAGGCAGTAAAGCCACTAAGACTCAAGGGGTTACAGGGTGTGGAAGAATTAGGAACAGAAACATTAATAATGAGTGGAAGAGGAAAGAGTAATCAGGAGGAGAGAAGATAGCGATTGACATTGCATTTAAATATTTGAAGATTAAAGTTGGCTGGATAAGCATGGAGCCGGAAGGGAGTCCCATAAGCGAGGCAGTAAAGCCACTAAGACAGAAGGGGTTACTGGAAAGCATGTTCCCGGAAGAGAATGATTAGAGCGAGAAAGGAGACTCTTACCATAGTACGGTTGCATTTAGTTAGCATAGCTGTAGATTGGTGACACCTATACTCCTCTGTGTGACCAAATTTGGAGAGGCCCCTCCGAGTAGAATTGCCTGGACGCCTTGGGCAGTATTCGTATGAGGTACAAATATGAAAAGGAAGGAGTTAAGGCGTATCGTTACTACTCGGAGGAGGAGCCTTTCCAAATGTGGTCATGCAAAAAGAGAAACCGCCATACGCCAGGCGAGAAACGACTTCTTCGCCGAAACATGTCACTTCCTGCCGCTGAAGAAGATCTCCGACTTTGAACTGTGTTCCAGAAGCCTTGTGTCGACTTTGTCACGACAGTGTCACAAAATATTTGAAGAGGGAAGGGTCCGATTCTTTGCATGATAAATATCTTCCTGCATGAAAACATATATTCCTGCCTGAAGAACTGAAGCTGTACTAACAGTCTTAGAAAAGAAAATATTATATAAAACATTTTCTTTAGTACAATTTATCCTATGACTTGTTGATTGACTTTGTCCGGACCTGACCAATTCAAACATTTGATCCTCGCTAGCCTTTTGATCCAAATCAAACAACATAGGACTTGTCCTACGTTGGATCACTTCGATCCAAGCAAGGTTTGGTCTGAACTGATCCATTCAATAGACACCCGTGGGAATCGAACATCAAACAGACCGGCTGAGTGAACTTCTTAACGTCATACATTTCGGTTGTAACGGTAGCAGAATATCGATCCAACCCTAACTCCTTCCTTCTCGTATTTTTACCTCATACCAATACTGCCCAAGGGGTGCAGGCAATTCCTCCGCCTCCCTTGAAATTCTACTTAGGCCCTTCACTTCTATGGTCACCTGACCAATCCGTCGATTTCTAGACTGCATAAGCAAGTAGGCGTGGCTTAGCTCCAATTATTCATTTTAATTAACGTCCAAAATTTTCATCAATAAAATTCCTCGATCCCTTCCGATTTCATCAGCCTTCTTCTTGTGGCACTTTGATTCTTATCCAAAGAAATCTAATCACTTCAGTGATTCACACTATCCCTTCCATTTTTGATAAAACAATTTTCCTTACCGGGTCATGGCCAGCAGATAATTACATAAACTGGGTTTTAAAAACAATAGTGTCTCCATTTCGGCTTTTACACCGCCTCTCTCTATCCTCCGTGGGTTTAAATTATCCAGTTAAATAATAAAACCATTTTATTACCAGGCAGGCCCCACTCCTGGGTTGATCATTGGATGTCCTTATATCTCTATTCTTCGGTCTGGCGTGTTAGCAACCGGATACATTTCATAGTAAGCTGTCAACTTCGGCCATATGGTTTTTGTAAAACAAAAAATAATAATCGAATGTCTTGCCTTTAACCAACGAAGAAGAAGAAAAAGAGATTCTCTGAATTTACTAAAATCTGGTCTCGTCTCTCGGTATGTTTATCGATCTTTCCTCCAACTCTTAAAGTGTCACATCTTTCTCGATATAGCTATTGAGCTATGACTTTAAATCTTCGTGTCACAAAGGATAACAGCCTCGGGTATTCAATTCGAAAAAAAAATCCACTTTCTTGGCTTGTTTAAGGTCATTATTATAGAACGGTTGGATAATTTCCGGACAGATCTCGTAAATTCGCGCCTAAAAACGTTCACTAAAATATATTAGTCTTAAAGTCATGGTTATATACGATAATCGTCCTTAATTCTACCCCCTGGGTTTCAGATACTAAGTAATTCTGATATTAGTAGTTGTAGTAGGAAAGAGGAAAAAATGTTTATTTCGGCGTTACTTTCATTGTACCGAACATGTGAGTAAGGACGAGGTTATTAAGAACATGGAAATAAAAAAGAAGCTTATACTTAACCCCAGGGAGAGACAGTTGAAATACCTGGGACACGTAATGAGGAAAAAGAGATTGGTAAATCTGACACTCACAGGACAGACTGAGTTTACAGAATAAAGCAGAGCGTTGAATATTCAATGTAAATGGTAGAACGGGGCGTGGAAGAGGTGGTAGAAATCGAAGCTTATTAAGATCTACGACGGACAGGAAGATGCGGAGGGCCATGATGGCTAAGATCTGAAGAAGAGAAAAGACTGTCATTAATATAATATGGGTCGATACTCTCCAGACAGACCTCATAGATTTGCGGCTATAAATTTTGCGAAAATATATGGGTCTTAAAGTCATGGATATATACAATAATCGTCCTTAATTCTAAGTTCAGCTCCATATTATTTGCAGCAGGAGAGAGAAAGAAAGAGTTTATTTTCACGTTACTTTGACTGGCTTTAAAGAAAGGGAGAAACAAATAAATTTTGAATAGAAACCGGTTCGTGCCGGCTTCGAGCAAGTTAAGGCACCTTTGCGTTTCTCGATTTGAAGGAATTAATTGCGGCGTCTCCTGAAAAAAATATCTGTTTGTCGACGCTAAGACGTGATGTTATACAAACTGAGATAGGCTTTTGTGTTTAATGTCGGATTGGGGATGATTGGCCATTGAAAATCCTCACGTATCTGACACTAACGGCGTTTTTCAATTAGCTGCTTCAGTCGGAAAGGAAGAAAAAAAAGAAGAAATAGTCAAATTGAAGTATCTATTTCTACCCCGTGGGTACTAACGAGTACAAAAAGTAAATAACAAATTTAGGTCCATAATTCAATATTTCTCTCTCTGTATATATATCAAAACTATTTATCTTAGTACTACTAAGAAAGTTGGTTCACTGTGTCGTACAAGACAATTTTTTCTCTCCAGAATCTATCTTACATACCTATAAGTCTATTATCGGACCAAACTTAGAATATTGCTGCCACATATGGTCCAGGGACCCTTGCTATTTACCTTGATAAGATCACAAGAATCAGCAATATTAAGGGTCCTAAACTGGCGGCTCCGCTTCAGTCACTTTCCCACCGACGTAAGCTTGGCTCTCTTTGTGTCTTTTCCATAAATAATTTCACGTTAATTGTTGAAATGAACTCTTGGCTATGTATATAGTTTTGTTCATTCTTGTAAATTTTCATTGGGGTTTAGATTTTGGACGATTAAAGAAAAGAGGAAAGACAAAGAATGACAGAAACTAATAGAATCAGACCGAAAAAAAGAAAATCAAAAAGAAAGAAAGAAAGAGAGAATGAGAGAAACTAATAAAATCAGACCGAGAAAGAGAAAGTCAAAAAGAAAGAAAGAAAGAGAAAAAGAAAGAATGAGAGAAACTAATAAAATCAGACAGAGAATGAGAAAGTGAAAAAGAAAGAAAGAATGAAAGAAAGAAAGAAAGAAAGAATGAGAGAAACTAATAAAATCAGACAGAGAAAGAGAAAGTCAAAAAGAAAAAAAGGATGAAAGAAAGAAAGAAAGAAAGAAAGAAAGAATGAGAGAAACTAATAAAATCAGATAGAGAAAGAGAAAGTCAAAAAGAAAGAATGAAAGAAAGGAAGAAAGAATGAGAGAAACTAATAAAATCAGACAGAGAAAGAGAAAGTCAAAAAGAAAGAAAGAAAGAAAGAATCGGAGAAACTAATAAAATCAGACAGAGAAAGAGAAAGTCAAAAAGAAAGAAAGAAAGGAAGAATGAGAGAAACTGATAAAATCAGACAGAGAAAGAGAAAGTCAAAAAGAAAGAAAGAAAGAAAGAATCGGAGAAACTAATAAAATCAGACAGAGAAAGAGAAAGTCAAAAAGAAAGAAAGAAAGAAAGAATGAGAGAAACTAATAAAATAAGACAGAGAAAGAGAAAGTCAAAAAGAAAGAAAGAAAGAAAGAATGAGAGAAACTAATCAAATCAGACAGAGAAAGTGAAAGTCAAAAAGAAAGAAAGAAAGAACGAAAGTAACTAATCAAATCAGACACAGAAAAAGAAATTCAAAAAGAAAGAAAGAAAAATGAAAGAAAGAAAGAAAGAAAGAAAGAATGAGAGAAACTAATAAAATGAAACAGTGAAAGAAAAAGTCAAAAAGAAAGCAAGAAAGAAAGAAAGAAAGAAAGAAACTAATAAAATCAGACAGAGAAAGAGAAAGTCAAAAAGAAAGAAAGAAAAATGAAAGAAAGAAAGAAAGAAAGAAAGAAAGAAAGAATGAAAGAAACTAATAAAATCAGACAGAGAATGAGAAAATCAAAAAGAAAGAAAGAAAGAAAGTAAGGAAGAAAGAAAAAAGAAAGAAAGAAAGAAAGAAAGAGAGAATAATAAAATCAGACAGAGAAAGAGAAAGTCAAAAAGAAAGAAAGAAAAATGAAAGAAAGAAAGAAAGAAAGAATGAGAGAAACTAATAAAATCAGACAGTGAAAGAAAAAGTCAAAAGAAAGAAAGAAAAATGAAAGAAAGAAAGAAAGAAAGAATGAAAGAAACTAATAAAATCAGACAGAGAATGAGAAAATCAAAAAGAAAGAAAGAAAGAAAGAAAGGAAGGAAGGAAGAAAGAAAGAAAGAAAGAAAGAAAGGAAGAAAGAAAGAATGAGAGAAACTAATAAATTCAGACAGAGAAAGAGAAAGTCAAAAAGAAAGAAAGAAAGAAAGGAAGAAAGAAAGAAAGAATGAGAGAAACTAATAAATTCAGACAGAGAAAGAGAAAGTCAAAAAGAAAGAAAGAGAGAAAGAAAGAAAGGAAGGAAGAAAGAAAGAAAGAATGAGAGAAATTAATAAAATCAGACAGAGAAAGAGAAAGTCAAAAAGAAAGAAAGAAACGACAAAGACAACGAGAGAAAAGAACCGATAAAATATAAAGAAAAGAAAAAGGAAAAATTGTTGAAGAGAAAAAACTGAAAGAGAAAAAAAAAACCGTAGAAGGTGAGACAGAGAAAGATAAAGTAAGGAAGGACGTAAGGAACAAAAACTATGAAAGAGAAAAAGGATAGATAATAGAATTGGTTAATGTGTTGATTGGTTTAACAGCATATCAACTCCTTATGGGTCATTTTTGTTGATACTCAAATTTTATGCATCGTCTTTAATAAAATCCAAGAAATAATCAGCAATATTAATGGTCCTAAACTGGCAACTCGGCTTCTGTCACTTTCCCACCGCCAGTATGTTCATTCTCTGTGTCATTTCTATAAATAATTTCATGGTAATTGTTTGGATGAACTCTTAGATATGTTGTCTAGTTATTTTCCATTTAAGCGCAGTACTTGACCTACGTCGAAATGTCATCAATTTACAGTTGATCTGGCTAGATGTAGCCGTAAACTCTATGCTAACAGTTTCTTATCTCGCACTTCTCGCTCGTGAAATTCCCAACTTTAATCTTCAAATGTTTAAATTATTATTAATGTTTCTGTTACTAATTCTTCCAAACCAGCAAACTCTTGTTCCTTAGTGGCTTTGGTGCCTTCCTTGTGGAACTTCCTTCCAGCACCATGCATTCCAGCCAACTTTACTCTTCAAATATTTAAATGCAATGTCAATCACCATCTACTCTCCTCCTGATTACTCTTTCCTCTTCCCGCTCATTATTAATGTTTCTGTTCCTAATTCTTCCACACCCAGTAACACCTTGTGTCTTAGTGGCTTTATTGCCTTGTTTGTGGAACTCCCTTCCAACTCCATGCTTTCCAGCCAACTTTAATCATCAAATATTTAAATGCAATGTCAATCGCTATCTACTGTCTTCCTGATTACTCTTTCCTCTTCCCGCTCATTATTAATGTTTCTGTTCCTAATTCTTCCACACCCAGTAACCCCTTGTGTCTTAATGGCTTTACTGCTCTGCAAGGGATGATACCGATTATATACATATATATATATATATATATATATATATATATATATATATATATATGTGTGTGTGTGTGTGTGTGTGTAATAGGTAGATATACACCTATACGGTACCTAGTCCACCTTCTGATGAGTCGTAACGATATACCATGATGTTCATTAAGCATGCCGAGACTGGAAGAAGGATCCTTTCATATGTATTTTGGGTGCGAGCGGAATGAAAAATCGGCGATCATCACCCTCGTCATCCCCGCCACATCTTCATACGCATCCTCTTAATCAGCTCCATTTACTAATTGTAGCCACCGGTGTTGCCACGCAGCTGTCTAGCTAATGTACCCTAGGCTTGTTTCATCCTGGGTATGACGATAAATTACATACGACACCAAAACCTCTGATTAACATCTTAAGGAGCATGATATCACCTCTCAATTGCCCTTGTTCCTAGCTCCACCCTGGCCCGTGGTGGTAGCACCTGATAGGGTCCCAATTATGGAAACATCAAACACAAACTAAAGTATAAAATACATTTCTGTGGTAAAAATACATGCAATTTATTTTTATATTAAAAAATATCAACAATATATTTTAATATTAAAAATGACTAAAAATAATTTTTTATAATAAAATAACCAACAATGCATTATTATAGTAAAAATAACCAACAATACATTTTTATTAAAATGTCCAAAAAATACATTGTTATATTAAATTGACGGAAAATGCATTTTTATAGCAAAAATGACCAAAAATACATTTTTATATTAAATTAACCAACAATGCATTTTTATAGCAAAAATGACCAAAAAATACATTTTTATATTAAATGACCAGAAATACATTTTTATAGCAAAAATGACCAACGATAGATTTTCATAGTAAAAATGACCCAAAACACATTTTTATAATGAAATGACCAACAATACCTTTTATAATAAAATGACCAACAATACATTTTTATAGTAAAATGACTAACAATACATTTTTATAGTAAAATGACCAAGAATACATTTTTATAGTAAGATTAAAGACATGAGTTTATTTAATTTACTTGATATGTAATGTGTAATATGGCGATAAACTACATCTGGCAACAAGGACTCTGATCGGGAAATTGTAGGTTTTGTAGAGCGTGGAACCACTGCTTAATTGATCACCCGGGTTGGTAGAACCTGTTAGGGCGCCAAGTCTAAACAAAAACAAAACACTATGAAAGTACAAAAAATACATTTTTATAGTAAAACTACCAGCAATATATTTTTATATAAAAAAAATCCCAAAAATACTCACATACTAACAAATTACATCGACTACAGCAAAATCCGTTTAAAATCCTACCAATCGACCAACATGAAAGAAGAGTTTCATGAAATTAGTCCATATAATATCCTACAATTTCTTAAAGATAGCAAAATGTATTCGTATATTTCTATAGTAAATAATAGCAGCAGTACATTTTTTATGTAAAATAAATTCCAACAAAAAATAGTTATAGTATAATTACCAACAATACATTTTTAAAGCAAGATTACTAGAATACATTCTATAGCAAGATGACGAACAGTTGTAGTTGAAGGCATACAGTTGTGTTCAAAATCTATTTAGTTGAAGCCATGAAATTTTGTTGAAAATATAAAGATTTCGGCATTAAATAACCCATAGAGGTGTTGATATGCCACTACATAAAATCTAACCAAATAGCCAACATGAAATAACAATTTCATGATATGAATCCATATAATATCCTACAATTTCTTAAAGAAATCAAACTGTATTCCAAAATATTACTTCAGCAAAGCTACAACATAAATCACGCGCATCACGGCCTCTCGTAATCATTTCCACACCACCATGTATATACAGAAGCTTAGTATTATCTGTCAAATATCATTTTTTATTTCTATCTTCCTATTTATTTTTAAGCTCTTAGTATATATATATATATATATATATATATATATATATATATATATATATATATATATATATATATATATATATATATGCAAAATCTGTGTGTGTGTATATATATATATATATATGCAATTTTTATATATATTATTTATTATATATGCGTGGTACTTATTGGAAAGCGCTCAATATCAGTGATAGAGTTAACATATTTGGTTGGATTGATGTAAGTTTGTCTGACAATGGCAAATAGCGTGAAATCCAGGGTCACAAACTCACATCAATCCAACTAAATATATATATATATATATGTGTGTGTGTGTGTGTGTGTGTATGTGTGTGTGTGTGTGTGTAAAAATATATAGAAAATAGGAAAGAACTCGTTAGGTAAATAATCCAAAGTTCTTTAGTATTTTTGTTATTATTTTTAAAAAATAGTGCTCGATACAAAAGTACAGCATAAATATAATTATTTATTTAAAAATATGATTCCAACGCTACATAAGAGTTCTCATGTTTCAAAACAAGAGCCGAAAGCTTCAATATAATTATTTGAATTAAATTGAATGAAAGTACCAAGCTCTGTTCCATCTTCGAGCGAATTTTCTTGTAGATTCCAAAAAATTTATGGGGGGAATTCCAAAAAAAGATTTCGCTTGATGATGAAACAGAGTTTGGTACTTTAATTCAATATCAGTCCACCATTCGAGTCGATAAGTAATTTGGGATTTTTTTATTTATTAACTTTCATTGACCATTACACTAGTTTAACAAACTCTATAAATATTGTCACTTTCCCCGCAGTAGGTTGCTATTTCTTTCTGCGGGAGACAAGTTGCCATCCAAAGCTATAGAACGCAGTCTGTTTTGCTATTTACCAATAGCATTGAGAAGAAGAGCATTCATACCTTTCCTAAGGGTATTATCCCGTAAGTGAATGTAATGGATTCGACTGGAATTCGAACTCGGCTCTCCGATTCACTAATCCGAACCGCTATCCATTACTCCTATTCTGCGGTAGATATTTCCATCCAAGCCTATAAAACCCTGTCTGTTCTTAGGTTTTTTAAACAAACCTCTAAAAACAGTTATTTCTGAAGAAAGATCGAGGTCGATCTGAAATATCAAATATAAATAAATACTTATATATATATATATATATATATATATATATATATATATATATATATATATATATACATATATATATATATATTTATATCTATCTATATATATATATATATATTTATATATATATTTATATCTATTTATATATATATATATATATATTTATATATATTTTTATATATATACATATATATGATGGACTCTCCCGTCGGTTTCGACGTATGAGTTTCCGACAACTTTGTTTATTTAACCTTTTGTGTGAGTCGCAAGCGACATTTCATTCCTGCTAGTGATTTGCAAAGAAGTCCACAGATTGTGCAAGAGTGTGGATTCTTGGAGTATATGGCTGGAACAGCAGCAGATATTTTATTCCTTTCCCTAGTTTGACGAAGCTTGACAATGTTTGATGCTGCCTTGTTCTTGATGCCATTGTAGCATGTAGTCTTCCATTCATTACGATCAATTATGGTGTTCTCAAAAGTAGTGTGATTTATATTCGCAGCTAACAAGCTTACTAATTCCATTACTGTAAAATTCTTTTGGCTTTGATTCGAAGAACTCACAAATGTCAGTTTTAACCTCTTCCTGTGTTACAAAAGTTGTCTCTTCCAAATGATTCTGTAAGCTACGAAACAAATGGTAGTCTGAAGGAGCAAGATCGGGAGAATAAGGTGGATGAGGAATTTTCTCCCAACCAAGTTCTTCGATCTTTTGTGACGTGATTCTTGCTGTGCTGGGTCGCGCATTGTCCTGATAAAACATCCCTCCTTTTTGATTCACTAGAGTAGGTCTTTTTTTCCTCAAAGCTTGGTTCAAACGCTCTAATTGCTGACAGTATATTTGAGCATTAATTGTTGCATTAGGTGCTAAGAATTCAAAGTGGATTATTCCTTGGCAATCCCACCAGATTGAAAGAAGAACGTTTTGCCCATGAAGTTGCCTTCTCGGCTGTGGCTGGGGTACTTCCCCTTTACTAAGCCACTATCTACGACGCTTAACATTTTAATAAAAGATCCATTATTCGTCGCCAGTCACAAGTCTATCCAAAAAAGGTGAAACAAGTTGACGAGAATGGAGAGAAGAGCAGATGTCTACTTGGGATTTGAGGTTGTTTTCAGACAATTCATGAGGTACCCATTTTCCAAGTTTAGGAACTTTTCCAAGTTGTTGAAGATGACGATAAACAGTTGTATGGTTTGAACTGAGAATCACTGCCAATTACTCAACTGATAAAGCAGGATTTTCTTCAAGGACTGCTTCAAGAAGCTTTTCATCAAACTCAACTGGACGTCCGGTTCGATCTTCATCTTCAAGGGTAAAATCTCCACCTCTGAATTTTGCAAACCATCTTCTGCAAGTTCTTTCATTCACACATTCCTCTCCATAAACTGAGTGAATGTTTCTAGCCGCTTCGGCTGCTGAGTTTCCTTTCTTGAACTCATAAAGCATTATGTGCCTCAAATGATTCTTGGGTCCTTCCATGTTAGCAGGGTTTTAATCAAACAAAATTTAATTTTATTGTTCTCTGAAATAAAATTTGATCAGTTTAAATGCATCTAAACATAAAAATAATGTTCATCTCCATTAGACATTATAAAATACTCTTTAAATTTCGTTCATTTTAACAAAAAGTTAACATTCGGACAGAACTTATTGGATGACCTGATATATATACATATATATACATATATATATACACACGCACACACACACACACACATATATATGAAACAGACTGTCGCCTCTAAGTGTTGACTTGACTATGTTCATTTTATATTTACACAAGCTCTATCTCTGATATTGAGCATTTTATCCCATAAATATAGCACATTTTAAGACTATATTTCTTTATATATATATATATATATATATATATATATATATATATATATATATATATATATATATATATATATATATTAAAAATACGTTGGTAGATAATCCAAGTGGATCCTAGTAATATAAAATATTAAAAGTGATCCACAGAAAGTGCTCAGTGTATTAATACAGAGCAATATATTTTAATAAACAATAAAGTCGTAATCACGATCCAATTCATCTTGGATGATTACGATACCAATGAAATAAGTTATAACAATGGAATATTAGTGTTTCAGCCTTTTAGAGACAAGTGACCTTGCCTGCCATGGGTGTTGTTTCCCCAGCACAGCCACATAGCCTACATTGGACCCATATTTTTTGTTAGCGTTCGTCACAGTAATACCTTCGTTCATGGATGATTTACCAAGTGTTTCGTGAACAGTAAAGTTATTATTCAAAATACCAAAACGTCCTGCAGGTAGCCATATGGGTAACAAAAAAATGAAAGCATTTCTGTTTATCAATATCCCAGAAAGTAAAACTGTTGGAAAAACTAGATAGCGATGTGAAGAAAAAAAGAAATTAATCAGATAATATCTGTTTTTGTTTATTAAATTTGTTCATCAAAAAAATCTGTTTAATTCAGTCTCTCCATATCTATCTATCTATCTATCTATCTATCTATCTAAGTCTGTTCATATCTATCTATCTATCCATCTATCTATCTATCTATCTATCTATCTATCTATCTATCTATCTCAGTCTGTTCATATCTATCTATCTATCTATCGACGTCAGTCTCTTCATATCTTTCTACATCAATCTCTTCATATGTATCCAATTCAGTTTCTTTATGTCTATCGATTTACCTTCTTCAGTCCATTCATATCTATCTATCTATCTATCTGTCTATCTATCTATCTATCTATTTCAATCACTTTATATCGATATATATTTCTATCTCAGTCTATATCTATCTATCTATCTATCTATCTATCTATTTATCTATTTATCTATCTATCTCACTCTATTCATATCTATATGTCTGTCTATGACTGTTCCTATCTATCTATCTATCTATCTATCTATCTGTCTGTCTCCTTCTCAATAGATTATTCGGTATATATTTTTTATATCTTGCAATGTTGCTCTGTACGTTTGTGCCTACGTTTTCTCCTTCTGTGTGTGTTACATGAACATGTCTACTCGCTTCATTGTTTTTCTTCCCAGCAAGCAAAAAAAAAAAAAAAAAAAAAAAAAGAAAGTTGGGTAGATTATTCCGAGACAGGAGGATTCCTTTCGTAACAACGAAAAGAATATTGAGCTGTTACGTGACATCTGTCCTTCTTTACGGCTGCGAATATTGGACGATTTCTTCAAAGATGAAGAAGAGACTCGAGGCGATGAAGATGTGCTACTGCAGAAGGATGCTGCTGACATTATGGACCGAGCGTGCGAGCAACGATGAGGTCTTAAAGAGGAGGCTTATACTTAATATCAGAAAGAGGCAGATAGTGTAGAAAGAAACAAAATGAATAAAAAGACGAGGGAAAAACTATTCCTAACCGACACGTTTCACATCACAAACAGTATTCATTTATTTAAAAAGGAAAAAAAATCTTGATTATTACCCGCTTACCAGACTCTGAATTATGGCACTTTGTGGCCTCCATATGTTTTAATTGACCTATCAGCCACCTAATGAATATTCATGAATGTTCTCCAATTTTTTTATATAAACACATACAACAAAATAAATCCTTACTTTTGTCTTGATAAAGTCCCTCAGAGGACAAAACACATCGGTTAAGAATAGTTTTTCTTTATTCCCCCTCTCCCCAAAAGGAAAAATCTTTCTTGAAGCTTTTATTTTAGTTTTAATTTGAAGCGAATAGATTAAATTTAATATTTCCAATAAGCAAAATTCTTTGTTATATTTCAAGTTGAATTTAAATTAATTGGAATGATTTTTTTTATTATTATTAGTAAAATCTATAAAATCGTTCATATTGACAAATCTGTTAACACAATTTTCTTTATTAAAAAATCTTTCAAAAATCAAGTATACTTTACTGAAACGTTATTTGAAAAAAAATTATCTGATTTAAAGTTGAATTGATCTGAATTGAAACAAATATTACTTTTAGTTTAAAATATTACAGAAAAACATTTTTTTCACAGAGAGGCTGGAGTTTATATGAGGTGTTGGCAATATTTATTGACAGACTAATGTTTGGAAAATTTAAGTAAGCCGAAGATAACTGTAAAAAAAATTACATGATGAATACAACATAAACACCTTTTTATATAGTTTTCTTTAACTACCTTGTTAAAACTGCTCAGCAAACTTGATATATTTGGGGAAGATATTAGGATAATCAAGAACCTATACTGGCAGCAAACGGCCTCCATGCGGATAGAGAATGAGTTCAGCAGATTTACAAAAATAGAAAGGAGCGTAAGGCAAGGATGTGTCTTCTCACTGGACTTATTCAGCCTATACAGCGAGGCAAATCTGTGGGAATTTTAAATGCTATCATGATTCATCATTGGCGGTCACAATCTTACCAACATAAGATACGCAGATGACACAGTACTGATAGCAGACACAGAAAAGAAACTACAAAACCTCTTACAGAAGATAGCAAAGGAGAGCAAGAAGAAGGGACTAAGCATAGACTACAAGAAGACAAAATGCATGGTCATCAGTAAAAGGATGAGTCCGAAATGTAATTTGCAGGTCGGGGACATTAAAATCAAGCAGACGCGTAAGTTTAAATATCTGGGAAGCGTTTTGACAGAGGACGGCAAAAGTACGACACTGAGATCCGTAGACGTATTGCGATGGCCAAGACCGTATTCCAAAAGCTGGACAGCGTTTTGCGAGACCGGATGATCGCTTTGGCAACAAAGAAAAAAATACTGATCTGTTACGTGACATCGGTCCTCCTTTACGGCAGCGAATGTTGGACGGTCTCCTCAAAGATAAAGAAGAAAATCGAGTCGACGGAGATGTGGTTCTACAGAAGGATGCTGAGGATATCATGGACCGAGCGCTTGAGCAACGATGAGGTCTTGGAGAGGATGCAAGCAAGGAGGAGGCTCATACTTAACATAAGGAAGAGGCAGATGAAATATCTGCGACAAGTAATGAGAGAGGAGTGCTTGGAGAATCTGATACTCACAGGTCGAAAAGAGGGAAAGAGAGACAAGCGAAAGTAAGGAGGGTTAAGCAAGTGGATAACAGAATGTGGTCTGTGGGAGGTGGCAGAGAGACGATACTTACTGAGAGCTACAAAGGATAGGGGAAAGTGGAAAGCCATGATCGTCTACACCCAGAAAAGTAAGGGTACATAAAAATAAAAATTTTTTTTTCGTAGCTGACCTCTTTTGGGATGGGGGTTAACCTACTGTGTGGGTGGTTTAATATAGGCCACCACATTATCACTTATAATCGTGTTCTAGACAGGTCTAAACAAATTTATATCAGTGGCAATGCATTATGGCGTGCGATTGTTTAATAAGATGCGACAGATGCCCCAATTCGATTATAGAGAAATCGAATGCACACTTTGTCCTATGGCTTTTTTTCTAGTCTCTAACGATAATTCTTGTTTGAAATTAATAAAACATAATTCTAAGACTCTAGAAATAAACCTCTGGGGATGCAAAGAGTGATTTGATTCCTTATGTTGAGATGAATTCACGAAAGTCAATTTTCACTGACATTAAGCAGAATGATTATATCGAATCAATTGCCAAGAATTTCTTCTCACGAGTCTCTATTCGTCCGTGAACATAGCTGGCACATCGGGTCTAGTGTTGCTGCTACATATCTGGAGATACTTGAGAGAAATTAAAAGAAGTGTCTGTAATGTAATCGATCCTGACCTGGCATCTCAACTTCAGTCATTATCTTACCGAGGTGACATGGCTTTCCTCTGCCATATAAATAGCATTAGATCTAGTGATTCTCAACGTTTTTAAGCAACGGCACATAATCCTAAGGCTCTATAAATAAACTTCTAGGAATACAAAGAGATATTCGATTCCTTAGGTCAAGACGTATACACGAGAGTCAATTTTCACTGACATGAAGCGGAATGATTACATTGAATCAATTGCCAGGCATTTCTTCTCATCAGTCCAATGTGTCAGCATTGAACATGTCTGACACATTATATATATATATATATATATATATATATATATATATATATATATATGTGTATCTATCTATCTATCTATCTATCTATATATATATATATATATATATATATATATATATATATATATATATATATATGGGAAGAAATATAGTCTTAAGATGTGTTATATTTATGGGATAAAGTGCTTAATATCAGAGATAGAGCGTATGTAAATATAAAATGAACATAGAAGTCAACAATTTGAGGCGACAGTCTGTTTCATTCTAGACGCAATCGTCAGGCCATGATTGCATCTAGCATGACTTTTAGTGTTGACTTCTATGTTCACTTTTAACTTTTATATATATATATATATATATATATATATATATATATATATATATATATATTTTAAGCTTAGCGCCCCGAGCAAGCCATGAAGCCACTAGGATGCAGGGGATATATATATATATATATATATATATATATATATATATATATATTTGGTTGGATTGATGTGAGTTTGTGACCCTGGCTTTCACGTTTTGCGATCGTCAGACAAAGATATTGGCTCTATCTCTGATACCGAGCGCTTTCTAATAAGTACCGAGCATATAATATACAAATAATAATATATATAATATATTGCATATATATATATATATATATATATATATATATATATATATATATATATATATATATTTCAGTTATGAAATTTTGTGCGATAATCTTAAGTTGCACTTAAGACCCGCTAGTGATTTACAACAGAGGCGTGTATGCGTGTATGTTGAGATATATATGTATGCATAGACTGATAGATAAAGAGATACATTGTTTATTTGTTTAAATGGGTGTATGTAATTGTATGTAGATGTAAAATCTTATGTATATATGTTTATGTGCACGTATGTGAATGTCCGTATGTATATATGTGTGTAAATGTATATATATTTAGAAGTGGATGTGTATGGATGTATGTGTATATGTATGTATATGTGTATATGTATGTATATATATATATATATATATATATATATATATATATATATATGTATGTGTGTATGGGTATATGTATATGTATGGGTATGTGTGTACACGCCTATATGTATGTATGTATGTATGTACGTGTAAATATAAATATGTTGTTGTGTATGTGTGTATACGCATGTGTTTTTGAACATAGAAATATAGGTCCTTGCTAGATTAGATAATCGTTATATTTGGGTTTTTTATGTTTATATTTGATTTGTAACCTGTAGTCGGTATTAATTTTGTCAAATTTTCTTGATTACACAGCGGCCCTTTTATAGATGCATTTCGGTTTTAGTTCCCCCCGCCCCATCTCTCTCCGCCACGCCTTTTTCTTTTCTTTTCTTTTCCTTTCCCTCTCTCTTCTTCTGATCTTTAAGATTAAATCGTCTATTGTGTGTGTATGTCACCACAAAATGTATCCTTTCCGGTTACATCTTTAATGTATTAGACATCCGAAAACATTCATATTTCTCTCACTTAAACCGTCTTTAATTCCCCTCTTTAAAACTTCGCTCTGTTAAATCTTAATTCCCCCTCTTCATCTTTAGACCTTCCTGTTCTCTCGTCTGTTACCCCTCACTATAGCTTTCATTTACGCTAACATTCGTCCCACACTTTCATACATACACTCTCACTAAATTCTATTTTTTATTCCCGGAGTTGTTTTTTCTGTTTTCTTTTTGAATTTGTAGGTCTGATGAATTGGATCGTATTTACGATTCCAATGGAATAAATTATGACTATGGAATATTAGTGTTTAAGCCTTTTTATTATTATATATATATATATATATATATATATATTTATGCTCTACTTTTGTATCGAGCACTAATTTAAAAAATAATAACAAAGATACTAAAGAACTTTAGATTATTTACCTAACCAGTTCTTTCCTATTTTCTATATATTTTCATATATATATATATATATATATATATATATATATATATATATATATATATATGCGTGAATTAAAGGAATAAATATGAATCCGTACATGCGTGCGATCACGAGCATACTTAAATTATCAAATAAATATTTAACTTATTTTTGGTGTTAACAAAAGAGTGCGCAATGTGGTAATACAGAGCTATAAAGCTATATATTTTCATTTTTAATTTATTTTTATCCCTAGCCTATAATTCATAATAATATATAAAAATGATTTAATCCCACTAGATAGCTCTTTAAAATTAACCTTTTGTTAAATATATCTATGTCTATTTCACTAGATCTTAAATTTATATTCGTAACAGGATGTCATATGTGCCGACGTTGCCTTAAAAGTGTCAGTTCATCTAGACATGAATCAATAATCTAACATTTCTATTTTAGCTTTGATCTGTCTCTTGAATGGTTAACCAAGACATACCCACAAAATTTTAGAATCTTGTTCCCCACTCTTTTTTAACTCTCAAATAAGCTACCATATTATTTTCTGATTTCGCAAGTAAATCATTTTTATAATCAGTTACCCAAAATCACCTGATGATAGAACAATTTTGAAGTTCCGAAACAGAAATTTTTAAGGAGTGATGTAAAATATTTTATAATTAAGATATCAATTAAAATATCAATTATAAAAGATTAAAATATGATATATATATATATATATATATATATATATATATATATATATATATATATATATATATATATATATATGTATGTATATGTATATTAATAAAAAGAAAGAACAGTAAGATATATAATCCGGTGTTCTTATAGATATTTTTATTTTTACAAAATAGTGCTCAATGTAAATTTACAGAGCATTAATATTATAAGTTAATAGACTTAAAATATGGTTTATCGCTACACAGTTCCAACCATGTTTAAAAAATGGAAGCTAAAAGCCCCTAATTTAATTTTGTACTTAAATTAAAGACATCACTTCCATTTCATCCTCAAGCGAATTTTGGAGTAACTTTAAAAATTACATGGTTTTAAATACACAGCTAAAACAAAATTCATGTTTCCAAGGTTACAGATAAATCTATTTTGCTAGACTAGGGGTGTCAGTATGTTCAATATGTTTATATTTTAATGTATCAGTTATTGTTACGTTTTGGTAGTGGGTAGGGATGTATTTTTCAATGAAATCTAACATCCGTTAAAAGCGTGTCGTCTGGTTTTTTTTTTTTTTTTATTAACGGCTAAAATTCTAACGGCATTTTTTTCGTTCATATATTTAAAGATTTTTGGGAGTATTAATTTCAATTAAAAGGTGCAAATATAATTTATAAATTCATGAATCATTCATACAAAAGACAAATATAGAGGTTAATGATTTAAATGGCGAGTATACTTCGTCGCAAACAATCTAAATAAGATACATCAACCCCAAACCTGTATATGAAGGATATGATCCCCGTTTATAAATTCCAGTTGCATAAGGTCTTTTTAATTTTACAAGCTTTCGTCTATTCCTACAGTCATCATCAGGTATGGAAGTAGATTTTGTTCTTGTTTTTACTTCTCAGTAATAAGAGGACAACGAAAATAGAAATGTAATCCGAAAAAATGCCATGAGAAATGTGTTATTGTTTTGGAACGTGCGTTTTTTTGTATGAATAATTCATGAATTTATATATATATATATATATATATATATATATATATATATATATAAATATATATATATATATATATATATATATATATATATATATTTATAGTTACCCACACTGAAGAGCTGTGATATAGCGAAACAGTTTGTTTTTGGATGATTCTATATATATATATATATATGTGTGTGTGTGTGTGTGTGTGTTTAGCCGTTGCATATCTATCTATCTATCTATCTATCTATCTATCTATCTCTGTTCTTTACCTATTTATCTGTTGTTGTCGTTGCATATCTATCTATATATTTTACTACAATATATCTAAGTGTATTCTTTATTTAAGTATTCCCAATATATATATCTATCTATCTATCTATCTATCTATCTGAGTATGTTAATTATTTATCTATCTATCTGTTTTCTCTATATATGTCTAAGTGTACTCATTATCATAGTATGCTCATTATCACACACACTATCTATCTATTTATCTCTGTCAGTTCCTTAACTATTTATCTGTTTCAGTCGTTACATTGTCTATCTATATTCTCTATCTATGTATGTATCTATTTGCGTGGCAGTGTATTTATTTCCCCCATAAATAATAACAAATTAAAATATATATCTCCC
>OZ010609.1:70870653-70875653 GCA_963932145.1 Acanthosepion lycidas | reverse complement strand
TCAATATTAATGTGCATACATTGCGATGAAATCTGTACAATGCCGATCTTCATGGCAGAATGTCTAGAAAAAGCTGGAAACATTCTGGCAAAAAGCTAGAAACATTCTTGGAAACTAGAGCTTTTTCGAAGGAACAGTAGGTGGTATATCTGCTAAGATCCTAATACGTCTATTGAAGTGAAGAATTTGATACCAACCATTAAACAAGGCGATGACTGCATTATGATGTTGGTGTGCTTTGCTTCAGTTCAAAATTTGGGTTTATGCCGGGGCTGGAATTTTCACGAGGACATTGATCTGAAGTATCAAGCAAACCTACAAAAGAATGGGTTTGTCAAAAGAAATTTCAAGTCTTGGAATGGCCTCATCAAAAGTCCTGATCTAAACCCAATTGAAAATCTATGAGTCAGGTGAAAAAAGGCAGTGCACGAAAAAAAAACTCAAGTAATATCCAACAATTGTAGCAGTTTTTCGAAGATTAATGATAAAAAAAAAATTAAAACTCATTAATGTCAGAAACTTCTTAAAAATGATAGCAAAAGTCTGGTTGACATTCTAACCTCAGAAGATGCCGTCACCAAGTATTAAATGTGAGCTTCACTTCCTTTTCAAAGCTTAATTTTTAATTTACACTTGTTAGAAATGTTTGAAAGTGGTGGTAATTGATAAAAATTAGATAGATAGATAGATAGATAGATAGATAGATAGATAGATATGAAGAGACTGATATAGATGGAGAGATATGAAGATACAAGTAGAAAGATAGGTAGATATGAAAAAACACATCTCGATAGTTATGAAGAGACCGACATAGATATGAAAATACAAGTAGATAGATAGATAGATAGATAGATAGATAGATAGATAGATAGATAGATAGATAGATAAAGACTGACCGCGATAGACAGATAAGAAGATACAAGTTCATAGTTGGTCTGCTTTGCTGCAGCTAGAACAATCAAAATAGTACACATTGACTGCACAATGGATTCTGCAAGATACCAAGCAATTTTTTTATGTAAGTGTCTTGTCTTCAGTTCAAAATTTGGGTTTATGCCGGGGCTGGAATTTTCACGAGGACATTGATCTGAAGTATCAAGCAAACCTACAAAAGAATGGGTTTGTCAAAAGAAATTTCAAGTCTTGAAATGGCCTCATCAAAAATCCTGATCTAAACCCAATTGAAAATCTATGAGTCAGGTGAAAAAAGGCAGTGCACGAAAAAAAAAAACTCAATATCAAGTAATTGTGGCAGTTTTTTCGAAGATTAATGATAAAAAAAAATTGGCACTCACTAATGTCAGAAACTAGATAGATAGATAGATAGATAGATAGATAGATATGAAAAAACAGACCTTTATATATATATATATAGGATGTAGTTTATCGTCATACCCAGGACGCGGATGTAGTTTATCTTCATACCCAGGAAGCGGATGTAGTTTATCGTCATACCCAGGACGCGGATGTAGTTTATCGTCATACCCAGGACGCGGATGTAGTTTATTGTCTTACCCAGGACGCGGATGTAGTTTATCTTCATACCCAGGACACGGATGTAGTTTATTGTCTTACCCAGGACGCGGATGTAGTTTATCTTCATACCAAGGACGCGGATGTAGTTTATCGTCATACCCAGGACGCAGATGTAGTTTATTGTCATACCCAAGACGGACATAGTTGCTGGTGAGACGCCAGGCGTCATGGTTCTTAGCTAGGGAAACTTGTTCATCCTGGAAACTAGTCCCTCCTGCGTAGCTGGGACTTCAAAAACATGGACTCGATGCTGGTAAACTTCACCTGTTCAAGGACTTCAATATTACTGACAAAGTCACTCCATTGGATGTTAAAAATTGTGCGTAGGCAGTGCTGGTGGAACCGTTTGAGGAATCGCTGGTGGTGACGTTAGGTCCTAAGATTACAAACAGAAAAACAAAGAAAATAAATTAACTTCATGACAGAATAAATCAACGAATTGGAAATTTAAAAATCGGGAAAAGACAAGAATTTTAATATCCGTAAGTATTTAAACAACAGTGGAGAAATCCGAAGACGACTTCCAAAAGCTAAGCAAAGTATTAAGAAACAAGAAAGAAAATAAATTTGTTATGACAACAAATGCTGAATAATTTCCTCACAGCTGAAGATTGATTCGTTTTTTTACAGTTTATCAACACTTTGCAGGTTATTTAAAGCCAAGAATTATAATTTGGATATAAAATCGGGATCAGTTCTATATTACAAACAATAGATAAACTGATCCCTCACTTTGTGACCACGGGAGTTTCTATACATTTATATTCCAGAGAATGTAAATAAATCTAAAAGACATGCTTGTGTTGCTAATCAGTATTTGATTGATTGATTGATCCGTTTTTTTACGGCTTATCAGCACTTTGCAGGTTATTTAAAGCCAGTTTAACTGAAATCTTCCATGTGACCATAGAATGGTAAGAAAAATAATTTGAGGACTGAACAATGATGCTATGAATTTATATTGATAAAAGATTTTGTTAAAAATGGTGGAAAGTTTTGAATTATACTTATATGATATAATAATAATTTTAACTGAAATATGGCATACGGTCATTTTATGCTGGGAGCGTAAGCTTCAATCCTAATATGATGGAATATAAAATTTAGTTAAAAATTAGCATAATGTGAAAAAAAATCTTGGAAAATACGCTAGTGACTGAATAATGGTTTGGTTTTTGTTTTACAGCATATCAACACCTCAATGGGTTATTTAATGCCGACAAAATTTTTATTGAGAATATTTTTCCTTGAAGAAATCTATATTTGGTTATATTTTTTTTCAAAGAATGCATAACTGTTTGTATTGCTGGTATTTTTTAAAGTAGTGTTGATATTAATTTTTCCTTCAAAAATTATTGCTGGTAATAATTTTGTATAAGTATTTCTATTATTAAAACCTATTTTTACACAAGTTTGGGTGTTAACTATTTGCCCATAGCTGTGACCCTAACAGGTGCTACCACCCCGGGTCAGGGTGGACCTGGGAACATCAGAAATTAAGAGGTGGTTCCACGCTCCTGAAAACCTCCTGATCAATGGCCTTGCTCTTACCCAGGATGAGATTGTAGTTTATCGTCATTCCCAGGACAAGACTGAATAATGATGCTTTGATTTTACAAGTATAAAAATAAAATGACAAAAATGTGCAAAATGTTCTGTTAATCTTAAAAGGAATAATTTTAAATCTTAAATGACAATTCATGCATTTTTTTTTTGTTCTAATAAATAATTTAGGATTTTGACCAGGGCTCGTTTTGAATACTGTTATGGAAAACTTAGTATTCAATTTGTTTAAAGTTTAATTTCTTTTATGCTTGGGTCTACGAAATAAAAAAGAAAGTCATTTCAATGGACTAAGCAAGAAAAATTCTTGAATACGTTTTCCTTTAGTATCTGTCTATATTTCTGAGATGAGGTATTATGTACATTATATGTATATTATGTGCATAAAAATGAATACAATATGGGAACCAGTAATAAGGAGTGCCAGAGAAAAAGCGATAATAACAACAAAAATTGCAATATGTAGCTCTGGTAAAAAACATGCAATAATAATAGCAAAAATTGCAATATGAGCATTGGTAAAATATGGTTGCTAAAGATATTAGGTTTATAATATCCAGAAATTCATACACAGATGTCCTCAAGGACACATGTAGATAAAGGCGTTAGTTAGATCCAGTGACAGGACCCAAAGAGTGTGAGTTCAATACCCGGTTAAGGCAGTGGAGAACTTGGAGAGGGGAATTAACAGGAGATAACTGATAACTGACATCCATTAAACATGGCATGTGGAACTAGAACAGTCTACCCCAGTGTACGAAATAAAGGGTTCAGTTCGACATTCCAACCACCTGAAGAAGTCCGGAGCGTACAACGTTGTAATAAATATGGCGACAATAGTTTTACTTTCTTTCTTTGAATTCATTTTGAGTCATGTAGTGTCACGCTGAAGTTAGAAGAGTTTTTAGTAGCGTGTAATTGCTTATGATTTACTCAAATGTGGATATAGTTCCTTGCAAAATATTGCTTAACACTGGAACACTAACCATGGGTATGAAAATTTGCGCTGGGTATAATATACCGAGCGCAAATTTTCCTATTTTTAATTACTATTTTCAGTACCTGATTTTCTTACCTAAATAATGTTTTTCAGTTCTTATTAATGTTAACTCAAAGTATAAAGTTTGAAGTGCCTGCATGCAAAATATTTCAAATAAGGATTTATATTTAATTTTTTTTTTTTTGATATTTTCAAAATCGGGTATGATATACCCATCCTTATTAGTGGTGTAACTTTAATTGATGGTTAGTGTTCTAGGGTTAAAAGAATCATGTAGCTGAAAGATTGCATAAGGTTATAGAAAACCAGGAAAATACTTTGATGAAAATTCTTTCGAGATCAAGTGACAAACGACTGGAATATAAGGAATTCCGTCCAAGTACTTATATAGTCATTTCATATTCTAAGTAGAAGTGCCAAAGTCAGAGCAATTGAAGAGATAAGGAAGATGCGGTTCTCGCAGACCAAAGGGGGATTATGGTCCTTTTAGTCTGTCGGGAGAAAAGATAGGTATTAGGTTGGTGCAAAAATAATGTCGTTTTTCTTTTGAAGTTGAACATCAGAAAACGACATTATTTTTTGCACCAACCTAATATCTAAAGTGTAACTTAGATACCCATGCTAATGCCACGTGAATAGATGTGTGAATAAATAGCCTGTTTGACGTAATCAACAGACTTTTTGATTTTCTCGCCAAAGCAATATCTGGGCAGTTATCGAGATATTTCCGGTAACGCAAACGGTAAAGTAATCACGGCGTGAGACAGTCGGTGACTGTCTGAACACCCGAGTGTATATCCAAATGAATTTTAAAATTAATAAAATATCTTATCCAAAGATAATCTGGAAACTTTTTTTTTAATAAACCTGGTTTTAATTGAATATAAAACGTAATGCGATT
>OZ010609.1:70735653-70868153 GCA_963932145.1 Acanthosepion lycidas | reverse complement strand
ATCGTAATGGTACCTTAAAGTGGTTTGTTTTTCATTACATATTAGCTCTGTCCTCACATTGAGCTCTCAGGATTTCATCCTCTTTGGATTTACCAATTCGGTTTACCAAGTTCCTTATAACTTAAATATATATATATATATATATATATATATATATATGTCCCTTTCTCTTACATCACTCCCCCTATCTGCTTCTGTCTAATTATCTATGCCTATCTATCTCTTCTCTTTTTGTTTTCATCTACCTTTTACCCCCTCTCTATCTTTAATTGCTCCTCTCCGCACTCCTCCATATCTCTCTTGTCTTTCGCTTCAAATTTCTTTCTCTCTTATTTTCTTTCGCTTGACTTTCCCATCCTCTTTTTTCTACACCCTGTTTCGTGTTATATATCCCCCACTCATCCTCTCTGCAATTTCTTAGTCTCTCCCACTCTTATTTTCTCCCCTCCTTCTCTTTGTCTCAGATTTAAAGCATTTCCCCCATAAATATAACATAGCTTACAATGTATATTTTATCACACACACACACAGATAAACACACACACACACACATATATATATATATATAAATCAGTTACACACACACACACACACACACACACACATATATATATATATATATATATATATATATATATATATATATATATATATATATGACGTGCCTTAACCGATTGAACCACAGAGGATCGTTCGGTTAGCAAAGTCGATTTTACTGCTTTTAAACTACAATCGACCTTGCTAACCGAACGATCAGGCTATATGACTGTTCCGTATAGGATACAGGTTCGATTCCTGTCGGAGGACGAAAATTTTCTATTAAAATTTCTCGGAGAGTTATTAATCCTGATTGTTATAAACAGAGCATTTACTTAAATATTTGTATCTATAAAAAGAATGTATAAACATAAAAATATCTTAAAATAATTGTCGGACTTTGTCCATTCCATAATATATATATATTTATATATTTATAGATATGTATGTATGTATTAGCTTAGTATTTAAGCTAGCTTCTTTGGAGGGCCCTTGGTGAAGGCGTGTGCAGAACCAATCACACGTTAACGTTTTAAAAGATCCGAATACAGAGCACTGGTGCACAATGTGCCCCAAGGCCTCCAGACGACCCTCCGGAAGTTTTGAATTCAAAATTGTCCTTCTCCAAGATCTTCTCCACAAAATATTCCACAAAATCACAGTAAAAATCAGTCACAGTTGCACTGAGAACATGGCACAAATAATAAAAAATGCAGAACATGAAAACTATCAACAAACGACCCGAACAAAGAACTGCAGATCAAAGAACAAATGTTATTTAAACAGCAGTTGCTTAGAATACAATGCAATATACGGTAAAATCATCAGATAACGGAAAAAAATATACATCGGAGTAACCGAAGGACCATGGAAACAAAGAAACTACTCACACAAAACATCTTTCACAAATAGTAAATACGCAAACAGCACAACGCTTTACAAGTATATCTGGGAAATTAAAAACAAAACATAAATCACAGCAAAAATTGCACGGAAAATAAGGAAAAGAACATCAGCCCACAACAATCATTCCAAAAACTGCAAACTTTGCTTGGAGGTAAAAAATAGCTATAATTACCTTACCAGACCAATATAAACTACTACATAAACGATCAGAACTTATCTAAAAATGCAGACGCGAAAACAAATTTTTACTACGTTACTTAAAAATCGAAAACAGAAAAGAATAAATAAAAATAAATAAATAAGTAGAATAAATTAATTCAAATAATAAAGTAAATAATAAACAAATTAACAAACCATTTTATTTTGCTTGTCGTTATCGTTTTGCAGCAATATTATTAAAATTATATGATTGTACTACACCGAGAAACTCAGTGATGGTCTTTGAAATTTGTTACTGAAAACCATGCACACCCGCTGAGAATATAGGGGAAAATGCTTTATTGCAACGTATGTATGTATTCGACTGTTAAGTTAGCATAGGTTTTGAGGCACAGCAAACGGATTTATTGTACAATTCCGATGAGCTTTCATCTTCGTTTTGTTGCCAATCTGAAGAACACTCACGCAGCATTAACCAAGAAAGATGAAGAGTCCTGTAGCATCTCCATCTGTTATTCTACTTACTTCGTGTAGTACATATATACTAATGAGTTCAAACATACCGTCAAATCTTCCCATTGTAGCGTCAAAGATCCTTTCTTTCTTTATCTATGCGTCTTCATTATCGAATAACTGTGATGTTTAGGAGTGTTTAATGATTTTTATTTCGCTTGTGTTTATTCTCATTTGTTCTTGAGTTAAAGTGATGGTTTTATCTTGCATTCGTTCTGTTATAGAAGGGTAGATTTATTTTATATCTAGTTATATAAACTGGCAATTGTGTTTATTTTATATGTTTCAGAAACTGTTTGTAGTTGTTTTTATGTTTTCCACTAATTTACTCCAAAATTTCACTTTAGCCCTGAATTAATTATTTCTAGTATCGTTTTAAATCTGTATATAAATTGCAATAAACGGCGAATTTCTGATGATCTACGCGGACAAATGTTGACAATGGGTACTAAGGTTTTTTCAGAATAAAAACGGCATTTTCAAAGTTACAAAAGCCCGAGAAGTTATTTAGAGCCGACGTGTTGAAGAAGCGAATGGAAATGAAAGGAGCCCAAAACATGTGGGCGTCAACCGTAGCTTCACGAATTACTGATTTCAAAGAAAACTATAGGATGAGTCTAGGATTCCGCGTAATTAGTTGTTTTACTCTATATTATGGGGTCCACCCCTTTTTCATATGTGGACTCTACCAAGTGTACCTGGACTGCTGCCGTTAAATACCCAGAGTTACAGTCAGAGAGGCCAGTCGTATGGTGGTAGTAGACGGTAGTCGGAGAGTGAGAGAATATACGAACGGGGATAGTGTGAGATAACCTCTTGTAGAAGTCAGTTACAAGCACTTAGACTCTAAGGAGGTCCTACTTCGAGACTGTATATATCTATCTGTATTTGCTACTAACCACGTTCCTGGACTTACTAATAGTGACGTTAGCTGCTTGATGCACGACATGCAAACATTCAGCTTCTTCACTATGCTGCCGTTCTCGGACGACGTCCTGACTTTCATCGACCTAGTACACAAGAAACTTCACTGCCCTAGAATGAAGTTCAAAGATGTTTTCCTTATTTTGCCTAATTCACTTTTGATTGGGTTTATTCAGAATTTATCCTTGTCATCCTTGTGTGTTAAATATTTGCACATCAGCAATGCAATTTATTCGGTCGACTAAATATAATTTTTTGGATGATTATTTTAGCGTCTCTTATTGAGATCGTATTTTGCTATTTTTAGTGCTTCTTTGTATTTTTTACTTGTGTTATCTTTGAGTAATTCGTTGTGTTTATGGAGTGGGGGGTCTTAGTTCTTATAAATCCCTTTTGCCCTAGAATGAACTCCAACGAAAGACGAAGGAAAATGCTTATTACAGGGTACTGACGTTGGTCAACAGATAAGGGGGCGTCGTAAAAACAGAATGGCTGCCGAGGAAACAAAACATGATCCTCTAAATATAAGACATGAATATTACCTTGAAGGCAATACTGGACAGAATATAGAACTGAAAGATCGATTTACAAGGTTAACTCAGTTATATGAGTAGTTTCGGTTCCTCTTGAATATTGAAAGCCTCAGGGTAGAAAAATGCGAAGTAGGTGCTGCAGAATACGAGGCTGATTTTAATGGAATAGAATTCGGTTCTGAAATTACAGACTGCTGAATGTTATTGCGAAAAAAGATAAGACAATGGTTTCGTTAAACTAAAAAACCCAATGGAGCTTTTCCCCTTCACAATAACTTACGGGGATGATACGTTCCCAAATTTAGAAATAGCATTGCCCATGACGAACGGACCTAGTATCGTACGCATAAAGCCTCGAATGGACATGTCAAAAGGAAAAAAGTGCTGAGCTGACTAAATAACGAATCGCGAAAAAACAAAGTTTCAAAACAAACTGTTAAAAAAATTAAAATTAAACAAATTAAATTAAAAACTAATATATCGTCATTATTTAAGAAAACAGAAGCAACTGAGATAAATAACCAGTTAAGCTATCCTAAAATTTATTGTTTAGCTTTGGTATCATTTAATAGATAATAGATTTAAAAGTAATTAAACCTCCATGATCTTCAGTTAACGGCCCGATTTTTAGGGGAGATTTATTTTACGCTCGGTTATATTCCCAAATTGGTTCCATATATATATATATCATTGAATACGACATGCAAGGTGCTTTTATTTAGTTTTTTTATACAATTTCTTATGCGATCTAAATTTTTTTTTCTTTTCGGATGATAAATTATATAAAAATTGTCCGAATCTTCTTTTTATCCGAGCGCTTTCGGCTATACATTTAGCCATTTTTAAGGGCACGCAGACTCACTCTACCTCTTTCTGACCATAACTCAATTAGATCTCATTTAAATATTCATGGTGACCTACCGGACACTATTCGTAAAATATTTGTTGACAACACTAATATAATACCATCATCTACATGGAAAAAAAAAGGCTAAAAATAATTGAGGCCTTATTAATAAAAGCAAAAAACCAACACTATTAACTTTGAACATGGACATAATATCTTGACCGTGTTTTAGAAAATGAAAACATTTTATAAAACATACATACAACAAACTATTTCTTATTTTAACAGTTAAAATATTTAATCCTTGAAAATGGCTTCAATGAAATGTGCATGAAAGAAAGATTGCTGCCTAAATACACACACACACACACACACACACACACACACACACACACATATATATATATATATATATATATATATATATATATATATAAATAAAAACAGACCACTTTAAGGTTCCATGTAATAAATTATTTCACTACAGCTCTTTTAAAGGACTACGGATCATCAGACTTTACTTCCAAAGGTTGAAACAAAAAATGAAAAGAAATTTACACATTTTTGACGGGCCGTATTAAGCATATGTAAGTTAACGAAGTGAGGAAGTGAGTGGGAAGAGAGAAGATTTGAGTGAGTTAGATGTAATTTAAAATTTCTATTCTTTTATACTTGCCTCAAGTAATATTAAGTATAAAACTCACTTCCTCACTTCGTTAATTTACATATGCTTAATACGGCCCGTCAAAAATGTGTAAATTTCTTTTCATTTTTTGTTTCAACCTTTGGAAGTTAAGTCTGATGATCTGAAGTCCTTTAAAAGGCCTGTGGTGAAATAATTTTTTACATGGAACCTTAAAGTGGTCTGTTTTTATTTAAATTATTTGCTCTGGATTTACATTGAGCTCTCTGGATTTTATCCTCCTTGGGTTTACCCATACAGATTACCTAGTTTTTCATAAACTAAACACACACATATATATATATATATATATATATATATATATATATATATATATATATATATATATATATTAATAATTATACCAATTTTTGTAAAAAAAGACTTCGTTGGCACAATTTGCTAGCATATCAAAACAAACAGGGTGAAATAATGGTCCAGGGCCTTAAATTGCCAGTCGAAATTAAAATAAAACGTAGAGTGCTCAATACGGTGAGTAGAACAAAGGTAAATAAAACAATCCTAAACAATCTATAAATAGGTTCCTGCTTTGCAATTCAGTTTATTTACTAAATTAAATTATTCCTTCAAGGTTTAAACGTCATAAATCGGATTTATATTTTGTCAAACCCTTCAATTATGTAGAGAGTTTGTTTCATCTTTGTTATTTATATTTATTTAAAAATTTAAAAATGATTATTTACCAGCAGGATACTTGAATGTAAAGTGAAAGGTATTCTATTTTAGACACATTTCTGGCCTTTCGTTATTTAATCACTCCGACTAATTTTACGTTCGACAATTTCTTCGTTCGAGAGTTAGGGCGTTCGAGACTTTATTCGGCAGTTTGTCCATTCGTCATTCAATATTTTATCTGCCCACGGGGTTAACTTTAGGGGTCGGTTGCGGAAATTTCTCCTTCTAAGTCCTCTGACTTTTGCGTTGACCGCTGTCGTATGTAACGCTTTGTTTTTATTGCCTGTTTTGATATTTTGAAGGAGGAGTTTATTTCTTTGTTGTGAAAGGAGAATTATCGCTAAGGATAAACGATCAAATTTGTTCTTTTCTGAAGGTTGACTGAAAGGCTGACCAAGACACTCTCATGAAAAATTTGCAAGATAGTCCCTCTTGCTTTTCATAAACTTCTTCCATCGGTGTTGCAATGCTTGGATCCCATTCGTTAAGAAGCTTTCTTCTTGTTGGTCAGAAAATTTAACATCAGAAGATATGACGTCATCATCACTGTGATAGTGGTTCCCGGGCAAATGTTTTTCATGTTGGGGAACAGATGATAGTCAGATGTGGCCTAATCAGGAGAAAAGGGAGTGTGATCAACTAATATAAATCCACAGTCATTTGAAATCAATGTGTCATGTTGGAGCATTGTCCTGATAAAACAAGACCCCTTTCGGCAGTTTTCCTGGGCGTAGATCTTGACAGTTTTTCGAAACTGACTCTGTATGTTTGTTTAGCACTCTCCATTGATGGTGTGGACCTTTTGCACAATGTCAATGAGCACAATGCGTTTTGCATTCAAAAAACAGAAGCAACCACCTTCCCTGCAGGTGAAACAATTTGGCTGGAATATAAATGAATAGAAAATGATGCGGTCATAAAATGAGAGACCAGTTTATATACTGATTGTAATATGGAACTGAACACTCATTATAATTTTTTTCATAAAATTATGAGTAGATATGAATCCACCTCTTCTCCCCCCAGTTATGGATTAATTAGTAAGACTTGTATCACTAAACTATTATTATCTATAAAAAAAATTCTTAAACTCTAAAAATATTTTCTGGCTTTAAATAACCTGCAAAGAGTTCAGAAACAGTAGAAAACAAATGAAAGAATGAACATTCTGAGGAAAGTCGGATTAGAAAACATAATACTCACAGGACATATGGTAAGGAACGTTAGACTGGAACAGTGCTCAGAACTACAAGGGAAGGAAGTTGTGGAGAGTCATGATCACCAACCTCTTAAAGAGAAACAGCACATGGACTTTCATTATAATTTTTGTTTAATTACACTGGTCAACAACAAAAAAAATATTTTGAAATGGTGTCGAGATACCAAACATCTTTTTTAGCCAATTTGACGCCGATCAATCAGAGAATGAACTTATTTTTTCTTGGTTAGCTACCGTTTTTACTGTACAGAAATGCCTTATTTTTTAAAAGATGTTTTTTTTTTGTATTTGTTTTCGGCATATACGATATTGACCGATGGCAATATTTCTCAAAATAAAATCGCAAAAAAACTCTCAATTCGTATTTAAACCAACAAATATTGATTTGCTTATTGAGAAATACTATTTTTGCAATAACAATCAGACCCTAAGTCTTTAAAAATAACACGATTGAATATACAAAGACCAACAAATATTTTCATCAAATTATTTAATAAAATAACAGCAGAAATAAAACTTCCATGAACATAAGAACTATGGTCAAAATTTTATCTTTCTTGACTGTCATGATCAAAGTTATTTAAGCCCTTTTGATACTCCAGCAGTACCATGTACAATGGAATAGGTGAATTCAATTGGGGTGTCTTTAGTTGGAGTTTCTTTCCAACTGTGAAAACAAAATTGCTCTCAATGTGCCTGGTTTTCTTCCGTAGTGAAGGGATAAAAGTGATGGGATAAATTTATGAATATCAAACAGAAGATTTTAGGGTTTCATTTTTTGATGTTGCCTTAATTATCAGGTTCACAAAATGTCTATTGCTAATAAAGTTTATCAGTTAATTTGAATTTGGGCGATAAATTTGAAGAATTCGGTACATCCATTTTAAATTTTTTGTCTCAAAAACACTTTTTTCATATAAAAGTATTTTATTTCAGGTGGCTGACATAAATTTCTCGGCTTACCTGAAAATTAATGGGTTTCTACGACCTTTATTAACTAAATTTTGCAATCAGCCAAGATGGTAAATTGATCTTTTTTCCCAAAAATGAGCAATTTCAGTACAGCAAAACTGGTAGCTAACCGTGAAAAACTAAGGCCATTTTCAGAATCAGCACCATCAAATTAGCTAAAAAATGTCTTTTGTTTCTTGGCACCAAAACTTGGGCTGGCCAGTGTTATAAGTTAATTGATATACTGACCTTTATCGATTTCAATAGCCCATATTAATAAAACAAAATGAATTCATCTTTTCTTTTCCTCTCAGAAATTGCAAGTTAATTTAATTCTTAAATTAGTTTACTCTGTTGTCATCATTTTTATTTCATAAAAATTAATATTTGTTTTGGCTTTATCAGTAAAGTCACATTTCTTTTATTGGTTGAGGACGAAAGCAATTTTATTAATCTATTGTAATGAATAAAAAAACAAACAGGTGTATTTGGGGTCCAAGGACCTTATACATGAATTTATGAATGGATTTTTAAAAATCAATTCACCCCAAACAAGGCAATAAGGCTACTATGACTCAAGCAGTTACTGAGTATTAGAGAATATAATAAAAACTACTATTAAGGAGAGAAGAAAATAAAAGAACAAGAATTAAGAAAACAGAAGATAATGATTGACATTGATGTGGCACCATTTAACGAGGCAGAAAGGGAAAAGAAAGAAAAGAGGAAAAGAAGAAGCTAAGGACCGAATCGTCGGTGATAAGCAAAAACACATACACGGCTAAGAGATAATGGATAAAAGGATATTTTGATAAGTAACAAATGGCGAAAGAGTGTCATTACAATGACAGGGAAATTCTGAGTAAAAAGAAAGGGAAAGAAAGAAAGAATCAGATATGTTTTGGCATCGGCTGTGTTATCTAAGGATATGAAAACAAACTATTGGTACGGGAAGACATCTTATTATCAACTACAGACCGGCTGGCCAAAGAAAAAAAAATTCAAATGAAAATGTTATTTCGATAAGTGACGAAAAACAGGCAACTAAAGGGACTTTGGGCAGATATGAAAAATTAAGCACCACCTACGAGTGTCCGTTGACCGATTTTCCTTCGACGGAACATCCTTGGCCTGCGATAATAAAATTATGTTATCAGAAATATGTACCGAAGGAAAATGAATCGGAACCTAGAAGTGTTTTTTTTTTCTTTCTTCGAGGCGACAGACTGACTGAAACTTTGGAGATGTTTCTTTTTGAGAGCGTGTTAGGAAGACCACACATTCTGATAATTAGCGATAAAATACCTGACGTAAACCACGTGTAGAACAAGAGTTGTGACCGCCATTGTCATATTGTCCCGTTCGCGGCCGGAGAAATGATAACAACGATTAAGAGGAAGAAAAGGGAAAGAGAAGAGATAATTTTTTTTTTAGTTAAGCAAGATATTTTTTTTCTTCCTGAAACAAAGCCGCGGATTCGTCCACGCCCGACTGAGACATCATTGGTCGAGTGATGATCACGTGACGCACGAGGGAGGCTGTTGCAGCCCATCTGGAGGATGAGTAAGAGAGGTTGCTACGAAGATGTGGGGAGGGCAGTTCACGCCTCTCTGAAGTATGATGAGAAGGTAGAAGTGAGGAAAGGTTCCCAAAAATGGAAAAAGGTGGGAATCTCTAACCAGAGAGGTGGATACGTATTTAGAATTATCGAGGACCCCCCCCCCGCGCCGACAAACTCACCCCGGTTTTGGTCGGCGCCCATATAAAAGAAGCCACAACGAGCAGAGATGAGTTGAGCTCCAGCAGTTCCCAGAGTCAGTCTTCAGTTGAAGCAAGCCTCGTAGATACCTGACCAAGATTCACGCACATTCCGGACCTCTCTTCAACCCAAGAACAATTATTTTGAAGAGCGACTTAGATCCAGATCACCGAAATAAGTTTTTCTTTTGACTTTCGTCCAAAGACCCACCGAAACACCAATTTCTTAGAGAGCAGACAACTTGAAGTGTTAAAACTTGCCTAGCGGAAAACGACGTGTCACAATCCATAGAACGGGTCGGGAGATAGATGCAGTCCTATGTATCGAACAACTAAACATGAAGTTTGTTACCTTTTTCTTTGATACTTTGAACTTTTGAGTTTTCATTTTATTGTCTTTTATGCATATTTGTGTGGTATCACCACCATTGAACTCGGTTTGCAGTACGGCCCCAACCACTGTTTGATCTCGTCTGCCTAAGATCAATTCACAACGTGGGTAGGCGGACTGGGGGATCAGTGCAGTTACCTTGGTAACCAGGCGTTGGAAGCGCGTTTGGAACGACGAGGCTGATATCAAATCTAACCAGATTCCCACCCGAATCACCAAAAGGTTAGAACGTCACATTTGGAGCAGCGACACCCGAACGGAGCAGCGAGGAGCGAACGGCTGGCGCCGCGGCGAGCACGTCACAATTGGTGCTGTTTAGGGACGTCACAGTTGGTGCCGTGGTAGACTAGGATAGAACGTCACGGTTGGCGCTGCGACCAGGGGACGATGTCACATTGAAATTTAAATGTTTGAAGATCAAAGGCAATAAAGCCACTAGGACGCTAGGGGTTACTGAGTGTTATAAAATATGAGAAAAACTACTATTAAGGAGAGAAGAAAATAAAAGAACAAGAATTAAGAAGACAGAGGATAATAATTGACATTGAAATTTAAATTTTTGAAGATCAAAGTCAATAAAGCCACTAGGACGCTAGGGGTTACTGAGTGTTAGAGAATATGAGAAAAACTACTATTAAGGAGAGAAGAAAATAAAAGAACAAGAATTAAGAAGACGGAAGATAACGATTGACATTGCATTTAAATTTTTGAAGATCAAAGGCAATAAAGCCACTAGGGCACAAGTGAGTGTTCATATGTATGATTAATGAATTTGATACATTGTTATAACACTCTATTTTATATTCAATGCGAAACAAAAGGCTCATAAAACATTCCCAAATAGAACAAACGGCCTCTTGAAACTTCCTCATTTCGCTGAAAGGTTCCATCTCTTGCATTCTCCATAATTGTCTACACATCCATATCTCCATTGGTTCGGTTTTTTTGTTTTTTTTAGTGAGGGGGTATCTAAATCAAATTTTCCGAATTCAATGCCATATAAGAGGGTAGATATTGACAGAGAATTTCAGCGCCCTTTCCCTTGCAATTGTAAAAGCAATTTTTAGGGTTGTAATATATCCTTTATCATTTGCTGAGATTTGCCCGGGGACATTGAAAATGTGCCCTGATATTTGTATTCACGTAAGGTTTTCTTGCTTCAACAAGACTTTTGTCTTCACTTCATCATCATCATGATCATCATCATCCTTCAAACTATGGTTGGCTGGAACTCCATTGACAATTCCTTTGCTCACTGCTCGATCCTGTATTGCTCTCCTCAGATCCCCACAAAGTTAGTTATTTAGTCAAGTTATCTTAGTTTAGTAACTTATCTTAATTAAATTACTTAAGCTATTTTACGACATTTTTATGTTTATACATTCTTTTTATAGATACAAATATTTAAGTAAACGCTCTGTTTATAATAAACAGTATTAGCAACATTTAGTAGCCTGAATGTCCGAGAAATTGTCATAGAAAATATGCGTCTTCCGTATAAACATAAAAAATATCTTAAAATAATTGTCGGACTTTGTCCATTTCATAACGTGTGACGTCATTAGTTAAGTGAGTTAATTAGTCAAGTTAATTATCTTATTTTGAAATCCTCTTCTTCATCCCCCAGGTATAGGTAAATAGCAGAACAGACCGGGTTCTATAGCCTTGGATGGCAACTGGTCTATCGCAGAAAGAAATGGCAACCTACTGCAGGAAAAAAATATCTGCCTCGTCAGTCATGTATCGAATGATACATAATCGCATAAGGGTGTATCACGGATCGCATATAAAGTACTGACTGACCTTTAACCAATGAATGTCAAATATTTAAAATATGAGTTGGGCGGATTGATGGCTTAATAATAATAATAATAATAATATGTCTTCCAACACTTCTTTATGTGCCGTGTCCCCTCAAGGCGTAGGCGTTAATGGCTCTCCACAATTTCCTGTCCTTTGTAGCGCTTAATAAATCTTGTCTTCTGGTTATCTTTCTTAAAGACTGTTCCACCATCCATTTACTCAAGCTCACTGTTCTAGTTCCGCGTGTCATGCCTTAAGGACACATGGCACATTGGATAAAGGCGTTGGTTAGATCAAGCGACAGGACCCAAAGAGTTGAGCGTTCAATACCTGGTTAAGGCAGCGGAGAACTTGGAGAGGTGAATTAAGCAGGAGATAACTGATAACTGACATCCATTAGACATTAGAACAGTCTACCCTAACGAGCGAAATAAAGGGTTCAGTTCGACATTCCAACCAGCTGAAGAAGGGTCGAAACGTTGTAATAAATATGGTGACAAAGATGAAGACAATCCTCCGAATATTGTAAATAGTGTACATTATACCTCATCTCAAAAATATAGACAGATACTATAGGGCAGGAACGCTGTAATAAATATGGCGACAAAGATGAGGACAATAGTCCGAATAATGTAAATAGTGTACATAATACCTCATCTCAGAAATATAGTCAGATACTGAAGGGTCGAAACGTTGTAATAAATATGGCGACAAAGATGAGGACAATAGTCCGAATAATGTAAATAGTGTACATAATACCTCATCTCAGAAATATAGACAGATACTGAAAGGCCGAAACGATGTAATAAATATGGCGACAAAGATGAGGACAATAGTCCGAATAATGTAAATAGTGTACATAATATCTCATCTCAGAAATATAGACAGATACTGAAAGGTCGAAACGTTGTAATAAATATGGCGACAATGATGAGGACAATAGTCCGAATAATGTAAATAGTGTACATAATATCTCATCTCAGAAATATAGACAGGTACTGAAAGGCCAAAACGTTGTAATAAATATGGCGACAATGATGAGGACAATAGTCCGAATAATGTAAATAGTGTACATAATACCTCATCTCAGAAATATAGACAGATACTGAAGGGTCGAAACGTTGTAATAAATATGGCGACAAAGATGAGGACAATAGTCCGAATAATGTAAATAGTGTACATAATACCTCATCTCAGAAATATAGACAGATACTGAAAGGCCGAAACGTTGTAATAAATATGGCGACAATGACGAGGACAATAGTCCGAATAATGTAAATAGTGTACATAATACCTCATCTCAGAAATATAGACAGATACTGAAAGGCCGAAACGTTGTAATAAATATGGAGACAATGACGAGGACAATAGTCCGAATAATGTAAATAGTGTACATAATACCTCATCTCAGAAATATAGACAGATACTGAAAGGCCGAAACGTTGTAATAAATATGGCGACAATGATGAGGACAATAGTCCGAATAATGTAAATAGTGTACATAATACCTCATCTCAGAAATATAGACAGAGACTGAAGGGCCGGAACATTGTAATAAATATGGCGACAAAGATGAGGACAATAGTCCGAATAATGTAAATAGTGTACATAATACCTCACCTCAGAAATATAGACAGAGACTGAAGGGCCGGAACATTGTAATAAATATGGCGACAAAGATGAGGACAATAGTCCGAATAATGTAAATAGTGTACATAATACCTCACCTCAGAAATATAGACAGAGACTGAAGGGCCGGAACGTTGTAATAAATATGGCGATAAAGATGAGGACAATAGTCCGAATAATGTAAATAGTGTACATAATACCTCATCTCAGAAATATAGACAGATACTGAAAGGCCGGAACGTTGTAATAAATATGGCGACAAAGATGAGGACAATAGTCTGAATAATGTAAATAGTGTACATAATACCTCATCTCAGAAATATAGACAGAGACTGAAGGGCCGGAACGTTGTAATAAATATGGCGTCAAAGATGAGGACAATAGTCCGAATAATGTAAATAGTGTACATAATACCTCATCTCAGAAATATAGACAGAGACTGAAGGGCCGGAACATTGTAATAAATATGGCGACAAAGATGAGGACAATAGTCCGAATAATGTAAATAGTGTACATAATACCTCATCTCAGAAATATAGACAGAGACTGAAGGGCCGGAACATTGTAATAAATATGGCGACAAAGATGAGGACAATAGTCCGAATAATGTAAATAGTGTACATAATACCTCATCTCAGAAATATAGACAGAGACTGAAGGGCCGGAACATTGTAATAAATATGGCGACAAAGATGAGGACAATAGTCCGAATAATGTAAATAGTGTACATAATACCTCATCTCAGAAATATAGACAGAGACTGAAGGGCCGGAACATTGTAATAAATATGGCGACAAAGATGAGGACAATAGTCCGAATAATGTAAATAGTGTACATAATACCTCATCTCAGAAATATAGACAGAGACTGAAGGGCCGGAACATTGTAATAAATATGGCGACAAAGATGAGGACAATAGTCCGAATAATGTAAATAGTGTACATAATACCTCATCTCAGAAATATAGACAGAGACTGAAGGGCCGGAACATTGTAATAAATATGGCGACAAAGATGAGGACAATAGTCCGAATAATGTAAATAGTGTACATAATACCTCATCTCAGAAATATAGACAGAGACTGAAGGGCCGGAACATTGTAATAAATATGGCGACAAAGATGAGGACAATAGTCCGAATAATGTAAATAGTGTACATAATACCTCATCTCAGAAATATAGACAGAGACTGAAGGGCCGGAACATTGTAATAAATATGGCGACAAAGATGAGGACAATAGTCCGAATAATGTAAATAGTGTACATAATACCTCATCTCAGAAATATAGACAGAGACTGAAGGGCCGGAACATTGTAATAAATATGGCGACAAAGATGAGGACAATAGTCCGAATAATGTAAATAGTGTACATAATACCTCATCTCAGAAATATAGACAGAGACTGAAAGGCCGAAACGTTGTAATAAATATGGCGACAATGACGAGGACAATAGTCCGAATAATGTAAATAGTGTACATAATACCTCATCTCAGAAATATAGACAGATACTGAAAGGCCGAAACGTTGTAATAAATATGGCGACAATGATGAGGACAATAGTCCGAATAATGTAAATAGTGTACATAATACCTCATCTCAGAAATATAGACAGATACTGAAAGGCCGAAACGTTGTAATAAATATGGCGACAATGACGAGGACAATAGTCCGAATAATGTAAATAGTGTACATAATACCTCATCTCAGAAATATAGACAGAGACTGAAGGGCCGGAACATTGTAATAAATATGGCGACAAAGATGAGGACAATAGTCCGAATAATGTAAATAGTGTACATAATACCTCATCTCAGAAATATAGACAGAGACTGAAGGGCCGGAACATTGTAATAAATATGGCGACAAAGATGAGGACAATAGTCCGAATAATGTAAATAGTGTACATAATACCTCATCTCAGAAATATAGACAGAGACTGAAGGGCCGGAACATTGTAATAAATATGGCGACAAAGATGAGGACAATAGTCCGAATAATGTAAATAGTGTACATAATACCTCATCTCAGAAATATAGACAGAGACTGAAGGGCCGGAACATTGTAATAAATATGGCGACAAAGATGAGGACAATAGTCCGAATAATGTAAATAGTGTACATAATACCTCATCTCAGAAATATAGACAGAGACTGAAGGGCCGGAACATTGTAATAAATATGGCGACAAAGATGAGGACAATAGTCCGAATAATGTAAATAGTGTACATAATACCTCATCTCAGAAATATAGACAGAGACTGAAGGGCCGGAACATTGTAATAAATATGGCGACAAAGATGAGGACAATAGTCCGAATAATGTAAATAGTGTACATAATACCTCATCTCAGAAATATAGACAGAGACTGAAAGGCCGAAACGTTGTAATAAATATGGCGACAATGACGAGGACAATAGTCCGAATAATGTAAATAGTGTACATAATACCTCATCTCAGAAATATAGACAGATACTGAAAGGCCGAAACGTTGTAATAAATATGGCGACAATGATGAGGACAATAGTCCGAATAATGTAAATAGTGTACATAATACCTCATCTCAGAAATATAGACAGATACTGAAAGGCCGAAACGTTGTAATAAATATGGCGACAATGACGAGGACAATAGTCCGAATAATGTAAATAGTGTACATAATACCTCATCTCAGAAATATAGACAGAGACTGAAGGGCCGGAACATTGTAATAAATATGGCGACAAAGATGAGGACAATAGTCCGAATAATGTAAATAGTGTACATAATACCTCATCTCAGAAATATAGACAGAGACTGAAGGGCCGGAACATTGTAATAAATATGGCGACAAAGATGAGGACAATAGTCCGAATAATGTAAATAGTGTACATAATACCTCACCTCAGAAATATAGACAGAGACTGAAGGGCCGGAACATTGTAATAAATATGGCGACAAAGATGAGGACAATAGTCCGAATAATGTAAATAGTGTACATAATACCTCATCTCAGAAATATAGACAGAGACTGAAGGGCCGGAACATTGTAATAAATATGGCGACAAAGATGAGGACAATAGTCCGAATAATGTAAATAGTGTACATAATACCTCATCTCAGAAATATAGACAGAGACTGAAGGGCCGGAACATTGTAATAAATATGGCGACAAAGATGAGGACAATAGTCCGAATAATGTAAATAGTGTACATAATACCTCATCTCAGAAATATAGACAGAGACTGAAGGGCCGGAACATTGTAATAAATATGGCGACAAAGATGAGGACAATAGTCCGAATAATGTAAATAGTGTACATAATACCTCATCTCAGAAATATAGACAGAGACTGAAGGGCCGGAACATTGTAATAAATATGGCGACAAAGATGAGGACAATAGTCCGAATAATGTAAATAGTGTACATAATACCTCATCTCAGAAATATAGACAGAGACTGAAGGGCCGGAACATTGTAATAAATATGGCGACAAAGATGAGGACAATAGTCCGAATAATGTAAATAGTGTACATAATACCTCATCTCAGAAATATAGACAGAGACTGAAGGGCCGGAACATTGTAATAAATATGGCGACAAAGATGAGGACAATAGTCCGAATAATGTAAATAGTGTACATAATACCTCATCTCAGAAATATAGACAGATACTGAAAGGCCGAAACGTTGTAATAAATATGGCGACAAAGATGAGGACAATAGTCTGAATAATGTAAATAGTGTACATAATACCTCATCTCAGAAATATAGACAGAGACTGAAGGGCCGGAACGTTGTAATAAATATGGCGTCAAAGATGAGGACAATAGTCCGAATAATGTAAATAGTGTACATAATACCTCATCTCAGAAATATAGACAGAGACTGAAGGGCCGGAACATTGTAATAAATATGGCGACAAAGATGAGGACAATAGTCCGAATAATGTAAATAGTGTACATAATACCTCATCTCAGAAATATAGACAGAGACAGAAGGGCCGGAACATTGTAATAAATATGGCGACAAAGATGAGGACAATAGTCCGAATAATGTAAATAGTGTACATAATACCTCATCTCAGAAATATAGACAGAGACTGAAGGGCCGGAACATTGTAATAAATATGGCGACAAAGATGAGGACAATAGTCCGAATAATGTAAATAGTGTACATAATACCTCATCTCAGAAATATAGACAGAGACTGAAGGGCCGGAACATTGTAATAAATATGGCGACAAAGATGAGGACAATAGTCCGAATAACGTAAATAGTGTACATAATACCTCATCTCAGAAATATAGACAGAGACTGAAGGGCCGGAACATTGTAATAAATATGGCGACAAAGATGAGGACAATAGTCCGAATAATGTAAATAGTGTACATAATACCTCATCTCAGAAATATAGACAGAGACTGAAGGGCCGGAACATTGTAATAAATATGGCGACAAAGATGAGGATAATAGTCCGAATAATGTAAATAGTGTACATAATACCTCATCTCAGAAATATAGACAGAGACTGAAGGGCCGGAACATTGTAATAAATATGGCGACAAAGATGAGGACAATAGTCCGAATAATGTAAATAGTGTACATAATACCTCATCTCAGAAATATAGACAGAGACTGAAGGGCCGGAACATTGTAATAAATATGGCGACAAAGATGAGGACAATAGTCCGAATAATGTAAATAGTGTACATAATACCTCATCTCAGAAATATAGACAGAGACTGAAGGGCCGGAACATTGTAATAAATATGGCGACAAAGATGAGGACAATAGTCCGAATAATGTAAATAGTGTACATAATACCTCATCTCAGAAATATAGACAGAGACTGAAGGGCCGGAACATTGTAATAAATATGGCGACAAAGATGAGGACAATAGTCCGAATAATGTAAATAGTGTACATAATACCTCATCTCAGAAATATAGACAGAGACTGAAGGGCCGGAACATTGTAATAAATATGGCGACAAAGATGAGGACAATAGTCCGAATAATGTAAATAGTGTACATAATACCTCATCTCAGAAATATAGACAGAGACTGAAGGGCCGGAACATTGTAATAAATATGGCGACAAAGATGAGGACAATAGTCCGAATAATGTAAATAGTGTACATAATACCTCATCTCAGAAATATAGACAGAGACTGAAGGGCCGGAACATTGTAATAAATATGGCGACAAAGATGAGGACAATAGTCCGAATAATGTAAATAGTGTACATAATACCTCATCTCAGAAATATAGACAGAGACTGAAGGGCCGGAACATTGTAATAAATATGGCGACAAAGATGAGGACAATAGTCCGAATAATGTAAATAGTGTACATAATACCTCATCTCAGAAATATAGACAGAGACTGAAGGGCCGGAACATTGTAATAAATATGGCGACAAAGATGAGGACAATAGTCCGAATAATGTAAATAGTGTACATAATACCTCATCTCAGAAATATAGACAGAGACTGAAGGGCCGGAACATTGTAATAAATATGGCGACAAAGATGAGGACAATAGTCCGAATAATGTAAATAGTGTACATAATACCTCATCTCAGAAATATAGACAGAGACTGAAGGGCCGGAACATTGTAATAAATATGGCGACAAAGATGAGGACAATAGTCCGAATAATGTAAATAGTGTACATAATACCTCATCTCAGAAATATAGACAGAGACTGAAGGGCCGGAACATTGTAATAAATATGGCGACAAAGATGAGGACAATAGTCCGAATAATGTAAATAGTGTACATAATACCTCATCTCAGAAATATAGACAGAGACTGAAGGGCCGGAACATTGTAATAAATATGGCGACAAAGATGAGGACAATAGTCCGAATAATGTAAATAGTGTACATAATACCTCATCTCAGAAATATAGACAGAGACTGAAGGGCCGGAACATTGTAATAAATATGGCGACAAAGATGAGGACAATAGTCCGAATAATGTAAATAGTGTACATAATACCTCATCTCAGAAATATAGACAGATACTGAAGGGCCGGAACATTGTAATAAATATGGCGACAAAGATGAGGACAATAGTCCGAATAATGTAAATAGTGTATATAATACCTCATCTCAGAAATATAGACAGATACTGAAGGGCCGGAACATTGTAATAAATATGGCGACAAAGATGAGGACAATAGTCCGAATAATGTAAATAGTGTACATAATACCTCATCTCAGAAATATAGACAGATACTGAAGGGCCGGAACATTGTAATAAATATGGCGACAAAGATGAGGACAATAGTCCGAATAATGTAAATAGTGTACATAATACCTCATCTCAGAAATATAGACAGATACTGAAGGGCCGGAACATTGTAATAAATATGGCGACAAAGATGAGTACAATAGTCCGAATAATGTAAATAGTGTACATAATACCTCATCTCAGAAATATAGACAGAGACTGAAGGGCCGGAACGTTGTAATAAATATGGCGACAAAGATGAGGACAATAGTCGGAATAATGTAAATAGTGTACATAATACCTCATCTCAGAAATAGAGACAGATACTGAAGGGCCGAAACGTTGTAATAAATATGGCGACAATGACGAGGACAATAGTCCGAATAATGTAAATAGTGTACATAATACCTCATCTCAGAAATAGAGACAGATACTGAAGGGCCGAAACGTTGTAATAAATATGGCGACAATGACGAGGACAATAGTCCGAATAATGTAAATAGTGTACATAATACCTCATCTCAGAAATAGAGACAGATACTGAAGGGCCGAAACGTTGTAATAAATATGGCGACAATGACGAGGACAATAGTCCGAATAATGTAAATAGTGTACATAATACCTCATCTCAGAAATAGAGACAGATACTGAAGGGCCGAAACGTTGTAATAAATATGGCGACAATGACGAGGACAATAGTCCGAATAATGTAAATAGTGTACATAATACCTCATCTCAGAAATAGAGACAGATACTGAAGGGCCGAAACGTTGTAATAAATATGGCGACAATGACGAGGACAATAGTCCGAATAATGTAAATAGTGTACATAATACCTCATCTCAGAAATAGAGACAGATACTGAAGGGCCGAAACGTTGTAATAAATATGGCGACAATGACGAGGACAATAGTCCGAATAATGTAAATAGTGTACATAATACCTCATCTCAGAAATAGAGACAGATACTGAAGGGCCGAAACGTTGTAATAAATATGGCGACAATGACGAGGACAATAGTCCGAATAATGTAAATAGTGTACATAATACCTCATCTCAGAAATAGAGACAGATACTGAAGGGCCGAAACGTTGTAATAAATATGGCGACAATGACGAGGACAATAGTCCGAATAATGTAAATAGTGTACATAATACCTCATCTCAGAAATAGAGACAGATACTGAAGGGCCGAAACGTTGTCATAAATATGGCGACAATGACGAGGACAATAGTCCGAATAATGTAAATAGTGTACATAATACCTCATCTCAGAAATAGAGACAGATACTGAAGGGCCGAAACGTTGTAATAAATATGGCGACAATGACGAGGACAATAGTCCGAATAATGTAAATAGTGTACATAATACCTCATCTCAGAAATAGAGACAGATACTGAAAGGCCGAAACGTTGTAATAAATATGGCGACAATGACGAGGACAATAGTCCGAATAATGTAAATAGTGTACATAATACCTCATCTCAGAAATAGAGACAGATAATAAAAGTAAATAATAGAAATAAAAATAAGTAAATAATATTTGCTTCAACTCAGAAATCAAATTTTAAATCAGCTAATATTACTCAAATAAAGTTTCAGAAACAATATTTTATTTTGGGGAGATTTTTTAATATAGGGAATTGCATTTCAATAAACAGGGGCTAAAACTGGTACTACAATTAGATTTTTTAGCAAAACAAAAAAAAATTACAATCTGTACCCAATATATATATATATATATATATATATATATATATATATATATATATACACCATCATTATCATCATTTCCTTGACTTTTTAATCGTAGAACGCCTCCGAATGCAGAAGCCACACTAATTCTTTACCACAAAGGTCTGTCAACAGCAGCTCTCAGCATTTCTAGCACAGTCCATTGTTTGGCATTGTCCAGCCAATTTTGGGGTTGGTGTCCTCTCCTACGTCTATCTTCAACGGTGCCTTGCATGGTGGCCTTGCACAGGCTGTCGTACCTTGTAATGTGTCCAAAACACGCCATTTTCTGCGTTTGACACTGGCCAGAAGAGGTTCCTGGTGGACAACAAAACTTTCAACCCTTTTCCGCACAAAATCTCATTGGGTTTTTTATACCCAACAGAAGATACCAAAGAGTCTCCTAATGCATTTTTTCTCAAACGCTTGGATTCTTCTCTCAGGATCTGCCAACAGTGTCCACGTTCCATATTCATATAGAAGAATGGAAACTACCAGTGATTTGTAGTCTGTATATATATATATATATATATATATATATATATATATATATATATATATATATATATATATTCGCTTGAAGATGAAATAGAACTAATGCTTTTAATTTAATTACGAAATTAAATTTGAAGTTTTTTGCTTTCATTTTTGAAACATCGTTATTACTGTTTAGCGAAAAAACATATTTTAAATAAGTTAATTTATAATATTTATGCTCTGTAAATTTACATTGAGCACTGTTTTGTAAAAATAAAAAAATATCAATAAGAACACCGGATTATATATCTTACTGTTCTTCCTTTATAAATATATATATATATATATATATATATATATATATATATATATATATATATATATATATATAGAAAATATCGCACATTGACATATCTTATATATAAAGAGTAGTGTGTGTGTGTGCGTGTCCAAGCAAATCCTCTGCTCACACTGCTCTGGTTTCAATGAAAAGGAAACGCTAGGCGCAGTGAACAATTTTCGTTGAGCTCAGATTCAGGGTTGCCAGATTATGCGAGGTTAAAAATGTATATTAATATATTATACTAGCCATTATCATTGCTTTCATGGTTCAAGAAGAGTAACTCTTATTTTCCTTTTTTTATACAAAATTGCAGTGCACGTTTTATTATAAACTAGCTTAAAATCTACCCTATCGATCGGCATTTGGTTTGGCCTTCATCACAATAAATAGGGACGAGTAGATGAGATAGGCAACAATAAACTACAGAACTCAAAATTGATCGCTACATTTAAGTATTGAATTAACATTTAAGCTTACCTTTTAAAAGTTCAACAATAATTCTTCTGCTGCCACTTAAACACGATTTGATGTACGTAGACCCTTATTTTCTGTACAATTATTTTTATTTCATGGGTGACAGAACAGGGGACATTTTGCAAGATAGAATTAATATAATTTAAAGATGGGAAAATGGAATTAGTTATACGTTCAACATTTGAAGAGTTAGAGAAGCATAAAAGCTAATTAAGTAAAAACTACTTTATGGAACCTATATGAATAAGTGCGAAAGTGAAACTCAGTTCTCCCACGAATTCAGAGCTGGCTCTCCTTTACAGTCGGTATTTACTATCCCCTTCCCCAAGAGGGTAGATGTGGCACAAGGCCGAGTTTAACGCGGGTTATCCAAGCCCGTAGTTTCAGCCAAAAAATCCCCGTACATCCCACATAAACGGGATCGGGTTGGTCAACCTCCCCAAACGAGACTCTGCCCTTCTGCAGAGCCTAGTCCGGGTTCCTCTCTGCTCAGTGGCAGAGATTTCAACCTGTAGGCCGTAAAAGTCTACTTTATAGTCGATATTTACTAGCCGCTACGAAGGAAGATGTGGCACAAGGCCGGATTTAATATGGGCCTCCTGAGACCGTAGGCTAAGCCAAAAAATCCCCGTAGATCCCGCATAAACCGGATCGGGTTGGTCAACATCCTCTCGTCCGGTTTCTTCTCTACCCGAAGGCAAAGAATTCGACCAGCAAGCCAAAAAAGATTTCCTACTTTACAGCCAGAAAGCTCGATATCTGAATTATAAATTATCTACTTCTAGGAACTAATCACTCTTCAGGTTAAACTAATTTGCATATTCATTTTAAAAAAGTTTATTTAATTAATTAACTGCTCTTCATTAATGTTCTTTTATTCAAGGATTGTTTTAATTTTCATATCAAAAATGGTTTTGGTTAGGATTATTGTCTTATATAGTGCAGAAATGTATTTGAAATTTGCATTTTACCTGGCCTTCAACAAGTTGGCATCTATTTGTAAAACTTTCCTTAACTATAATTTATGAATTAAATGTTCATTTAAAATTTTTGTTTCAAAGATTTCAGGGTAGTCAATATATTTTACTTTTCGACTGTATTGCGCATGAAACTATAAGCTGCCCTAACCGTGAAGCAAAATGTATATTTATTAGTAATAAAAACACAAAGACACACAGACACACACACACACACACATATATATATATATATATATATATATATATATATATATATATATATATATATATATATATATATATATATATATATATGTATATATATATGTATGTATATGTGTGTGTGTGTGTGTGTGTGTGTGTGTAAAGCCATTTGTGTTGAATCGTTCGATTCTGGGATTTGTAAACACAATATATTATTTTGCAAACACATTACACAAAGTGGATATTCCACACTTTGCGTCATTTGTGTGTCATATGACGACCCAAACTTCGTTATCATTCCGGGCACACGTTTCTCATTTTGCATTAGTCACCGTCTTTTGTAATTAATAAAAAAAAAATAAATAAATAGATAAAATGTCGCCTCGACAGGCACACCCATTCCAATTGTCCGCCATGTTTTTTTTGTGTTTTTTTTTTCTTAGGTTTTTTTTAGAAGAAGGATAAAAGTGCATCACGGGTCGATGTCGAAAAACGAAGGAATCTTTATAGATATTTTTTTTTTTTTTTAAACAAATGTTTGTCTCGCGAGAAGAAAAAAGAAACAGATTTGTTCACTGTTTTTATAACCGAATTTTGATAGCCTTAAACCAACTAAGTCTTTTTTTCACACGACTTCGTATTTGCACCTCTTATAGACGACGGCAAATATTACGCCTTTTTGTGTTTCAAATGATTTTGATGAGCAAATCCTTCTTTGCAGACAATGTACTGACATCATCGACAACTTCACATTCATGTAAAATTGACAGATAAACAGAGAATGCGCACCCTGACAAACACAAACTCTCACTCACACAACCACAATCCCCCCCACATATATATATATATATATATATATATATATATACAATTTATTTATTATAATTTTATCATATATATAAAAAAAAACAGTTTATTCACAACAAAGATGCAACTTCGTTTCAGTGCATTTCAATTGCACCTCGACTGGTGAGAAACAAAAATGGTACCCACTCGACAGATATTTTAATATATTTATTATCGATCTTAGACGATTTCATAATATATTATGCCATTTGTTTACGTTAAGATACGCTTCGAGCAGATATGGACGTTCGAGGGAAATCATGGGAAGTTTGCAGTTTAAAAAAAGTGATTTAACCTTACTTCCTCTGTAGCTAAATTGGTAGCTGTAGGCTATATGACGGTTCCGTTTAGGATACAGGTTCGATTCCTATCGGAGGACGCATATTTTCTTCGAGATTTCTCGGACATTCAGGCCGGTAAATGTTGTTAATACTGTTTATTATAAACAGAGAATTTACTTTCATATTTGTATCTATAAAAATAACGTATTTATATATATATATATATATATATATATATATATATATATAGCTGTCCACTAGTCTACTAGGGTGTCTAGCTAATCCCTATTGCAGACGCTTGCTCGGACGCATTTTTTGTCTATTCAACATCCACAGAGCCAACCTGTGGTTTATACAGCAACTATGCCGTGCGGACCTTAGTTGCAGTTTTTGGGTATGTGCGTGTTATCTAACGTGATCAACAACTTGAACAAGCTCGGCCACGATGACTTGTGACTTCGTGCTAGCCAATTTCACACACAAGACTTGGGCCAACCCGTGATATGGTTTTTAAGGCACTTTCCAAATGAGGCCGCACACTGGGATCGGGCCATCCATTCCGATAACGTCATGAAGTCTCCTGTCTCATGGTCAGAATGACAACGTTCTAACCACTCGGCTACGTATGTTCACATACAAATATACACAAATATATACTAGTTCTTCTATCTATCTATCACTATGTCTCTCTTTCTCTCTCTCTCTCTCTCTCTCTCTCTCTCTCTCTCTCTGTATATATATATATATATATATATATATATATATATATATATATATATATATATATATACACAAAAGGAAGAGGTTATAGTAGTCCCATCGAGAGTAAAGTGTGTATATTAAAAAGAAGGGAGATCCCGCAAACGTTTTTGGTTTTAATGTGGATTTTTTTTTTTTTTAAATATTGTGCTTTATTTTCCATAATTTTACTACACGTGTTTCTGGTCCTACGACCGTCATCAGGTAAAGGGTGGAGATTTCCACATATTAAAAATAATTAATTTTTTTCTCCTTTATGTTTTTCGATGTTAAATATTCTTGATATGAGACATTCTCTTTTTTTGTGTTAGTAATCCAAATGTCTTTCTTGAATTGGCAGTGAAGAGTTCTGGTCGAAGGGTTGTAAAACAATTAAGATTGGTCCAAGAGAAATGATGAATTAGTTATCGATATCTTTTAATGTTTTAATGACCCCTGTGTGTTCTTAGATCTATTTCAATTTTCATGTGTTTCTGTCAGCATGTGTATATATATATATATATATATATATGTGTATATTCCCTCTCCATACATACGCACTGTCTCACTATGAGGAATTAGTAAACATGTTTGTACACATACACACACACACATACACACACACACATATATATATTAGGTTGGTACAAAAATAATGTCGTTTTCTCACATAGTAACCTGTGTGAGAAAACGACATTATTTTTGCACCAAACTAATATATATATATATATATATATATATATATTATTTCTTTAAAGAGGTTACAAACAAAGTTCGTACTCGAGTAAAGAATACGCGCGTAGATGAAACAGAGGTTTATTGTAAAAGAGAATACAGTACTAAAATCCTCTACCCTTTATAACACGTGGCACAGTCGATAAAGGCGATAAAGGGAAAATTAGCAGGAGATAACAGATAACTGACATTCATTAAACATGGCACGTGGAACTAGAACAGTCTACTCCAGTGAGCGAAATAAAGGGTTCAGTTCGACATTCCAACCACCTGAAGAAAGCCGGAGCGTACACTGACCGAAACGTTGCAATAAATATAACAACAAAGATGAGGACAATAGTCCGATTAATGTAAATAATGTACATTATACCTCATCTCAGAAATATAGACAGATACTGAAGGGCTGAAACGTTGTAATAAATATAGTGACAAAGATGAGGACAATAGTCCGAATAATGTAAATAGTGTACATAATACCTCATCTCAAAAATATACACATGTGGCACCATTTAACGAGGCAGAAAGGGAAAAGAAAGAAAAGAAGAAAAGGAGAGGCTAAGAACTGAATCGTGAGTGATAAGCAAGAACACACACACAGCTAAGAGGCAATGGATAAAAGGATATTTTGATAAGTAACAAATGGCGAAAGAGTATCATTACAATGACAGGGAAATTCTGAGTAAAAAGAAAGGGAAAGAAGGAAAGAATCAGATATGTTTTGGCATCGGCTGTGTTATCTAAGGATATGAAAACAAACTATTGGTACGGGAAGACATCTTATTATCAACTACAGACCGGCTGGCCAAAGAAAGAGAAAGAAAAATCCAAATGAAAATGTTATTTCGTTAAGTGACGAAAAACAGACAACTAAAAAAGGACTTGGACAGATATGAAAAATTAAAAAACCACCCACGAGCGTCCGACGGAACCTTCTTAGCCTGCGATAATAAAGTTTTGTTATCAGGAATTTGTACCAAAAGAAAATGAATGTGTTATTTTTTCTTTCTTCGAGGCGACAGACTGACTGGAACTTTGGAGATGTTTCTCTTTGAGACCATGTTAAGAAGACCACACATTCTGATAATTAGCGATAAAATACCTGATGTAAACCACGTGTAGAACAAGAGTTATGACCGCCATTGTCATATTGTCCCGTTCACGGCTGGAGAAATGATAAACCATTAAGGGAAAGAGAAGAGATAATTTTTTTTTTTTAAGCAAGATATTTTTTTTTCTTCCTGAAACAAAGATTCTTCCACGCCCGACTAAGACATCATTGGTCGAGTGGTGATCACGTGATGCACGAGGGAGGCTGTTGCCGTCCATCTGGAGGATGTGTAAGAGAGGTTGCCACGAAGATGTGGGGAGGGCAGTTCACGCCCCTCTGAAGTATGATGAGAAGGTGGGAGTGAGGAAAGTTTCCCAAAAATGGAAAAAGGTGGAAATTCCTAACCAGAGAGGTGGATATGTATTTAGAATTATCGAGGAACCCCCCGGCGCCGACAAACTCACCCCGGTTTTGGTCGGCGCCCATATAAACGAAGCCACAACGAGCAGAAATGAGTCGAGACCCAGCATTTCCCAGAGTCAGTCTCCGGTTGAGGCAAGCCTCGTAGATAGCTGACCAGGATTCACGCACATTTTCCGGACCCATCTCTTCAAACCAAGAAATATTATTTTAAAGAGCGACTTAGATCCAGATCACCGAAATAAGTTTTTCTTTTGACTTTCGTCCAAAGACCCGACGAAACACCAATTTCTTAGAGAGCAGACGACTTGAAGTGTTAAAACTTGCCTAGCGGAAAACGACGTGTCACAATCCATAGAACGGGTCGGGAGATAGATGCTGTCCTATGTATCGAGCAACTAGACATAAAGTTTGTTACCTTTTTCTTTGATACTTTGAACTTTTGGGTTTTCATTTTATTGCCTTTTATGCGTATTTTTGTGGTATCACCCCCGTTGGACTCGGTTTGCAGTACGGCCCCGATGACTGATTGATTTCCTCTGCCTAGATCAATTCACAACGTGGGTAGGCAGACTGGGAATCAAAGTAGGACGTCACAGTTGGTGCCGTGGTAGACTGGGATAGAACGACACGGTTGACGCTGCGACCAGGGGACGACGTCACACACAGATACTAAAAGGCCAGAGCGTTGTAATAAATATGGTGACAAAGATAAGGACAATAGTCCGAATAATGTAAATAATGTACATAATACTTCATCTCAGAAATATAGACAAATAGAGTACAATTCAAACATTCGTTACCTTTAATTTAAAAGAGGGCTCAATGCAAAGTAAAGCAATATTATTCATTGTCAAAATCGCTACATATTTTTTGGCATGGTTTCAATTAATATTCTAATATATATATTACAATGAATCATTTATACAAACATACAAAATTTCGGGAAAATCAATGAAAGATTACTTATAGAACTATTTAATTCATGCCATGTTGGCTGATTTTTTCCTACAAGGAAAAAATTCTTAAATTGCCATATTAGTAAAAATCACACTCAATTAAATTTTCAAAAATTCAACTTTAGCTTTGCATCAGTTGTCAATAACACATTTCAAAAAAGCATATTTCGATTTTTTTCGTATCGGATGCTACCTAAAATTTACTAAAAAAGAAAATAGTTTCCATGCCTGATGGAGACCGGAAAACATGTCGAAAGTACTTGCATATTTAAGGAAGACTTAATACAGTTTATAATTTAAAAAAAGAAGACATGGGCTCATAACATTCAATGATTGGTTAGTGGGTTAATGAGGATATATATATATTAATGCATCTTTAAAATTTTGTTAGCGAAGGGTTTTCGCCATTTTATATCATTAACTTTACTAATTTATTTTTTGTATAGATGATTCATTGTAATATAAATTGAATTGCACCCCATATTTGATATATATATATATATATATATATATATATATATATATATATATATATATATTTATATATATGGATATAAATCAAATAATTATATATTAGCAACTGTATATACATGCGTTAGTGTGCTTACACAGTTAAGCGAATAAATATTTACTTAATTTAATATAAGCTGTAAACCAAACAATGCTCAATGTGCTTAGATCTAAGAAGTATATATAAATAAATAAAATAAATAATAAAACTCTCTAAAGAATTTTAATTCTGGATTTATAAATTATGCAAATATCACATGCCCTTTACATATTTTAGGTTACATACTGATTACCGCACCTTACCCATTTTAACGTCTACTAATACTTAACGAGTTACCCGTCGATCCTCTTTTAAAATTTAAGTTTGCATCTTTTTTTTCCTTTTACAACAGCCATCTACCTGCTCTTCACATTTTGTCTTTACACCCCAATAATTAAGTTTAAATTTGAGTGTTGAATCTTCGGTTAATTGAGTGTTCCACCCGTGAGACCCAGTATTTAAAAAAAAAACAACTGTAATAAGTTTTGCCTGATGAGGTGGTAAAACCACGAAACTTGTAGTACGAATATATATATATATATATATATATATATATATATATATATATATATATATATATATACCGTTTTTTATTAAAATTATTGTATTTATTATAAAAGCTGCAGACTGAAGTTCTTGTACAAAAAGAGAAAATAACAAGCATAGACAATAAATCATTGAAGAATTTACATGTTAATATAATAATTCTTCTTCTTGAAATATACATATATTTTACTAAATATACATACATTATATATATATATAAGAAACAGACTGTCGCCTCTAAGTGTTGACTTCTATGTTCACTTTTATATTTACACACGCTCTATCTCTGATATTGAGCACTTTATTCCATAAATATAGCACACCTTAAGACTATATTTCTTTATATTCAGCTCCTGGTAAACAGTAGAGCACTTTCGCTACATTTATAACCCAGTATGGACATGGAAAAATTTAACCTCGACTACTCCCTAAAAAACATACCCATCCCATCCCCCCCTATATATAAACTAAAATTAATTGAAAAAATAGAAAGTTTCCTAAAAAGAATGAGATGGAAAGTCCACTTTTTAAACCGGGACCTTTACAATAACAACACACTTAAGGAAAAATACGGCTTTAAAACAAAAAAATGCCCCCCACAACAAAAAGAATTAGACAATTTCGAGAAAGACTTAACTGACCTAGTTAGAAACATAAAATTCCACAAAAAACAAGATGCATTCCAAAAAAAACTAAAAGCAGATATAACTAAAATAAACAATTCAGCAAGTGTATTTATCGCTGCTGACAAAACGAGAAATTTATACAAACTAAGTCCTCCTACACACAATAAATTACTGAAGAACAACATAACCAAAACATACAAAAAGGCACCCCAAACAACAGAACACGATATCAATAAGGAAGCTAAAACAATCGCCCAAAAATTAGACCTGGATGACCGAATAAGTTGTATTAGCAAGGCAGGAGCCTTTATCACACTAAAAGATCATAAAGAAAATTTCAAAACCAATCCTGCATGTAGACTCATAAACCCAGCCAAAAGTGAACTAGGTAAAATAAGTAAAACAATACTAGAAAGAATTAATTCTGAACTTAGGAAGAAATTAGGAGTAAACCAGTGGAAAAATACGAAAACAACTATTGACTGGTTCCACAGCATAAATAACAAACAAAACTGCCAATTCTTACAATTAGACATAAAAGAATTTTACCCATCCATAACAGAACGTATGCTAGATAAGGCCATCAACTTAGCTCAGGAACAAGTAATAATACAACCAAGCGAAATCAACATCATTAAGCACTCCCGTAAATCACTATTATTCCACAATGAAGAAGCATGGATAAAGAGAGATGGGATATTTGACACTACAATAGGAAGCTTTGACGGTGCAAGGCATGCGAAATCATAGGCATTTACTTACTAAACGAACTGAGCAAAATAATAGATAGAAATGACACAGGACTCTACAGGGACGATTGTATCATAATCTTAAGAAACTGTAACAAACAAAACACAGACAAAACTAGAAAAGCAATAATAAAGATTTTTAAAAATAACGGATTCGACATAGATATAAAAACTAACCTAAACGAAGTAGATTTTCTAGATGTTACCTTCAACCTAAGAGAAGGCACACATAAACCATATAGAAAACCTAATGACAAACCACTCTACATACACACATCTTCCAACCATCCACCTTCTATAATCAAACAGATACCAAAATCGATTAACTGCAGGCTCTCTGACAATTCCTCCAATGAATCCCTATTTAACAAAGCTAAGAAAGACTATGAAACAGCCCTAAAAGATAGCGGATTCTCAGAAACACTCACATACTCACCACAGAATACAAAAAAGGCCAACAGAAGAAGAAATATCATATGGTTCAACCCACCGTACAGCAAGAACGTAAAAACAAACGTAGGGAAAATATTCTTCAAACTCTTACACAAACACTTCCCAGAATCAAGCACCTTACACAAGATATTCAACAAAAACACTGTAAAAATCAGCTACAGCTGCACCTAGAGCATGGCACAAATAATAAAAAAGTACAATAGGAAAATTATCAACAAACCACACGAACAAATTAAACCCACGTGCAACTGCAGAATAAAGAACGAATGTCCCTTAAACGGAAATTGTTTACAAAACAACGTAATATACCAAGCCACGATAAAATCACCAGATAATGAAGAAAAAGTATACATAGGAGTAACTGAATGACCCTGGAAACAAAGAAATTATACACACAAAACATCTTTCACAAATAGTAAATATGCAAACAGTACAATGCTTTCTAAGTATATCTGGGAAATTAAAACAAAACGAACACACACCAAAAATATCTTGGAAGATAAGGAAAAAATCATCAGCCTACAATAACCAATCAAAAACTTGCAAACTTTGCTCGGAGGAAAAAATAGCTATCATTACTTTTCCCGACCAAAATAAATTATTAAACAAAAGATCCGAACTCATCTCAAAATGCAGACATGAAAATAAATTTTTACTACGTAACCTAAAAAATTAAAAACGGGAAAAAATAAAATAAAAACAAATAAATATACTAACAAGCAAAAATAACAAAATAACAAAAAAAAAAAAAAAAAAATAGAAATAAAACTTAAAAAAATACTATGTTACTTAAAAATCGAAAACCGAAAAGAGAAAATATACAAGTAAAATAAATTAACCTAAATTCATCCAAGTAAATAAATAAACAAACCAATCCCAAATAAAGATAATCAATTAAAAACTGTTCCCGCCAAAATAATACTTAGAATGAACTACAACAATCAACCCCAAAACTGAACAAATAGTTTTAATTAAATTCCCAAACCAAAACAAAACTGTTAAATAAGTGATATAAACAAATTTTTACTACGTTAATAAATAAATAAATAAATAAAATAAGAAACAAAAATAAAAACAAGCAATATAATTTGACCTAAATAGATAAACAAACGACTTCCGGTGAAATAACCGCCATAATAGAATACCCCCAATGCACCACTAACCCGTATATATATAAATAGCCGAGAAAAATAACAGCACACGTGGCCTGACGATTGCATATAGCATGAAACAGACTGTCGCCTCTAAGTGTTGACTTCTATGTTCACTTTTATATTTATATATATATATATATATATATATATATATATATATATATATATATATATAACTGTATATATATTATATGTAAATAACTATATATATATATATATATATATATATATATATATCATAAAGAAGTAATCATATAAAGAATTAATCAGTAAACATAAGGATCGCGTCATTCAACGAGTGTATAGTAAGTTAATGATTTATTAAATCTGTTAGGGAAGTGATTTCGCCATTAATTACATTAACTGTACTGATTAATTCTTTGGATGATTACTTATTTATAATATTATGTATACTGCAACATTTAATATATATATATATATATATATATATATATATATATATATATATATATATAGGGTGACCATAAAGTTTGTGTGCACTTTACAGTTGTAATTAATTAAAGTGCACACGAACTTTATGGACACCCCATATATATATATATATATATATATATATATATATATATATATATATATACAAGGTAACCAAAAAAGTTCTGTCCGTTTTTTGATTAGTCATTGAATGAAGTTGAAATATATACGAAATGCATGTAGCAATTTTTTTCAAATTCGAACAGCCGGAAGTAGGAACATCACTTGCCATCAGTTATAAGCCAGACAGCTGTGAGGATGGAAGTGTCTAGAGATCTCGTTCGGGGCTGTTTGCTTTGTGACTTCAAAGTGGGCTTATCAGCAGCCGCATCAAGTCGCCGCATATGTCAAGCGTTTGGGGATAGTGCTGTGGATGAACGTACTGCAAGGCGTTGGTTTCGAAAATTCAAGTAGGGAGATTTGTCTCTCCATGATTAGCCTCGCGGTGGACGACCACAGGTCTTGAATGATGGAATCCTGAAGGTGGCCATTGAAGAGGACAGTAGTCTAACGTGTTGTGAACTTGCAAGACAGTTCAACGTTTCTGATGAAACAGTTAGACTTCACTTGCGCCGCCTAGGTAAGACATACAAACTGAGCAAGTGGGTTCCGCAAACGCTCTTGGAGCTCTACAAGGGACAACGAGTCGCAGCCTGCGTATCGCTGCTTTCTCGCCACCGTACCGCATCCTTATTCAATCGAGTGCTTACCAATGATGAAAAGTGGGTTCTGTACGAAACTCCCAAGCATTCCAGACATTGGTTGTCTCCTCAGGATGCTGTCCCTCACACCGCAAGACCGCCTATGCCCCCACGCAAGATTATGCTTTGGTGGACAGGTCGTCAAGTGGTTCATTATGAACTGCTACCAGTGGGCCAAACGGTCACTGGAGACCTATACTCGCAGCAATTGGAACGTGTGCAACTGGCATTGCGCCAGAAGGAGCCAGCACAGGTGAATCGCAAAGATGTGCTTTTCCTCTATGACAACGCCAGGCCACAGGTCACGCGAGTGGTCAGGGATAACATACAGTAACTTGGGTGGGAGACTTTGTGCCATCCACCTTATTCACTTGACCTTGCGCCATCCGATTACCACCTCTTCCACTCCCTGGATAATCATCTTCGTGGGAAATCCTTCACCAATAAAGCAAAACCCTCACGGACTTCTTTGCGTCAACCATCACCCCCTAGTTCTACCGCAAGGGCATTGAACAGCTGGAGACACGTTGGCAGAAGGTGCTGGATGCCGATGGCGATTACTTGGAAGACTAAATATAAGTTACACATACTGTGAAGCGTTTTCTTTTTTTTTCTTTAAAAGCAGACAGAACTTTTTTGGTTACCTTGTATGTATATACTAAGACACGCTACGGCCGCTTCGAAATTAAGTGCAACAGAAATGATTGTCGTTTTAAGTTTCTACATATGTTACTTCGATTTTAAGGTACTTGTAATTTGACAGCTTTTGAAATTCCTTTTTTAGAATCATAACTTGCCAGCAGGGTTCCAATGTCTCAAGTCACCTCTGCATCTTTGTCCATCATTCCCTTATATTTGGGAGGAATGATGTTACAGAATCTATCACTACTCTTTTCTTTGAGTCTAAGGATATTTTTTCTATTTCTTAATACTTTCTTTAGCTTTTAAAAAGCATATTTCAATATCCCAATGCCCCTTCGGATTGAAGGGTTGCACTTTCCATCTTTTTTTTAATATGCAGTGTCCTTTCAGGACGTAGGCGATCATAGCTCACTTTTCCCGTATCACTTATAGCTCTGCCACCTCCCCAGATCACGTTCTGTCATCCACTTGCTTATACCCGCCAGATACGTCATCCGTTGCTTTCCCTTGTCTCTCTTTCCCTCTATTCGAACTGTGAGTGTCAGATTCGCCAAGCTCTTTTTTCTCATTACGTGTCGCAGAAACTTCAGCTGCGTCTTCCTGTTGTTAAATATAAGCATCCTCATTCAAAAACGTTCCAATTGATTGATTTTATAGACTTTAAAATCGTTGGAATAGTGTTAGAAAGTTACGACATCTCCAGGCACGTTTTTCAGCTGATGCCGTCGTTCCTATGAAATGGTTAAATGAAAGTAGTCTTGAACGGCCACTCATCTCCATCCTTTCGTACTCGCGCGGGTGTCCTCCCCCAGGGCTCCATCCTTCATCCTACGCTGTTTTAAACCATCATTACCGACATTTCCGATGACATCAGCTCTCAACTTTGCATCTACGGTGACGATATTACCATTTACTCCTGCCTCGAAAGTAAAACTGATCAGTCAGACAATGTCAAAACAGTAAATGAACTACAAAACGACCTCAAGACCGTCGTCAGCTGGCACAAAAGATGGCTTGCCAATTTTAGCGGCTCCAAAACTAAACTACTCCCAAATAATCATCTGAGTGACCCTTCTCTGTCTTCCATCAGCATGGCTGATGCTATCCTCCAAGAAGGTGACTCATTGCGTCTTCTCGGGCTAACGTTCTCAGCTAACATGAGGTGGAAAGACTATATTGAATCCATCGCTAGATCAGCTGCTAAGAAAGCAGGTTCACTGTGTCGGGCGAGACATTTTTTCTCCCCGGAATCTATGTTGCATATCGATAGGTCTACCATCTGTCCATGCTTAGGATATTGTTGCCACATTTGGTCCGGTGCCCCTGCTATTTACTTGGAGCTCCTTGATAACATCCAAAGAAGATTCTGCAATATTATTAGCTCTGATCTGGCGGCTCGGCTTCAGTCACTGAGCCCACCGCCATAAAGTTACCCCATTCATGGTAATAGCTTGGATGGTACCTAGACTGTATGAAAATATGCGAGTAATAGACTGGCGTCTAGATCTCATCAATTTCGATGATCTGGATAGATGTAACCGTAAGTTCTATGTTAACAGTCGTACTTCTTCTTTCTGGAACTTTCCAGCCAACATTAATCTCCAAATATTTAAATGTAATGCCAATCGCTATCTACCCTCCTCCTGATTAATCTTTTTTTTTCTTTCCACTGCTGACTAATGACCGTACTGCCTTGCATGGAGTGATACCGATTTTAAAAAAAAGGTTTAGCAATTAGTTGGAAGGTTCCTTTTTTAAAAAATGATGTCTGTTATATTTGCTTCATTTTTGTGGACTGTGGGTTTGAGAAATTCTACGTAATATTCCCTCGATCAGCTTTTAGGACATCATACAGGTAGTATCTGCACGATGTATTCGGGACTTGACTACGAAACTTCCATCAGACATGCCATTAGAATATAGTCCTAGGCTGTTATATATATATATATATATATATATATATATATATATATATATATATATATATAATGTAATCTTTCTCAGCAAGGTGTGGGCACCTCGACACTATGTGGTCAACAGTTTCATCAAATTTATGGCATAAGCGACAGGCGTGATTTCAGATATCTTTTTTTAACATTTTTTTAATTAGTCAAGTTAATTATCTTAGTTAAGTAAGTCATTTTAGTCAAATAGTTAAGTTAGTTATCTTAGTTAAGTTAATTAGTCAAGTTAATTATCTTAGTTAATAAGTCATCTTAGTTAAAATAGTGAAGTTAGTTATCTTAGTTAAGTAAGTTAATTAGTCAAGTTAATTATCTTAAGCCATCTTAGTTAAAATAGTTAAGTTCGTTATGCTAGTTAAATTATTAGGTTGGTGCAAAAATAATGACGTAATAATGTCGTTTTTTGACGTATTTTTTAACGTCAAAAAACGACAATATTACGTCATTATTTTTGCACCAACCTAATAATTTAAATAGTTAAATTAGTTATCTTAGTTAAGTTAGTTAATTAGACAAGTAAGTTATTTTAGTTCCGTTATCTTAGTTAAGCTTGTTAGCTTCTATTAGTCAAGGTACTTATTATGGTTAAAATAGTTAGGTTCCTTATGTTAGTTAAGTTAGTCATCTTAGTTAAAATAGTTAAGTTAGTTGTCTTAGTTATGCATGTAACTTAGCTTAGTTAAGTTACTTTAGCTAGTTAATTATTTAAGTTAATTTAGTTAGTTAATCACAACATAGATTATTGTAGTTTTAACTTTCCCCTCTTTTACTTAAACTTACAGGTTTTTATAATTTGACAGTTTTTGAAAGTCTTAAAAGTATTTTAAAACTGTGTGCAGGCCATATCTTTTAGTTGACAGTTTCTTTTTCATTTTTTTATAATTATGCCGGGTCTATTTGCATCAATTACTCTATATGGGAGGAATGAGAAATTCCACAATATAGTCATTCTATCACAAGTTGAGACATCATGCTGGTGTTGTTTGTATCTGTATCCGGGATTTCAATATCATAGTTTGAATTGACATACCAATGAATATATTGTCCTCACCTGCCATCTCTAATAATGTATTCTTTCTCAGCAAGGAATAAGCACAAAGACACTATATGACACTTTGATGAGCTCAACCTGGTAGGCATAGCGCTTAGCAGAATCAGACCGTGAAGAGGACAGGAGTAGTGTGGGTTCATCAAAGAAAATGAAACATGGAACGCGATATTTATCCTTGGAATGTATCAGAAATATCCATACACACACAGAAAGGTGTCTACCTATCTTTTACAGATTAGGCAAAAGCGTTGTAAGTCACAAGGAAATGTCTGTTAACCTTGATATATTTTAGAAGGATATTAGAATAATCCAGAACCTATACTGGCAGCAAACCGCTTGCATACGGACAGAGAATGAGTTTCAGCAGATATACAAAAATGGAAAGGAGAATAAGGCAAGGATGTGTCTTCTCACCGGACTTATTCAACCTATATAGCGAGACGATTATGAGAAAATTGGAAGTCCCGCCAAGATTCCTTATTGGAGGCCAGAATCTTAACATAAGTTATGCAGATGACACATTGTTGATAGCAGATACAGAAAAAAATGAAACTATAGTGTGTTCCAATAACTTGGACCGATTTTAAATGTGAATTAAGTTTAAGCGTCTAATGGATTTCTTTTTCTTTCAAATTTCAAAGTCTTTCGCATTTTCAACCAAAAAGATTAACAACCAAACAACGTGAAAATATTTATATATAAAAAAGAGAGGGGTGGTGCCACATCACGTCTGTGAGAAAGTGACTGGGGGCAGGAGGCCAAGTCAGGACCGATTATATGGTTCGTGGAACTAAAGCAATCTACCCCTGGTGGACGAAGTAAAGGGTTCGGTTTGAAATTGACCTGGAGAAGGCCGGAGCGTACAACGATCGAAAAGTCTTGAATATGAAAACAAAGATGAGGACAGCAGTCCGAACAATGTCAATTGCGTAAACAGTTACAATATCTCATCTCAGAAATACAGATATAAGTAGGGTTTAGGAGAGATGACAAAAAGACAAAATTTACTAAGAGCTAGAAAGGACTGGAAATAGTGGAGAGACATGATCGTCAACCTCCGGAAGAGACACGGCACATAGAAGAAGAAGAAGAAGAAGAAGAAGAAGAAGAAGAAGAAGAAGAAGAAGAAGAAGAATGGGGTGTGAAAAGGTAGCAATGGAAAGTCATTGACAAATCACGGTAAAGGCAAGAAAGCCAACTGACAAGGCTGAGAAAAGAGAATACAAGGAATTCAAAATCAAAACAATGGCGGCTGTTTAAGGGGCATGAATAGATTAAGGAAAGGCAATAGTGGAGAGCTATGATCGCTCTTTTTGAAAAGATACTTTATTGCAAAGCACCTTCTAAAAATTGGGTTCGGAAAACACGCTGGTATTCTGTAAGTGCCCTTGGGAGACATTGGTATCTGTTAATTGCGGATGGGCAAGAACCGAGAGGCCATAGGAGTGTCTGAAAGGACAACACTTGACCAGTGGGTTTTGAAGACGAAGACGGACATCAACATTGTCGAAGATGAAATAAGAAAACGATATGAAATATAGATTGACTTTATGACATCGTAAATAAAGATCGGAACGCCTACGGAAGACAGGTGAAAAAGCCTCTCCATATAAATAGCCATTAATTGCTGGTTTTATTGATATTCGTACGGTGGATTCATATATATATATATATATATATATATATATATATATACATACAGAGAGAGAGAAAGTAAGAGAGATAGATAGGTAGATAGATACTTAACAAACATAGATAGATAGATAGATAGATAGATAGATAGATAGATAGATATGAACAGAATGAGATAGATAGATAGATAGATAGATAGATAGATAGATAGATAGATAGATAGATAGATAGATATGAACAGAATGAGATAGATAGATAGATAGATAGATAGATAGATAGATAGATAGATAGATAGATAGATATGTGTGTGAGCGTGTGTAAGATATAATTATGAATAGAGTGACCGATAGATGGATAAAGAGGGAGATATGAATACACTGAGATATGAATGGATTTTACATACATATATGTGTGGGTGTGTACGTATGTATGTGTGTGTAAAGACGTAGAAAGATAGATAGATAGATAGATAGATAGATAGATAGATAGATAGATAGATAGATAGATAGATATGAATAGAGATAGGTAGGGAGATAGATATGAATATATATATATATATATATATATATATATATATATATATATGTTTGTGTAAAGACATAGATAAATAGATAGATATGTGTGTGAGCGTGTGTAAGACAGATATGAACAGACTGATATAGATACATCGATAGAGAGGGAGATATTATTAAACTGAGATAGATATGAATGGATTTCACACACATGTATGTGTGTGTGTGAGTGCAAAGAGATAGATATGAATGTATATATATATGTGTGTGTGTGCGTGTATGTTTGTGTATATTATAAATACATAGATAGATAGCTAGATATGAATGAACTGAGAAGATAGATAGATAGATAGATAGATAGATAGATAGATAGATAGATAGATAGATAGATAGATAGATAGATAGATAGATAGATTCCTGAAAATTTCTCTTCTTCACCTACTTCTCACAATTTGATCAAACGCCTAGGTTGGACTGAGAACATTTCAGCACCCAATCAAAGTAAATCAGACAGAGAAAAAAAAAAAGAAAGAAAGAAAGAAGGGACAAGTAATCGAATTCCAAATCAAAATCATTCCTTTTCGTTGACATCTTTTCTCCTTCCATTTCCTCCTCGGATCTTCGTCCAATGAACTTTAACATGGAAATTCCACAACCTAATTTTCCCAAGGGCTATAAAGCTACCTTAAACTTTACCAACACTTCATGTGGTTATTTGTACAATAATTTTCACCCTGTACAAGGCCCTGGAGCCACTCGAGGTAGAGAGTTACAGAGTAAGAGGCACAATTTATGCGGATAAAATAAGAAGATAATGTTTATCCCTAGACGTGAAAAGGTTAAGATTGTAGTGATCGATGTTAATTTGATTGATTTTGTTTATCAAACTCTATGTGTTATTTAATATCGAAATCTAAATATTTTTACATAATTTTATACTTTCAAAGTAAAAGGTAGTTTGTTTTTTGTTTTTTGTTTTTTTTTGTTTGTTTTGTTTTTTGGGGTTTTTTTGTTTTTGTTTTTTGTTAATTTGCAGCATAACCACCAAAAGCCCCCGGTATTGAGATTGTACTATTCTGGTGTTAAATTGCCTGGTTATTTCGAAAATGGTATTAAAAGATTGCGTTTGATTAGCGTTTAGAACTTATGGACAATGTAAATTCGACTTCTTTCTCGTCCACCATTACTAGCTTTCATGACACATATGTTTGGCTCGAGTAATAATGCCCTCCCGGAAGCTTCACTTTGTCTTGATTATTGAGCAAAGCGCGAACTTTGAAATGAATGAGCGAAAAAAGATAAACTCCGATAATTAAAATAAAATATAATAAAAACGACGTGCCTGATTTTTCCTTCTTTTCAACGATATTTTTTTTTTATTCATCGTGAATGAAAGTTTCTTGAATTTGAAGCTTCACTAATTTACATTTTAGGATCAGATTTATGTTTCATTGTTACTGAGCGAATGACTCTCTACTTTTCCAAATATAAATAGATAGATAGATAGATATGAATAGAGAGGCAGGGAGATGGATATGAATATATATATATATATATATATATATATATATATATATATATATATATGTTTGTGTAAAGACATAGATAAATAGATAGATATGGAAATATAAATATTGGAAACATCTTTTATATATATATATATATATATATATATATATATATATATATATATATATATATATATGGGAGGGGTCTGTGTTTAAAATACGATATAGAATCTATATCTATGTCTGCATTTCTGAGATGAGTTATTATGTACACTATTTACATTATTCGGACTATTTTCCTCCTCTTATTCGCCATATTTATTACAAAGTTTCGGCCTTTCAGTATCTGTCTATATTTCTGAGATGAGGTATTATGTACACTATTTACATTATTCGGACTATTGTCCTCATCTTTGTCGCCATATTTATTACAAAGTTTCGGCCTTTCAGTATCTGTCTATATTTCTGAGATGAGGTATTATGTACACTATTTACATTATTCGGACTATTGTCCTCATCTTTGTCGCCATATTTATTACAAAGTTTCGGCCTTTCAGTATCTGTCTATATTTCTGAGATGAGGTATTATGTACACTATTTACATTATTCGGACTATTGTCCTCATCTTTGTCGCTATATTTATTACAACGTTTCGGCCATTGTACGCTCCGGCCTTCTTTTTCTTTTATTTTCTCTCGAGAAACACCAGCTCAGGGAAAATACTATGATTAACAAATCTATTTTCAACACACACACACACACACACACACATATATATATATATATATATATATATATATATATATATATATATATATATATATATATATATATATCCCTCATTACTTTCGCTGCAGCATTAAGAGATTTAAGTTCTTGTTTGGTGTAAATAATTATTAATATATATATATATATATATATATATATATATATATATATATATATATATATGTGTGTGGTGTGTGTGTGTGTGTATAAATATATGTATATATATATATTTATATATACATACATATGTATACGTATGTATATATATAAATATATATATATGTATATATAAATATATATATATGCATATATATATATACATATATATATATGTATATATATTTATATATACATACATACATATATATATATATATATATATTTATATATATATATATATATAAATATATATGTATATATAAATATAAATATATATATATATATACATATATATGATATGTGAGCTGTCATTAGATCTAATCAACGCCTTTATTCACTGTGCCATGTGTCCTTGATGACCCAAAGAGTGTGAGTTCAATACCTGGTTAAGTCAGTGGAGAACTTTCCGAGGGAAAATTAACAGGAGATAACTGATAACTGACATCCATTAAACATGGCACGTCGACCTAGAACCGTCTACCCCAGTGAGCGAAATAAAGGGTTCAGTTCGACATTCCAAACACCTGAAGAAGGCCGGAGCGTACAGCGGTCGAAATGTTGCAATAAATATGGCGACAAAGTTGAGGACAATAGTCCGAATAATGTAAATAATCTATATATATATATATATATATGAGTGTGTGATGACACCTATGTTTGTTTAATCAGTGCATTCTGTATTCATCGTAGTTTAAACTCAAAGGAATAACCTTTTGAAACAGGGATGTTTTTTTCGAAACAATAGTTTAAAAATAATATTTCTACATTGCGAATGAACTTCGCCTGTGCTTCTTAAGAATAAGCAAAGAAAAAAAAGGAAAGAAACCCTTCTTCTGTATCGATTGATAAATCCCTCTTTTCTCTCGAAAATGTCTTTTTACCTAAAATGTTAAACTCTTCATTCGAATGTCACATCGGTGTGAAACAGTCATCGTTTTTTTTTCTTATTTTTTTCTTCAGGTCGTCAAGGCCATTCGCCTCCCCTTCCTCGTACTACTCCTACTATACCCCTCATCTTATTACTACTGCTTCTTTTCGTTTATACTTCTCCTTCTGTTTCTACTTATCGGCATCACAGTTAGTTCCTGAACGATGCACATGAAGCCTGCTTCAGATATCTACTTCTAAAAGATGATTTTCTTTCGTTTTTTTTTTTACCGTTTTTAGGTGCGATACAAGTTGAATTATATATATAAAAAAAAACAATATTTTTCATACCTTTAAGAAGCGACCTCTTTTCATAAAACTTTAGTTATTATTTAAATCGTATTGCTTATTATTCTCACTTTATATACATTTCTCCGTGTTTGTTTTGCTTTTTGTTCTGTTTTGTTTTTTTACCACTGATCTCTCTGACGACATTGACATTTTGCCAACATTTTATGGTTCCTCTTGAGAGCGTAAAAGAAAAAAAACTTACTTGGAATTTCAGAAATATCTTTAAGAACCAAATTTATATTTACAAATGTCCTTCTTTTAATATTCACTTCATTGAATACTGAAAAGTTATTTTGACCTAATGTCATGAACTTAAATATGAACAGATAATTAGAATATATTATTATTGGTTGAAAACAGTTGTTCTGGCATCAGTGACAACCTTAGCAATTAATAAAAAAACAGTTTATTTCTTTCACATTTGAAATGTATTTTTATATTGAAATTCTTCATCATGCATTCATTTTTACTCGGCCATTATTGGTTGTCAGGAGAGGAAGTGGGACAACTCACAACTACAATGCTACAATGTGTGATGTGTGTTGGAGAGGAATACGTCGGGGTCACCAATTTGTTGCGGATGTGTGTTGAAGAGGAATAGAAGGTTTGAATTATCAGAAGGTTTAAAATTGCGGTTTCAATAATCTTCCATTCACAGCAATTAATACAAGAATGAGAATAATTAAGATTCATAAACATCTTGTTTCAAAACGTAACAATTGAATGTATTAATATTTGATATACATGCATGAATACTAAGTGAAAAGGTTAGACAGAGTTGTGTCTCTTAGATTAGGTAAATATTTGTATCTGAGCTCATAAAATGAAAGTAATTAATAAACTGTAGTTTAGAAGAATAAAGTTTCTTGAGCATGTTTGAAATTGTGTATTGTACAAGTTCGTAAAAGTTCAGAAGAGATTTCAGAGTTCGTACTTGCGTGAATGTTGGTAACGGTCTTTAACATCTGAGTGCATTAGTTAAGACGGGAGTTCTTGAAGATTACATTTTGGTACTTGGTAGCAAGGAATGAGACGCGAGAGAGAGATAAAAGAAACTACTCGAAGGAGTTTACACGTGTTCTGTTTATATATTGTCATGGGGTCCACCCCTTTTTCATATAAGTGGACTCTACCAAGTGTACCTGGACTGCTGTCGTTAAATACCCAGAGTTACGGTCAGTGAGGGTAGTCAGATGGTAGTCAGCAGTCGGTAGTCGGATAGAGTGAGATAACCTCTTGTAGAAGTCAGTTACAAGCACTTAGACTCTAAGGAAGTCCTACTTTGAGACTGTACATAACTATCTGTATTTGCTACTAACCATGTTCCTGGACTTGCTAACAGTATTACTCTTTGTATGATTGTGTAAATACATTTTATTTCTTATATTTAATTATTGCTTTTGTCATTTCTTGGAGACCGAATTCATCTCGGAATCCACAACATATATCATCGTGAATCACGTGACTGGCTCAGATGGAAAACGCAGTAAAACAGATTTGGCGCGTGCAGGCGGTTTGATTGGTCGGAAATGACCAATCAGCAAGCTAGGTGATTAACCAATGGATGCTTGTTATATATTTTGTAAGATTGTGATGGTGAAAATTATAACAGGAATAGTGCATTTCCTAGCAGGGGTTAACTAGCTTGTTGTGGAAGAGTTCACACTCTCTGTTCATTTTCATAAAAGAATGAGTAATTAAAAAAGCCCCATGACTTTGTAATTGTAGGGGGTTCCGATTGTAGGAGCCATATTCAATCTCCTCTACAACGGGTCTATCAACGGAAGCCATCAGAAATTCTGATATAATCACACCTGTCAATTGTTTGACATTTTCTAACCAGTTTTTGCGTTAACGTCCTCCCCTACACCTACCTTTAACGGTGCCTTGCATGATGGTCTACCACAGGCTGTCATGCCTTGTAACGTCTCCAAACTACACCATTTCTCTCCGTTTGACAATGGCGAGACGGCCCACAAAACTTTCAACCCTTTTCCGCACAAAATGATTGGTTTATGTTCCCAATAGATGTCAAGGAGTTTTCTCATTCATTTTTCCTCAAAAGATTGGATCCTTCTCTCTGTATCTGCCAACCGTGTCCACATTTCACATCCATATAGTGGAATGGAGACGACCAGAGATTTGTACAGTCTGTACTTCGTTTGAAAGCTGATTTTGCTCTTCCATATTCTTAACATGGCTGTTGCAATCTGTGTGCGGATTTCAGATCTGCAAGCACCATCTTTAGACAAGATTGTTCCCAAGTATTTAAAACTGGACACTTCCTCCAGTGAATTCCCGTTTATGGTAATGTTAACAGATATGATAAAATGGTAACTAAATTAAAACATTTGTTAAAAAAGTATTTCTTAGTAGATCCGGTGTACAAAGGTAAATAAAGAATGATTTGACTTTTGGTTTATTTCTTTTAATTTTGCATTTGGATACGCCATGAGCAGATATGAATGTACGTGAGAGAATCATGGAATATTGTAGTTTAAAGACAGTAAAATCGACCTTGCAAACCGAACGTTCCTCTTTGGCCTAATCGGTTAAAGGCACGTCAGGTTATATCGCGGTTCCGTATAGGATACAGGTTCGATTCCTGTCGGAGGATGAATATTTTCTATGAAAATTTCTCGAACATTCAGGCCGGTAAATGTTGTTTATTATAAAACAGAGAATTTACTTAAATATTTGGACCTATAAAAAGAATTTATAAACATAAAAATGTCTTTTATATATATAATTTATTTGAAAATTATAACATAAATATTAGCTGATTTCATTTTATTTTAAGTTGCTTTTTGCGTGGACATTTGAATTTTGTGTTTTTGTATGTCGCGTATATATGTATTTCTTTTATCCATTTCCATATATTTATAGACTTTTTTTTTTGCGTTGTTCATTGATGAATATTTGTTTTTCTATTCTACCCCTCTTAATAATTTTCTATTGAACCCTCTTTTTGTCGATATATTCTTTGCCCGTGTAAGTAATATTTTAATAGTCTGTTTGAATTCACTTACTAACACTTTCAAACTTGAATCTTTCTAGTGTGTATATGTGTGTGTTTTTATTAATGTATGTGTGCATGATCGCTTATGTATGCCTTTCATTGTATGTAAATGTTGTCAGTTTTTTTGTGGGGGTCGTGGACATCTATTTCCTTTTCCGCTCGTATTTTTGCGTGTTTATATATCTAAACATGTCTACGTGTTTGTGTATTATAATCTGATTGTGTATGTATTGTATTTTGCAAGGTTTCACCCTCCCCTGCCCATATGATCACTTCAAATGTATTTAAGCTGTAACGAAGCTTGACATCACTATTAGATTTTAATGTTTATTCTAATTGAATCTTTGGCCTTTCAATTAATAGGTTGGTGCAAAAATAATGTCGGTTTTAAACGTATTTTTTAACGTCAAAAACCTGATAAAATAAAATAAATAACAAAACATATTTTTCCTCAGTTTCTTCTTTAAATAATTTAATTTTAAACTTAATATAGATTAAATTTAAAATTGGTAATTTTTAATTTTCAATTTTATAGTAAAATTTAATATTAATTAGTTAGAATGATTTCTATTTTAGTCTAAGCCTAACATTAAAGCATTAATTATTATAACCTAGTTTCCTTGTCAGGTTTTTTGAATTCTCATATACTTGTATTTTGATTGGTCATTCCAGCTTATGTAACAGCGTTTTCCCTATCAAGGGGTGTTTGATTGATTTGAACCTTTTAAAAACCTTTATTCTACATTCAACCCCATCACTTGATAAGACGAGGAAGTGTTGAAATAAAATGGCTATTTTATAGTGATTGTATAACATATTTATGTTATAATTTTCGAATAAATTATATTTGCTCTATTCAGTATTGAGCACTCTTTTAAGAATAGTGTGTATATATATATATATATATATATATATATATATATATATATATATATATATATATATATATATATATATAATGTTTTGTCACACAATGTATGTACTTGAATACACCGGTTCGAAACGACGACTTCAGACAGAATGAGCCAATGTTTGCAAGACTCCAATTTGCTATTGTACCCCCAGTCTTAATGGGACTGATCCCAGTTCGCCTATCACCACGAGAATCAGAATGACATTCCACTTCTACCTCTTAGATAATACAGTTGAAATGACAAGATGACGACGTAACTTCTGTCTTCTTCATTTCAGTAAAACCCTGCGTCTCAATGGCTTTCTTGCCTTGGTTGACGTGAAATGATTATACATACATGAATGTATGCATGTGTTATTATTATTATTATTATTATTATTATTATTATGTTTCTTTTGATTTCTGGTGTGTATATATTTCTTTCCCGGTCTTGCCCAGAGACCTAAGATTAGAAATGTGTTTTTCCACTGACCAATTAAAAAAAAAACATATTTTACATAGATAAATCTCTTCGTGGGGTGTGTGCTCTTCTTAGGAGAACAATGTTTTGTATTTCTTTAAGGCATGGGCTTACATGAATACCTTCAATGAATCTACTGGAATCTTTTCCAACCAATCTGAGGGCTCCAACTACATCAAGGATTGTTGATGCTATTATTATTATTATTATTATTATTATTATTATTATTATTATCGTTTGTGTATACTTTATTTCCTGCATTGTATCCTGTAGAGCCGGGTCCAAACTATGGTCCATAGGCCCCATAGGAAAATTGTCATTTAATTAATAGCACTTTTCTTAATATATGGTATGTTCCTAGTTGGGCGATCTTCTGGGCAAATTGTATGTTGATGTCACTTGGGACACTGTTAGTAAAATTGTCCATTCCTTTTCTCATGAGGCCCAGTGCTCCGATTACTATTGGTACAGTCGTTGTCTTCATTTCTCACATCCTGTTAATCTCGATCTCCCCGTCCTTGTATTTGGACAATTTCTCCATAATTTTCATGGCGGTGTTTCACTCAGATGGTACTGCTATGTCAATAAACATACACTTCCTGAAATTCTTGTCTTTTATGATAATATCAGGTTTATTAGCTTTTATTTCCCTGTCCGTTTGAATTGGCATGTCCCAGAGGATAGTTACATCGCTATTTTGGTGTCTGGTTGGTGCTCATACCATCTCTCAGTGGTTTCGATTTTGTGCTTCTTGCATATCTTCCAGTGAACATATGTCGTTGCATTGTTATGTTTGTGGGTATATTCATTTTTTGCTAGTTCCAGATACCCTCAGATAATATGATCGACAGCAGTTTCATCATATTTTCCGCAGATTCTGCATTTCGGGTTAGTTCCATCCTTGATTATGTGACAGTGAAAGGATTTGATTGTGAGGCTTTGGTCCTGGGCTGCAATAATTAGGCCTTCTCTCTCAGCTTTAAACCTGGTACTCCTCAGCCACGGATATGTTTTCTATTGATCGACATCTGCTTCTTTCTTTCTTTTTATGCATTTGCCATGCAACTACTTCTCCTCCCAGTTTATTTTATTTCATTTTTTTTCTTTTCTTGTAATTTAATTTGTCAAGTTTTTTTGCTTTCTGTTTTACTCGTTGGGCGTAGATTGTATTCGCTTCGTTTTTTTTTTTCTTGGCAGGATTTCACTCTTGAAGAGTGCAGCTTTATTGTTGATGGAGTGGATTTCGTCTTTTACTATTTGTAGAAAAGGGTCATTGGTTTTGTGGGGTAGGCATATTATTACTATTTGTTGTTGTTGTGACCTAAGGAAAGTCACTGAATAGAATAATCACACAAAGGTTGGTAATGAACGATAATACTTAGGACAAGAACAACATATATAAGATTCGCCAGTGGTGCGTAAAAGTAATCAACTGTTCGAGTCAATTGAATTCCACAATGAATCTCCAACTGCAGTCCGCAGACCGACATATATAGTATTCACTACTCTATTTATGGGAATTGGGGCATCCCCATTATCGTTTGTAGGTATGCTACAACATTATTATTTTTAACAGGTTCACTCGAGTACGCAGACTGATTGACGCAATACTCATGGTATTTACTCTGCCCTCCCCCACACTAGGACGAGATGTGACACAAGGTCTACTTTTAGGAGGGAACCCGAGCGCGTACGCCCGGGACAGGAACAAAAATTCTCCTAAGTACCCGCAACCGTCAATTGCGCTGGCCTCGGTGCGAGCACCGATCTCTCCCCGTAGTGCAATGGGAGAGCGCGGCCTCAGACAGCTGTTCCCCAGGGCTGGACACCTCTCTGGTCACCTCTCAGTTGCCCCTTTGATAGAGAAACACCTGAGCGCACTCTGCCCAAAGACAGAGACGCAACTGAGAGATGATAAGTAGACGAGAAATTACTCCAAAAGAGCAATTTACACGCTTGACGCAATACACACAATTCATAATAATAGTGGAGGGGGTCTATTTAGGATACGGTTGAACAGTAAAAACAACATTTGAAGTTTATTACTTCAAATGTTGCTATCAATTAAATGACAATTCTCCTATGGGGCCTATGGACCATAGTTCGTACCCGGCTCTACAGGATACAATGCAGGAAATAAAGTATACACAAACGATATTAATAATAATAATAATAATAATAATAATAATAATAATAATAATAATAATAGCATCAACAATCCTTGAAGTAGTTGGAGCCCTCAGTCATCTCAGAAATATAGACAGATACACGGTCTTGTTAAACAATAAAAGATTAATTTATCAAAACTCGAACAAGATATTCAAAGTAATGTAGATTTTAAAAGCCTATGTCATAAAACTTCCCAAATGTCCGATATGCGCACCAGCTGTCACACGACGCATATCAAGTCCGTAGTCCAGCTCCTGCCAAATACGCTGTAGCTAGTTTTGCGTAACATTCTCAAGCGCTTCGGTGATTCTCTGCTAGTCTTGTAGGTAGAAGGGGGACATAAACGTATCCTTTCAAATTGCCCTAAAGAAAAAAATCACAAGGTGTTAAGTCAGGTGAGCAGGGTGGCCATTTCAACAGTACACTGTCAATATCACAAGCTCACCCGATCAATTTTCTTGGAAGATCCTAATCTAAAATCACTAATAACATTTTGTTTGCTTATTCAAAGGCTGGCTAAATACAGGATTCCCGGAAAATCTGTGTCAGTAAATTAAATCAAAATTGGTCATTAAATTGACTTTAAAAGAATCTATTTATTACCTAAAGAATATGTGAGATTTTGTTAAAATCTGAGATTATTTAAGCGAGAATTAGCGAGACTACACAATGATGTCAATATTTTGGTGACGCCCTGTTTAACAAATGATTGATATTTATCCGTCAAAGATTTACTAAGTCTAATGTACAACACAGCTTGATGAGCACAGTTGGCCCAATGCGAGAATTAAAATCTGTTCATAATGACGTCATTGAAACGACTTCTTTTCGTCCAGTCTGAAGGCGCTGTCTCTAGCACTGATCTCGAAGAATTATTATTATATTTCTAGAATTCTGGTTTTAAGTAGTAAGAAGCTCCTGCAGAGTCCGTTGAATAATTTGTTTGAAACATTTCACCCTAAGCACGGCGATTTTTTGAAGGATAATTCTGCTGTTTGGAGTTAAGAAAACAGTGTTCCCAAAATGTTTTCATCTAGAGGTCTTCTTTAAGAAATAACACAATCTCGACACCAATCAGACATAACCCCCCCCCTCCCAAATCACAACGGATTCAACTCGTTTAACATTCTAAACACAAGAAGTCGTAACTGACTTAGAACAATTTTCTTCTTCTTCTTCTTCTTCTTCTTCTTCTTCTTCGTATTCTTCTTCTTCTTCTTCGTATTCTTCTTGTGTTTCTTATTTCTTTTGCTTCTTCTTCTGCTTCTTCTTGTTTTTCTTCTTTTTTCTTTTTCTACTGCTTCTCATTTATTCTCCTCCTTCTTCTTCTGCTTCTCATTCTTCTTTTTCTTCTACTTCTGCTTCTTCTGCTCATTCTTCTTTTTCTACTGCTTCTTTTTTCTTCTTCTTCTTTATTATTCTTTTGCTTCTTCTTCCTTTTTTCTTCTTTTGCATTTTCTTCTTCTTCTTCTTCTTCCTCTTTTACTTGTTCTTCTACTACTTCTTCTTCTTCCTCCGCTTCTTCTGCTTCATTTTCTTTTTCTACTGCTTCTTTTTTTTTCTTTTTCGTCTTTTGCTTCTTCTTTTTCTTCTTTTTTCATTTTCTTCTTCCTCTTGTGCTTCTTCTTCTTCTTTTTCTTCTTCTTTTTCTTCTTCTTTTTCTTCTTTTTCATTTTCTTCTTCCTCTTTTCTTTCTTCTTCTTCTCCTTCTTTTTATTCTTCTTTTCATTTTCTTCTTCCTCTTTTGCTTCTTCTTCTTTTTCTTCTTTTTCATTTTCTTCTTCCTCTTTTGCTTCTTCGTCTTCTTCTTTTTCTTCTTCTTTTTCTGTTTTTCATTTTCTTCTTATTCTTTTGCTTCATCTTTTTCTTCTTCTTTTTCTTCTTTTTCATTTTCGTCTTCTTCTTTTTCTTCTTTTTCATTTTCTTCTTCCGCTTTTGCTACTTCTTCTTCTTTTTCTTCTTCTTTTTCTTCTTTTTCATTTTTTTCTTCTTCTTTTGCTTCTTCTTCTTCTTCTTTTTCTTCTTCTTTTCTTCTTTTTCATTTTCATCTTCCTCTTTTGCTTCTTCTTTTTTTCTTCTTTTTCTTCTTTTTCATTTTCTTCTTCTTTTACTTCTTCTTTTTCTTCTTCATCTTCTTCTTATTATCTTCTCTTATAACTGAATAACTTTGAAGATGATTATTAGGATACATTTATTGCTGTTATTTGTATATCAGTCTATTCTTTCGGGTTGTGGAGGATCATGGCTGTCCACAGCTTCTTTTTATCATCCGTCTTTTCTACAAATATTTAAGCCGTAGTACTTGATTGGTAATTAGGTCTCACCTTTTTAAGGATCAACTAGCTTGATGCAACCGATAGTTTCTTTTCTTGCCCTTACCTCCAGTGAAACTCTATTTCCCGAATAAATCTGTTCATAATGACGTCATTGAAAAGACTTCTTTTCGCCTAGTCTGAAGGTGCACGGATCTCGCAGAATTATTTTTATATTTCTAGAATTCTGGTTTTACCTAGTAAGAAGCTCCTGCAGAGTTCGTTGAATAATTTGTATAAACCATTTCACCCCAAGCACGGCGATATTTTGAAAAATTTTTCTGCTGTTTGGAATGAAGAATATGCTGACCAGAAATGTTTTTGTCTGCAGAACTTCTTTAAAAAATAACTGAATACAATCTCGCCACCAATCAGTTCTTTAAATTGACATTTACGATATAAATTGTTTCTCTTTCACTGGCAAGAACGGATTGAGGTGTATTTTGTAATCTTCAGAACAATCCAATTACCTTCGTTAACATAATTCTGTCAAGACTTCTCAGGTGGTTATATTCTACGGCCATCAAAGTAAACAAAGGCAACCATATATATTTAGATAATCTTTAATTAGATCTCTTCCGGATTGCCACCAGAGACATTGATAAAGAAGAAAATAAGCAGATATATTTTGAAGTCTTGACATCGAACGCTTGGCGACATAACTCTGGTGCCAGACAGAACCCTCCTCCCAAAACACGACGGATTCAACACGTTTAACTTTCTAAACACAAGAAGTCGGAAACGACTTCGAACAATTTTCTTCTTCTTCTTCTTCTTCTTCTTCTTCTTCTTCTTCTTCTTCTTCTTCTTCTTTCTATTTTTATTGTTCTTCTTTTCTTCGTTCTGTTTCCTTCTGTTTCTTCTTCTTCTTCTTCTTTTTCTGCTTCTGTTTCTTCTTCTTCTTTCTTTTCTTCTGCTTCTTCTTTCTTCTTCTACTTCTTTTTCTGCTACTGCTGCTGCTTCTTTCTTCTTCTTCTTTTTCTTCTTCTTCTTTTTCTTCTTCTTTTTCTTCTTCTGCATCTTCTTCTGCTTTTTATTCTTTTACTTCTTTTTCTTTTTTCTTCTTTTTCTTCTTGTATTTTTTCCTCTTCTGCATCTTCTTTTTTCTTATTCTTTTCCTTCTCCTCCTCCTTCATCTTCTTCTTCTCCTTATGCTTCTTCTTTTTTCTTCTTCTTCTACTGCCTCTTATTTCTTTTTCTTCTTCTTCCACTTTTACTCCTTCTTGTTCGTCTTCTTCTTATTATTATTTTCCTTTTCTTCTCTTATAACTGAATAAAGTTGATGACGATTATTAGGATAAATATATTTATGTTATTTTTCTATCAGTCTGTTTAACATTTTCCTTTCGGGTTATGTGGGATCATGGTTGTCCACAGCTTCTTTTTATCTTCCGTCTTTTCTACAAATATTTCGTGGCAATTGTTCTGATAAGCTTTCCTCTTCATAGCTTTTTTCCCTGGTGACATAACTCGGGTGTCAGACAGAATCACTCCTCAAATCAGGATGTATTCAACACGTTTAACGTCAAACTGTGTAGATCGCAAACGAAATTTCACAACCGGCATCCTACAAATCCTTCTAAAAACTAAATAAATAAATGTGATAATGTGAAATTAATTTCCGTTATTTCTATATTAGTCTGGATTGCGGGGGAACATGGCTGTCCACAGCTTCGTTTTCTTTCCTCACGATCCTTCTACAAATATTTTCATGGCAATTGTTTTGATGAGCTTTCGCCATTTGTGACTCGACTAAATGAAGTTACCTACTAGCTTGGAAATTAGATTTCACTGTTTCAATTTCGAACTAGCTAGATGTAACCGTATGTTCTATCCTAATAGATTCTATTCTTGCAACTTTTGCCTGTGGAACCCCTTTCTTTCTTGCCTGTAAAAAATAATCTTCAAAAATTTAAATGAAATGTCAACTGCTATCTTCTGTCATATTATAATCCCGTTCATCTTATGCTTGGGGTGAAATGATTAACAATATTTAAATGCAACATCAATTGCCATCTTCTATCTTCTTGAATCCCGTTCATCTTTTGTCCTTTCCTCAATCCTCCCTATACTCAGTCTTTTCTCTCACTTTCACTCCCTGTAAACCCCTGCGTACTAGTGGCATTCCCGCCTTGCTTGAAGTGAGATGATTAACAAAATTTAAATGCAACATCAATCGCCATCTTCTATCTTCTTGAATCCCGTTCATCTTTTGTCCTTTCCTCAATCCTCCCTATACTCTGTCTTTTCTCTCACTTTCACTCCCTGTAAACCCCTGCGTACTAGTGTCATTCCCGTCTTGCTTGGGGTGAAAATCCTCTCGTCAGAATTCATCTTGCACTGCAATTCCTTGGTTCATTTTATACTGCTGCCACATCTAGTGGAGCGTACGACGGCCAAAATGTTGTGAATAAGACAATGAAGATGAAGGCAACAGCCAAAATGATGTAAATATTATAGTTTCAATACCTCATCTTCGAAATATTGACAGTTCCAGGAGAAGACCGGATATTACAACGGCAGAAACGTCGTGAATATGACAATAAAGATGAGGACAAACAGCCCGAACAATGTAAATAATGTAAATTACTTTCATTTATCGATTTAAGTTTGCTTTTATAGATTTTTCTGTTTCCTTTTCTTTACTTCTTCAACGGGCCTTTATTTGTTGTTTTACACTTATTTTTTTTTTGCAGGTATGAACAGACTGAGATAGATAGATAGATAGAAACACATTAAGATAGATAAAAATAAAATAAGAGAGACAGAAACAGACAAAGATAGATAGATAGACAGACAGACAGACAGACAGAAATAAACTTAGATGAAGTGATAGATAGTTTGACAGAAAAAATTATAGAGAGAGAGAGAGAGAGAGAGAGAGAAAGAGAAATTAAGTTTTTTTCTCTCTAGACAAAAATAAACTTAAATAGATAGATAGATTTGGAAAGAAAAAATTAAAAAAGACATGAGTAGAAATAAAATGTTTTCTTATTTCCTTCAGAATCGAAAAGAACTTTTTTCTAAGACTTCATTCCTCTTGCCTGATATACAATAATGTGTGAAAAGGTCTTGGTAACATTGCGATGATAGCATAAACAATGGGACGAAAAAAGGAATTTCAAATCTTTCAAAATATTTTTAACCCTTTCCCGGGGAAAAATTTAAATTTATTTTCGAAAAAATACATTTCTCTCCAAAATACGTTTAAATTTTTCAAAGTTAAAACACGCTGCTTTATTCTTTTATATATTTATTTCTCTGTTTGTTTGTTTGTCTATCTATCTATCTATCTATCTATCTAGTCGCACATATCTATCTATCTATCTATCTATCTATCTATCTATCTATTTACCCATCTATTTATCTATCTCAGTCTGTTTAAATCTCAGCCACTCTCTCAATCTATGTATCTATCTAGCTACATTTTTTCATATCTATCTATTCATATCTATTTATGCATCTGCACATATCTATCTACGTCTTTTCATATCTATCTATCTATCTATCTATCTGTTCACATCTATCTGTCTGTCTATCGATCGATCGATCTATGTCAGTCTGTTTAATTCTATCTATCTATCTATCTCATTCTCTTCATATCTATCTCTCTATCTCAGTCTTTTCACATCTATGTATCTATCTCAGTTTGTTTACATCTATCCATGCATCTCTCTCAGTCTGTTCTCATCTATCTATCTATCTATCTATCTATCTATCTATCCATTAAGAAATGGACAATGTCCGACAATTTATTTATTAAAGACATTTTTATGTTTAACGTTCTTTTTATAGATACAAGTATTTAAGTAAATGCTCTGTTTATAATAAACAGTATTAAATAACATTTACCGGCCTGAATGTCCGAGAAATTTTCATAGAAAATATTCGTCCTTTGACAGGATTCGAACCTGCATCCTATACGGAACCGACATTTAGCCTGACGTGCCTAACCGCTATCTATCTATCTATCTATCTACACAGTTCAATATGCATATGTTGACAAGTTGTATGTGGCCATGTATTGAACGTCTACTCAAGACAAGGCAGAAGTCTTTTTGTTCTTGCTAATCATTTCGCGTTCAGCAGGTCAGGAATGTCCCTTGTACGCAAGGGCGTTACACAGAGTGAGAGTCTTCTGTGTACAGGGAGAATTGAGTAAAAAATCAAAGCTGAACGGGATTCAAAACGATAGAAGATGGCGATTGACGTTGCACTTAGATTTTTAAAGATTATAGTTATCAGCGAATAAATTGAACGAAAGAGAGTTCCACAGCTGGCTAGTTAGAGAAAACAAACTTTGGAGTGGAAGATTCGGTTTAATTATTTCAACAGTAAAAGGGTGGGACCTACATGCCAATCTAGCAGCCTCGTGGCATCAGAAAAAAAACTTGTCGAAGCAGTTGCCATGAAAATATTTGAAGACGAGACAAAGGAAAGACACACCACGGCAGTGAGAAAGAGACTGATGTCAAGATGCCAGATCAGGATCGATTACATTGCAGATTCTTCTTTGGATTTTGTCAAGAATGTCGAGACGTAAAGCAGAAGCTCAAGAGTAGCGATGGCATCGGTATTAGATGGACGGATGAATGGTAGATTTATAAATATACACTATGCATTTTGACGAGAAAAATCTTCTGGCACAACACAGTGATCCAAGTTTCCTTGCAGTAGATGCATCTATTGATTCAATGTTGTCGCACCACTTCCAGTCAGCGGAACTTCTAAATTCAAGAAGGTGGAGTGCGTTTCTGTCATAGAGTCTAGCATCAGCCATACTGATGGCAGATAGAAAAAGTTTTCTACGGTCTTTAAGTAAAATCACATTTATTTTGGAGGCGTTAAAATTTACAAGCCATTTCTTGCCCCAGTAAACCACGTATTAAATGTCCGTTGCATGAGCAGCTGTTAGATTCACTTTATCAGATCTGACGGATTTACGAGTGAGACAACTGTAAATTGTCGTTTCATCTGCATAAATACCTTTTTGGGAACTGATGACATCGGAGAGATCATTGATAAAGATCAGAAACATCGTAGGGCCCAGGATAAAGCCTTGGGGACATTTGCGTTCGTGTGAAAGGGTCTGGAAGCGAGCCCGTTCAAAACAACTTTAATTTTACGATTTGATAAGAACGATTGGATTAAATCAAATATTCAACCTGTGACATCGTAGCTCGAGAGCTTACGTAGAAACCCAGCATAACAAACCCTGTCGAACGCATTCGAAATATCCCGAGCTCCGCCTTTCTTATCTAGAGCTTGATATACAAATGAGGCGATAACCTTTATCAGATCAGCGGTAGACATGGCGAAACAGAAACGGTATTTTTTGTCCGAGAGAAAGTCTTCAGAGATAAGATGCTTAACCACTTCAGTATTGATTAGTGTCTCGAATACTTTGCCAAAAAGCCGCGTGAGATTAACAGGGCGATAATTTGAGGGGTCAGAGTGTTTTCCAGAATGCCTCAAAACAGGATCTACAGAGGAGGAATTCTAACAAGTTGTACAGAAGGAAGCACCGAGGCAATTCTTCTAGAATTTGGAGAGAACTGAAGCTAACCCGGAAGAACATTTTGACGGCTGAGATCTCGTCACATCCGCTTGCCTTCTCGGAATCTAGTTTGGAAATAATGTCTGAGACCCGTGTCTGGGTTATGAGTATATTACTCAGTAGAATCTCTGTTCTAGGGGAGAAAATAGATATGGGTACACCACAGGAGTTGGGTGTGTTGTTGGCAGAGAACCTACGAACAACAATTTTGACGGTACGGGTACCCGGGTTAGTATTAATAATAATAATAATAATAATAATAATAACTTCAAAGATGCCTTCAGAGATACCAGGAAACTACAGAAGACTGAATGATAATATGTGGCAAAAAACATGAAAGTAGTAATCGTCTCTATTCCATAATAAAGGAAGCCGACAAGTTCAAAATAGAGTTTCAAATGGTTGTAGAAATACAAGTAAAACACAATACACCGGCTGCAGATGCAAAATACATAAAAAAGAAAGTAAAGACGAATGCAACCGACCAGACACAGAAGCGATGGGAAGATAAATCGCTTCATGGCCAATACTCTGCCCGTACCAAACAAGCTGACGTAGACAAAACCCGTACCCATCAGTGGGTTGAAAGCTGAAGCTGAAGCTGAAACTGAAGGTTTTATCCTTGCTGTACAGGACCAATGCTTTTTAACTAGGAATTATCAAGCACATATACTAAAATATTGCGTCAGCCCAAAATGCAGATTCTGTGATAAATATCCAGAAACAATTGATCATCTTTTATCAGGTTGCACGACATTGGCTCCCACTGAATATAAAACCCGGCATGACAGAGTGGGCCAATATCTGCACTGGAAAATATGCAACTTCTACGGGAAGGAAACTGAAAGAAAATGGTATGAACACCACCCAGACCCGGTTAAGGAGATAAGACCTGTTACAATTCTATGGGACTACACAATACACACTGACAGAACAATCAAAGCCAACAGCCCAGACATTGTTATTAAAAAAGTGCCTCCTTATTGATATGGCAGTCCCTGCAGACTGCAATGTATATTTGAAGATCTTCAAAAACCTATCAAAATAAAAGGACCTTGAAATGGAAATCTCAAAAATGTGGCACATGGGAACATCAACAATGCCTGTTGTAGTTGAAGCCCTCGGATTGATTGGAAAGGATTTTAGAAGTCTAATTGAAGGGATTCTTGGAAGGCCATGACTTAAAGAAATACAAAAGATTGTTTTCACGAATACAGCCAACACTTTACGAAGGGCTTTATCTATGTAAAATAAGTGCGTGTGTGTGTTTTTTAATTGGTCAGTGGAAAATGTCATGATGCCATTTCCTACCTTAGGTCTCAGGGCGGGACTCGAAAAGAAATGTGTACACACCAGAAATCAAACAATCAAAGCTAATCACCTATACATAGTGACCAAAGACCATAAAAACAGAAAGTGTTCTCTTATTGAAATGTAATGCATCTTTGAAGATCTGAAAAAAACCCAATCAAATACAAGGAAGGATCTTGTGAAATCTTGCATGCATTAAAGGCCTCATCATCAACCGCAAGATCTCCGAGAAGTCTCCAAGTGGATATCTAAAAATTGTGGTACATGAAAACATCAACAGTCCCAGTTGTTATAGAATCCCACGGTTTTATTGAAAGAGGTTCAGACACTCATTAAAAAGGTTCTGTTGGTTCATGCCTTAAAGAAATAGAAAAAAATTCTCTCAGATACAGTTCCTTATTTACGAAGGCTTTTATCAATGTAAAATATGTGAGCTCTTAAGCTGCTTTACTTTTATTTTCTATATTTTACAAAACTTTTCACTAGAAAAAGTTATGACGCCATTTCTAACCTTGGGTTTCTGGTTGGGACCCGGAAGGAAATGAATATACAACAGTAATCAAATGAAATGATAATAAATATTATTAATATGGGAAAATCTAAATATTTTTTGGATGTCAACATGAAATATGTAAAGACTTCTTCTTCCATATGCCGTGTCACTTCAGGACGTTGTCGATAATGGCTCTCCACAATTTCCTGTCCTTTGTAGGCGCTAATAACTTTTGATTTTTTCCATCTCTGTTATATCCTACTCTCTTTGTAGGTTGTGCGTTGCTTTCATCTCTTCTTCTTATCTTCAGTCTGCCCTGTGAGTATCAGATTTTCCAAGCCCTCCTTCCTCAGTGTGTTCCACGAAATATCAACTGTGTCTTCCTGATGTTAAGTAGAAGTGACATTTTGGTTGCCACTGTCTCTAGAACTTCGTCATTTCTCACATTCTTGTTTCTTCAAGTTACTTCTTCATCTGTGTGGATATTTCCCAGCATTCTCTGCTATGTAGGTGGACTGATGTGACATAACGGTTAAGGGCACTTTTCTTTGTTTCTAGCGATTTTTTTTTTTTTTTGTGTGTTTCTAAATACTTTGCTCAGCTTTTGGAAGGCATCTTTCGCTATCACAATGCGCATTCGTATTTCTGTATCGGATTTTCCATGATTTTAATACGTTTCCCGAATATGCAATTTATTGCATCAGTTGGATTTCGTTATCACAAATTTGCATGTTGAGCTGTTCCTTTAGTAAACAACCAATAATTATTGATGGTCTTAACAGTTCAGTAGTCTTTTCTTTGTTTCTGTTGTTTCAAGTCTCTTCTTTATCTGTGAGGAGATTGTCCAGCATTCACTGCCATATAGGAGGATTGATATTACGTAAGAGTTCAGTACTCTTTTCTTTGTTTCTCTTGTTTCAAGTCTCTTCTTCATCTGTGAGGAGATTGTCCATCATTCACTGCCATATAGGAGGACTGATATTACGTAACAGTTCAGTACTCTTTTCTTTCTTTCTGTTGTTTCAAGTCTCTTCTTCATCTGTGAGGAGATTGTCCAGCATTCGCTGCCATATAGGAGAACTGATATTACGTAACAGTTCAGTACTCTCTTCTTTTTTTCTCTTGTTTCAAGTCTCTTCTTCATCTGTGAGGAGATTGTCCAGTATTCACTGCTATATAAGAGGACTAATATTACGTAACATTTCAGTACTCTTTTCTTTGTTTCTCTTGTTTCAAGTCTCTTCTTCATCTGTGAGGAGATTGTCCAGCATTCACTGCCATATAGGAGGACTGATATTTTGTAACAGTTCAGTACCCTTTTCTTTGTTTCTGTTGTTTCAAGTCTCTTCGTCTGTGAGGAGATTGTCCAGTATTCACTGCCATATAGGAGGACTGATATTACGTAACAGTTCAGTACTCTTTTCTTTGTTTCCAACAGTATTTTTCTGTTTCTTTGCTCAACTTTTGGAAGGCATCTTTCGCTATCCCAATGCAGCTTCGGTTTTCCGTGTCGCACTTTTCGTCCTCCGTTAAAACTCTTCCAAGCTCTGTAAATTGTTCCTTTCAGTATTTCTCATTTCTAATTTGGATGTTGGGCTGTTCTTTTTTTGCCAAGGTCTAAACGTCTGTAAAAAAAAACAAAAAAAAACGATATCTTTGATACGCTTTAATATTTAAATATAACGCAATTTTCTAACTTTTGTCACTTGAATTTATCACATACATTACTTATGATGAAAGTGTTTAATTAATTTTTACGCCGCTGCTAGTAAAATCTAATCAGAATACTCCTGCATGATTGATTACAGATAATTACTTTCTAATTATTAGAAAAAAATTTAGATATTAATTATCATTGTTAATTAAATGATTTCCATTTTTTTTTTTAATGTTTGAATAAGTTGTCATAAATCCGAATCAATGTTATGCTGGATCGTATAGTTAATTGTGAAAAGTAGCGTTCCTAAAATACCAGTATGGCGCTGATAAATCATTTTTCTAAGATAATGACTACAGTTGGCGGAAGCTACTAAAACATGAATTTTGGATAGTCTCCTCAAATTTTATCTGGTTGTGCCATATAAATTGGTAAAAAGATTTTTTTTTTCTACTCAATTAACCCCATGCAAGACGATAATGATACAAAGGCGCAGACTGGGTACTGGGAGAGAAAGCGAATTAGAAGATTTTAAAAGGAATCAGTAACAATGAAACAAGGGATAAACTTCCACTTCACTTTGAAAATCCGGGAAGGAGTGTGGACCGCAAAATAGACGAGCCTCTCTAGTCCTGTTGAGGAAATAAAAAAAATAAAAAAATAAATAAAATTGCAAAGTTTACGTGGAGATGTTAGATGTAGCGTGTTGAAGCAGACTATAGAAGCAACATCAAGCAATATCTAAACCTCTACTTCTTTTCGAAAGACCGGCGACGAGTGTGAAACGTATGATAGGCGAAACTACTCACATTTCGGCTTTAAATAAACCAGAAGGAACTGACAAGCATTAGACAAAAACAAGAGGAAGACAGCGGGGCAAAATAGGCTGATAACATCCCTTAATGGGCGAGATCATCCACAAAGAAGGAAAACCTTGGCACGCTCTTGAGATATATGGAAGGATCTGGTCACCTGCTTAATTTAGCCGATTTGCGAGGTTGGGAGAAATCACTTAAGCGATTGTTCTCTTAAGAATTATGATGTAGCAGGCTGGGAAGGGAAAGAGACGGGAGAAAACAAATTAAAACGGAGTACTAACAAGTGTCGTCACCGCCTCAGCACAGCGTCGGCACGCAACTTCCGGGACAAAATGCGCCAAGAGAACGTCTTCACAAAACCACGTGTCTTGTCAGATGCCCACTGCTGACTGCTGGTTATTCCCGTCGCTTTTATTGACATGAGACAGTTGATAAATACTTGGATCTGGACAAGTTGCAGAGAGGCCCGTATCCGGACATACCAAGCTGTTCTATTGCCATGGGGAAAACGCGACTATTTCGCGTCCGCAATGACACGCGTTCGCTACATGCGATTAATTATGTTGATGATGATGAATGATGATAGAGATTTTCTGAGCTTGAAAAAATATTTTCCTGGTCTAATTTTGGTTCAGTTATTTTTCCTTTTCTTAAGTTGTTAATTCATTTTGAGTTCTTCAGTGAAGGAAATAAAATAAAGTTTTAAGGACATATTCTATAATACTACTTACTATGTTAATTGTATTTTTCATTATGATTTTTATCTAAAATACAATTAATACTTCTCGTTTTTATCAGTCAGTTATGTGCCATGCGTGATACACGGTTAGGCAATCGTGTATCTTTCGATACATGAAGGACGAGGCAGATCTTTTCAGCAATAGGTTACCATTTCTTTCTGCGGTAGACCAGTTGCCATCCAAGGCTATATAAACCGGTGTGTCCTGCTATTTACCCATAGCTGGGGGCGAAGAAGAGGATTCATGCCTTCCCCAAGTGTATTAGCACGTAAGTGAATGTAATGGATTCGACTGGAATTCGAACTCGGCTCTCTGATTCCTCAATCCGAGCCGCTATCCATTACTCCTACGTGCCTTCTTAAGGCCAAACCGGCTATAATGCAAAGCTGTAATGACCAGTGTATTCCATGGTTTCGGTGAAAGGTGAGGAAAGGGTTTTATGACTTTACTGAGAAAATTATCTTTCCCTGAACTTGTGGATGTGCGGCGAACATAATAGATAGCAGTTGGAAAAGAGAAATCAAAAAGCAGAGATCGATTTCCAGTCGGCTTCGTTAAATTCAATAGTACCCTTAGCAAAGTTATGAGTCTAATTATTCCCTCAGCTATGGTTAAAATAGGACTTGCATGTGGAAAAAACTGTTTCTATTTTATTATTTATGTTAATACAATGTTCACTTACAAAATTAAAAAAGAATCCCAATTATTTCAATGTCCTGGGCTCTGTCTTTGGACCCACATTATTCCTAATTTATATTAATGACTGTTGTGGATTCCGCGTGAAAAATCGGTCTCCAATAAATGACAAACGCAAGTATTTAAGCAAAGAAATTAAATGTATTTACACAAAATACAAAAGGTAATGATGTTAGTAAAATCCAGGTACGCCAGTTATTATTAATCAAAAATCGCTATATACAGTCTCGAAGTAAACATCCTTAGAGTCGGGCGTCCTTGTAACTGACTTCTAACGTCAACTCAATCACAGTGTCTATGTACTTTCCACTCTGTTTCTCCACCCTGTTCCTCTACCTGTTCCTTTACTCTCATCTCTGACTGACTGTGGCTATTTTATGGCAGCAGGACGAGTCCATTTATATCAGAAAAGGGTAGACCCCATAATAATGACCTACCCTGAGGTATCAGTTTTTAACTCGGTATCGATACTGATGACACAACTATTTCTTCTTCTTTAAGTCTCTTGTATTCCTTGGTTAACATATGGCCCAAACAACACCTCTCCAACGAACGTGGTTCCGGGCAATCCTTTTCAGTTCGGCCCATGTCGTACCAGTCGCTTTCACCTCTACGTCGGCACTTCTGCGCGCCAAGTCTGTTATGGTCGACCCACTTTTCGCTTACCTTGTGGATTCCAAGGGCCTGCCTGTTGACACCAGAAGCAGGCTTTCGGAGAGCCAGGCCAATCCATCCATATTTCTGTTTCTTGTTGTTAGTAGTCTTTTACAGTTTTAAGCGTAGCGTAGTTGTGGCACAAGGACAAAATATGGAGCATCCAATGAAGATCGAATTCAGTATATCACGAATATTAATTAATATTCGTGATATACTGAATTTGGTGCTACATAATTTTGCCTTGTACCACAACTAAGCTACGCTTAGTAAAATGCTATATCATGACCTGGGTGAGAGGCTTATAGATTAAAGTCAATTGTGGAATGTAAATTAAAAAATAAAATGATCTCCCCACACCATGGAAGCCAAAACAAAATATGCTCATACAAAAGAATGTCTAATAATGTTAATTTTTTTAATTCGTAATCAGGACTGCTTCTAATTCTTGTATTCCTTGGGGAACATATGAGGAGGAACTGGTCTGGGGGTTCTGCATATGGCCACAACAACACCTCTCCAACGAACGTGTTTTCGGGCGATTCACTTCAGCTCGGCCCATGTCGTGCCGATTGCTTTCACCTCTGCGTCAGTTCTTCTGAGCGCCAAGTCTGTTTTGGTCGACCCACTTTTCGCACCACTTATGGATTCCAGTCGGGGGCCTGCCTGGCGGCACTAGAAGCAGGCTTTCCGGAGTGGGTGGCCGATCCATCCCCATTTCTACTTCTCTCTTGCCTCTTGATGTCTTGGGGAACATACAGCCACAACAACACCTCCAAAAAGGACGCAGTTCCGGGTGATCCTCCTCAGCTCGTCCCATGTCGTGCCGGTTGTGTTGCCTTCATCTCTGTGTCAAGTCTGTTTTAGTCGAACCACTTTGCGCACCTCTTATGGATTCCAATCAAGGGCCTGCCTGGTTACACTATAAACGTGGCCGAACCATCTCCATTTCTATTTCAGTCCTATCTTAATATTTATTTGTTTTTATGTGCCGTGTCCTTTCAGGACGTAGGCGAACATGGCCGTCCATTTTCCCCGATACTTTGTGGCTCTTAAAAGGTTTTGTGTTTCTGCCAACTCCTCCTGAACACGCTCCGCCATCCACCTGTCCAAGCCCGTCACGTATATCATGCACGTCTTTCCCCTGTCTCTTTTACCCTCTTTTTGTCTCGTGAGTATTAAATTCTCTAGACCCTGCTTGCTCATCATGTGTCCTGGAAATTGAATCCGGCTCTTCCGTATGTTAAGTATAAGCCTACTCCTTGTTTGTATCCTCTCGAAGAACTCATCGTTGTTCATATACACGGTCCATGATGTCCTGCCTCTTCCATATGCTAAGCATAAGACTCCACCTTCTTTGCATCCTATCCAAGACCTCATCGTTACTCACATGTTCGGTCCATGATGTCCTGCCTCTTCCTTATATTAAGTATAAGCGTCATCTTTGTTTGCATCCTCTAAAAGACCTCATCATTACTAACATGCTCGGTTCATGAATGTCCTGCCTCTTCCTTATATTAAGTATAAGCCACCTGTCTGTTTGCATCCTCTCCAAGACCTCATCGTTACTCACATGCTTGGTCCATGACGACCTGCCTCTTCCTTATATTAAGTATAAGCTTCCACTTTGTTTGCATCCTCTCCAAGACCTCATCGTTGCTCATGTGCTCGGTCCATGATGTCCTGCCTCTTCCTTATGTTAAGTATAAGCCTCCTCTTTGTTTGCATCCTTTCCAAGTCCTCATCGTTACTCACATGCTCGGTCCATGATGTCCCGCCTCTTCTTTTGTTAAGTATAAGCACCCTTTTTGTTTGCATCCTCTCCAAGACATCATCGTTACTCACATGCTCGGTCCATGAGATCTTGCATCTTCCTTATATTAAGTATAAGCCTCCTCTTGATTTACATCCTCTCCCAGACCTCATCGTTACTCACATGCTTGGTCCATGATGTCCTACCTCTTCCTTATGCTAAGTGAAAGACTCCTCCTTGTTTGGATCCTATCAAAGACCTCATCGTTGCTCATATGGTCGGTCCATGAGGTTTGACTCTTCCTTATATAAGTATAAGCCTCCTCTTTGTTTGCAGCCTCTCCAAGAACACATCGTTCCTCACATGCTCGGTCCATGATGTCCTGCCTCATCCTGATATTAAGTATAATTCTCCTCATTGTTTGCATCCTCTAAAAGACCTCATCGTTACACACATGCTCGGTCCATGATGTCCTGCCTCTTCCTTATGTTATGTGTAAAACTCCTCCTTCTTTGCATCCTATCCAAAGCCTCATTGTTTCTCACATGCTCGGTCCATGATGTCTTGCCTCTTCCTTATATAAGTATAAGCCTCCTCTTGTTTTACATCCTCTCCAAGACCTCATCGTTGCTGACATGCTCGGTCCATGATGTCCTGCCTCTTCCTTATTTTAAGTATAAGCCTCATCTTTGTTTGCATCCTCTCCAAGACCTTATCGTTCCTTACATGCTTGGTCCATGATGTCCGACATCTTCCTTATGTTAAGTGTAAGACTCCTCTTTCTCTGTATCCTATCCAAGACCCAATCGTTGCTCACATGCTCCGACATTATATTTGCCTCTTCCTTATATTAAGTATAAGCCACGTGTTTGTTTGCATCCTCTCCAAGAACTCATCGTTTCTCACATGCTCGGTCCATGATGTCTTGCCTCCTCTTTATATTAAGTATAAGCCTCCTCTTGTTTTACATCCTCTTCAAGACCTCATCGTTGCTGACATGCTCGGTCCATGATGTCCTGCCTCTTCCTTATTTTAAGTATAAGCCTCCTCTTTGTTTGCATCCTCTACAAGACCTCATCGTTCCTTAAATGCTTGGTCCATGCTGTCCGACATCTTCCTTATGTTAAGTGTAAGACTCCTCTTTCTTTGTATCCTATCCAAGACCTCATCGTTACTCACATGCTCGGTCCATGATGTCTAGCCTCTTCCTCATATTAAGTATAAGACTCTTCCTTCTTTGAATCCTATTCAAGACCTCATCTTTACTCACATGCTCGGTCCATGATGTCCTGCCTCTTCCTTATTTTAAGTATAAGCCTCATCTTTGTTTGCATCCTCTCCAAGACCTCATCGTTCCTTACATGCTTGGTACATGATGTCCGACATCTTCCTTATGTTAAGTGTAAGACTCCTCTTTCTTTGTATCCTATCCAAGACCCCATCGTTGCTCACATGATCCGTCCATTATGTTTGCCTCTTCCTTATATAAGTATAAGACTCCTCTTGTTTTGCATTCTCTTCAAGACCTCATCGTTGCTGACATGCTCGGTCCATGATGTCCTGCCTCCTCCTTATATTAAGTATATGCCTCCTCTTGTTTTACATCCTCTTCAAGACCTCATCATTGCTGACATGCTCGGTCCATGATGTCCACCCTCTTCCTTATTTTAAGTATAAGCCTCCTCTTTGTTTGCATCCTCTACAAGACCTCATCGTTCCTTAAATGCTTGGTCCATGCTGTCCGACATCTTCCTTATGTTAAGTGTAAGACTCCTCTTTCTTTGTATCCTATCCAAGACCTCATCGTTACTCACATGCTCGGTCCATGATGTCTAGCCTCTTCCTCATATTAAGTATAAGACTCTTCCTTCTTTGAATCCTATTCAAGACCTCATCTTTACTCACATGCTCGGTCCATGATGTCCTGCCTCTTCCTTATGTTAAGTATAAGCCTCCTCTTTGTTTGCATCCTCTCCAAGACCTATTCCTTACTCACATGCTCGGTCCATGGTACCCTACCTATTCCTTATATTATGTATAAGCCTCCTCTTTGTTTGCATCCACTCCAAGGCCTCATCGTTGCTCACATGCTCGGTCCATGATGTCTAGCCTCTTCCTTATGTTAAGTGTAAGACTCATCTTTGTTTGCATGCTCTCCAAGACCTCATCGTCCCTTACATGCTTGGTCCAGGATGTCCGACATCTTCCTTATGTTAAGTGTAAGACTCCTCTTTCTTCGTATCCTATCAAAGACCCCATCGTTGCTCACATGCTCCGTCCATTATGTTTGCCTCTTCCTTATATAAGTATAAGCCCCCTGTTTGTTTGCATCCTCTCCAAGAACTCATCGTTTCTCACATGCTTGGTCCATGATGTCTTGCCTCTTCCTTATATAAGTATAAGCCTCCTCTTGTTTTGCATCCTCTTCAAGACCTCATCGTTGCTGACATGCTCGGTCTATGATGTCCTACCTCTTCCTTATTTTAAGTATAAGCCTCATCTTTGTTTGCATCCTCTCCAAGACCTCATCGTTCCTTACATGCTTGGTCCATGATGTCCGACATCTTCCTTATGTTAAGTGTAAGACTCCTCTTTCTTTGTATCCTATCCAGGACCCCATCGTTGCTCACATGATCCGTCCATTATGTTTGCCTCTTCCTTATATTAAGTATAAGCCACCTGTTTGTTTGCATAATCTCCAAGACCTCATCGTTGCTCATATGCTCGGTCCATGATGTCCTGCCTCTTCCTTATGTTAAGTATAAGCCTCCTCTTTGTTTGCATCCTTTCCAAGTCCTCATCGTTACTCACATGCTCGGTCCATGATGTCCCGCCTCTTCTTTTGTTAAGTATAAGCACCCTTTTTGTTTGCATCCTCTCCAAGACATCATCGTTACTCACATGCTCGGTCCATGAGGTCTTGCATCTTCCTTATATTAAGTATAAGCCTCCTCTTGATTTACATCCTCTCCCAGACCTCATCGTTACTCACATGCTTGGTCCATGATGTCCTACCTCTTCCTTATGCTAAGTGAAAGACTCCTCCTTGTTTGGATCCTATCAAAGACCTCATCGTTGCTCATATGGTCGGTCCATGATGTTTGACTCTTCCTTATATAAGTATAAGCCTCCTCTTAGTTTGCAGCCTCTCCAAGAACACATCGTTCCTCACATGCTCGGTCCATGATGTCCTGCCTCATCCTGATATTAAGTATAATTCTCCTCATTGTTTGCATCCTCTAAAAGACCTCATCGTTACACACATGCTCGGTCCATGATGTCCTGCCTCTTCCTTATGTTATGTGTAAAACTCCTCCTTCTTTGCATCCTATCCAAAGCCTCATTGTTTCTCACATGCTCGGTCCATGATGTCTTGCCTCTTCCTTATATAAGTAAAAGCCTCCTCTTGTTTTGCATCCTCTTCAAGACCTCATCGTTGCTGACATGCTCGGTACATGATGTCCTGCCTCTTCCTTATTTTAAGTATAAGCCTCATCTTTGTTTGCATCCTCTCCAAGACCTTATCGTTCCTTACATGCTTGGTCCATGATGTCCGACATCTTCCTTATGTTAAGTGTAAGACTCCTCTTTCTCTGTATCCTATCCAAGACCCCATCGTTGCTCACATGCTCCGACATTATATTTGCCTCTTCCTTATATTAAGTATAAGCCACCTGTTTGTTTGCATCCTCTCCAAGAACTCATCGTTTCTCACATGCTCGGTCCATGATGTCCTGCCTCTTCCTTATTTTAAGTATAAGCCTCCTCTTTGTTTGCATCCTCTCCAAGACCTCATCGTTCCTTACATGCTTGGTACATGATGTCCGACATCTTCCTTATGTTAAGTGTAACACTCCTCTTTCTTTGTATCCTATCCAAGACCCCATCGTTGCTCACATGATCCGTCCATTATGTTTGCCTCTTCCTTATATAAGTATAAGCCTCCTCTTGTTTTGCATTCTCTTCAAGACCTCATCGTTGCTGACATGCTCGGTCCATGATGTCCTGCCTCTTCCTTATTTTAAGTATAACCCTCATCTTTGTTTGCATGCTCTCCAAGACCTCATCGTTCCTTACATGCTTGGTCCATGATGTCCGACATCTTCCTTATGTTAAATGTAAGACTCCTCTTTCTCTGTATCCTATCCAAGACCCCATCTTTGCTCACATGCTCCGTCCATTATGTTTGCCTCTTCCTTATATTAAGTATAAGCCCCCTGTTTGTTTGCATCCTCTCCAAGAACTCATCGTTTCTCACATGCTCGGTCCATGATGTCTTGCCTCCTCATTATATTAAGTATATGCCTCCTCTTGTTTTACATCCTCTTCAAGACCTCATCGTTGCTGACATGCTCGGTCCATGATGTCCTCCCTCTTCCTTATTTTCAGTATAAGCCTCCTCTTTGTTTGCATCCTCTACAAGACCTCATCGTTCCTTAAATGCTTGGTCCATGCTGTCCGACATCTTCCTTATGTTAAGTGTAAGACTCCTCTTTCTTTGTATCCTATCCAAGACCTCATCGTTACTCACATGCTCGGTCCATGATGTCTAGCCTCTTCCTTATATTAAGTATAAGACTCTTCCTTCTTTGAATCCTATTCAAGACCTCATCTTTACTCACATGCTCGGTCCATGATGTCCTGCCTCTTCCTTATGTTAAGTATAAGCCTCCTCTTTGTTGGCATCCTCTCCAAGACCTATTCCTTACTCACATGCTCGGTCCATGGTACCCTACCTATTCCTTATATTATGTATAAGCCTCCTCTTTGTTTGCATCCACTCCAAGGCCTCATCGTTGCTCACATGCTCGGTCCATGATGTCTAGCCTCTTCCTTATGTTAAGTGTAAGACACATCTTTGTTTGCATGCTCTCCAAGACCTCATCGTCCCTTACATGCTTGGTCCATGATGTCCGACATCTTCCTTATGTTAAGTGTAAGACTCCTCTTTCTTTGTATCCTATCCAAGACCCCATCGTTGCTCACATGCTCCGTCCATTATGTTTGCCTCTTCCTTATATAAGTATAAGCCCCCTGTTTGTTTGCATCCTCTCCAAGAACTCATCGTTTCTCACATGCTCGGTCCATGATGTCTTGCCTCTTCCTTATATAAGTATAAGCCTCCTCTTGTTTTGCATCCTCTTCAAGACCTCATCGTTGCTGACATGCTCGGTCTATGATGTTCTGCCTCTTCCTTATTTTAAGTATAAGCCTCATCTTTGTTTGCATGCTCTCCAAGACCTCATCGTTCCTTACATGCTTGGTCTATGATGTCCAACATCTTCCTTATGTTAAGTGTAAGACTCCTCTTTCTTTGTATCCTATCCAAGACCCCATCGTTGCTCACATGATCCGTCTATTATGTTTGCCTCTCCCTTATATAAGTATAAGCCTCCTCTTGTTTTGCATTCTCTTCAAGACCTCATCGTTGCTGACATGCTCGGTCCATGATGTCCTGCCTCTTCCTTATTTTAAGTATAAGCCGCATCTTTGTTTGCATGCTCTCCAAGACCTCATCGTTCCATACATGCTTGGTCCATGATGTCCGACATCTTCCTTATGTTAAATGAAAGACTCCTCTTTCTCTGTACACTATCCAAGACCTCATCGTTGCTCACATGCTCCGTCCATTATGTTTGCCTCTTCCTTATATAAGTATAAGCCCTCTGTTTGTTTGCATCCTCTCCAAGAACTCATCGTTTCTCACATGCTCGGTCCATGATGTCTTGCCTCCTCCTTATATTAAGTATAAGCCTCCTCTTGTTTTACATCCTCTTCAAGACCTCATCGTTGCTGACATGTTCGGTCCATGATGTCCTGCCTCTTCCTTATTTTAAGTATAAGCCTCCTCTTTGTTTGCATCCTCTCCAAGACCTCATCGTTCCTTACATGCTTGGTCCATGATGTCCGACATCTTCCTTATGTTAAGTGTAAGACTCCTCTTTCTTTGTATCCTATCCAGGACCCCATCGTTGCTCACATGATCCGTCCATTATGTTTGCCTCTTCCTTATATTAAGTATAAGCCACCTGATTGTTTGCATCCTCTCCGAGAACTCATCGTTTTTCACATGCTCGGTCCATGATGTCTTGCCTCTTCCTTAAATAAGTATAAGCCTCCTCTTGTTTTACATCCTCTTCAAGTCCTCATCGTTGCTGACATGCTCGGTCCATGATGTCCTCCTTCTTCCTTATTTTAAGTATAAGCCTCCTCTTTGTTTGCATGCTCTCCAAGACCTCATCGTTCCTTACATGCTTGGTCCATGATGTCCGACATCTTCCTTATGTTAAGTGTAAGACTCCTCTTTCTTTGTATCCTATCCAAACCCCATCGTTGCTCACATGATCCGTCCATTATGTTTGCATCTTCCTTATATAAGTATAAGCCCCCTGTTTGTTTGCATCGTCTCCAAGAACTCATCGTTTCTCACATGCTCGGTCCATGATGTCTTGCCTCTTCCTTATATTAAGTGTAAGCCTCCTCTTGTTTTACATCCTCTTCAAGACCTCATCGTTGCTGACATGCTCGGTCCATGATGTCCTGCCTCTTCCTTATTTTAAGTATAAGCCTCATCTTTGTTTGCATGCTCTCCAAGACCTCATCGTTCCTTACATGCTTGGTCCATGATATCAGACATCTTCCTTATGTTAAGTGCAAGACTCCTCTTTCTCTGTATCCTATCCAAGACCCCATCGTTGCTCACATGCTCCGTCCATTATGTTTGCCTCTTCCTTATATAAGTATAAGCCCCCTGTTTGTTTGCATCCTCTCCAAGAACTCATCGTTTCTCACATGCTCGGTCCATGATGTCTTGCCTCTTCCTTATATTAAGTGTAATCCTCCTCTTGTTTTACATCCTCTTCAAGACCTCATCGTTGCTGACATGCTCGGTCCATGATGTCCTCCTTCTTCCTTATTTTAAGTATAAGCCTCCTCTTTGTTTGCATCCTCTCCAAGACCTTATCGTTCCTTAAATGCTAGGTCCATGATGTCCGACATCTTCCTTATGTTAAGTGTAAGACTCCTCTTTCTTTGTATCCTATCCAAGACCCCATCGTTGCTCACATGATCCGTCCATTATGTTTGCCTCTTCCTTATATAAGTATAAGCCCCCTGTTTGTTTGCATCCTCTCCAAGAACTCATCGTTTCTCACATGCTCGGTCCATGATGTCTTGCCTCCTCCTTATATTAAGTATAAGCCTCCTCTTGTTTTACATCCTCTTCAAGACCTCATCGTTGCTGACATGCTCGGTCCATGATGTCCTCCTTCTTCCTTATTTTAAGTATAAGCCTCCTCTTTGTTTGCATCCTCTCCAAGACCTTATCGTTCCTTAAATGCTAGGTCCATGATGTCCGACATCTTCCTTATGTTAAGTGTAAGACTCCTCTTTCTTTGTGTCCTATCCAAGACCCCATCGTTGCTCACATGCTCCGTCCATTATGTTTGCCTCTTCCTTATATAAGTATAAGCCCCCTGTTTGTTTGCATCCTCTCCAAGAACTCATCGTTTCTCACATGCTCGGTCCATGATGTCTTGCCTCTTCCTTATATAAGTATAAGCCTCCTCTTGTTTTGCATCCTCTTCAAGACCTCATCGTTGCTGACATGCTCGGTCTATGATGTCCTGCCTCTTCCTTATTTGAAGTATAAGCCTCCTCTTTGTTTGCATCCTCTCCAAGACCTCATCGTTCCTTACATGCTTGGTCCATGATGTCCGACATCTTCCTTATGTTAAGTGTAAGACTCCTCTTTCTTTGTATCCTATCCAAGACCCCATCGTTGCTCACATGATCCGTCTATTATGTTTGCCTCACCCTTATATAAGTATAAGCCTCCTCTTGTTTTGCATTCTCTTCAAGACCTCATCGTTGCTGATATGCTCGGTCCATGATGTCCTGCCTCTTCCTTATTTTAAGTATAAGCCGCATCTTTGTTTGCATGCTCTCCAAGACCTCATCGTTCCTTACATGCTTGGTCCATGATGTCCGACATCTTCCTTATGTTAAGTGTAAGACTCCTCTTTCTCTGTATCCTATCCAAGACCCCATCGTTGCTCACATGCTCCGTCCATTATGTTTGCCTCTTCCTTATATTAAGTATAAGCCACCTGTTTGTTTGCATCCTCTCCGAGAACTCATCGTTTCTCACATGCTCGATCCATGATGTCTTGCCTCTTCCTTATTTTAGTATAAGCCTCCTCTTGTTTTACATCCTCTTCAAGACCTCATCGTTGCTGACATGCTCGGTCCATGATGTCCTCCTTCTTCCTTATTTTAAGTATAAGCCTCCTCTTTGTTTGCATGCTCTCCATGACCTCATCGTTCCTTACATGCTTGGTCCATGATGTCCGACATCTTCCTTATGTTAAGTGTAAGACTCCTCTTTCTTTGTATCCTATCCAAGACCCCATCGTTGCTCACATGATCCGTCCATTATGTTTGCCTCTTCCTTATATAAGTATAAGCCCCCTGTTTGTTTGCATCGTCTCCAAGAACTCATCGTTTCTCACATGCTCGGTCCATGATGTCTTGCCTCTTCCTTATATTAAGTGTAAGCCTCCTCTTGATTTACATCCTCTTCAAGACCTCATCGTTGCTGACATGCTCGGTCCATGATGTCCTGCCTCTTCCTTATTTTAAGTATAAGCCTCATCTTTGTTTGCATGCTCTCCAAGACCTCATCGTTCCTTACATGCTTGGTCCATGATATCAGACATCTTCCTTATGTTAAGTGCAAGACTCCTCTTTCTCTGTATCCTATCCAAGACCCCATCGTTGCTCACATGCTCCGTCCATTATGTTTAACTCTTCCTTATATAAGTATAAGCCCCCTGTTTGTTTGCATCCTCTCCAAGAACTCATCGTTTCTCACATGCTCGGTCCATGATGTCTTGCCTCTTCCTTACATTAAGTGTAATCCTCCTCTTGTTTTACATCCTCTCCAAGACCTCATCGTTGCTGACATGCTCGGTCCATGATGTCCTGCCTCTTCCTTATTTTAAGTATAAGCCTCATCTTTGTTTGCATGCTCTCCAAGACCTCATCGTTCCTTACATGCTTGGTCCATGATGTCCGACATCTTCCTTATGTTAAATTTAAGACTCCTCTTTCTCTGTATCCTATCCAAGACCCCATCGTTGCTCACATGATCCGTCCATTATGTTTGCCTCTTCCTTATATAAGTATAAGCCCCCTGTTTGTTTGCATCCTCTCCAAGAACTCATCGTTTCTCACATGCTCGGTCCATGATGTCTTGCCTCCTCCTTATATTAAGTATAAGCCTCCTCTTGTTTTACATCCTCTTCAAGACCTCATCGTTGCTGACATGCTCGGTCCATGATGTCCTCCCTCTTCCTTATTTTAAGTATAAGCCTCCTCTTTGTTTGCATCCTCTCCAAGACCTTATCGTTCCTTAAATGCTAGGTCCATGATGTCCGACATCTTCCTTATGTTAAGTGTAAGACTCCTCTTTCTTTGTGTCCTATCCAAGACCCCATCGTTGCTCACATGCTCCGTCCATTATGTTTGCCTCTTCCTTATATAAGTATAAGCCCCCTGTTTGTTTGCATCCTCTCCAAGAACTCATCGTTTCTCACATGCTCGGTCCATGATGTCTTGCCTCTTCCTTACATTAAGTGTAATCCTCCTCTTGTTTTACATCCTCTCCAAGACCTCATCGTTGCTCACATGCTCGGTCCATGATGTCCTGCCTCTTCCTTATTTTAAGTATAAGCCTCATCTTTGTTTGCATGCTCTCCAAGACCTCATCGTTCCTTACATGCTTGGTCCATGATGTCCGACATCTTCCTTATGTTAAGTGTAAGACTCCTCTTTCTCTGTATCCTATCCAAGACCCCATCGTTGCTCACATGCTCCGTCCATTATGTTTGCCTCTTCCTTATATTAAGTATAAGCCACCTGTTTGTTTGCATCCTCTCCGAGAACTCATCGTTTCTCACATGCTCGATCCATGATGTCTTGCCTCTTCCTTATTTTAGTATAAGCCTCCTCTTGTTTTACATCCTCTTCAAGTCCTCATCGTTGCTGACATGCTCGGTCCATGATGTCCTCCTTCTTCCTTATTTTAAGTATAAGCCTCATCTTTGTTTGCATGCTCTCCAAGACCTCGTCGTTCCTTACATGCTTGGTCCATGATGTCCGACATCTTCCTTATGTTAAGTGTAAGACTCCTCTTTCTTTGTATCCTATCCAAGACCCCATCGTTGCTCACATGATCCGTCCATTATGTTTGCCTCTTCCTTATATAAGTATAAGCCCCCTGTTTGTTTGCATCCTCTCCAAGAACTCATCGTTTCTCACATCCTCGGTCCATGATGTCTTGCCTCTTCCTTACATTAAGTGTAATCCTCCTCTTGTTTTACATCCTCTCCAAGACCTCATCGTTGCTGACATGCTCGGTCCATGATGTCCTCCCTCTTCCTTATTTTAAGTATAAGCCTCATCTTTGTTTGCATGCTCTCCAAGACCTCATCGTTCCTTACATGCTTGGTCCATGATGTCCGACATCTTCCTTATGTTAAGTGTAAGACTCCTCTTTCTCTGTATCCTATCCAAGACCCCATCGTTGCTCACATGCTCCGTCAATTATGTTTGCCTCTTCCTTATATTAAGTATAAGCCACCTGTTTGTTTGCATCCTCTCCGAGAACTCATCGTTTCTCACATGCTCGGTCCATGATGTCTTGCCTCTTCCTTACATTAAGTGTAATCCTCCTCTTGTTTACATCCTCTTCAAGACCTCATCGTTGCTGACATGCTCGGTCCATGATGTCCTGCCTCTTCCATATTTTAAGTATAAGCCTCATCTTTGTTTGCATCCTCTCCAAGACCTCATCGTTCCTTACATGCTTGGTCCATGATGTCCGACATCTTCCTTATGTTAAGTGTAAGACTCCTCTTTATTTGTATCTATCCAGGACCCCATCGTTGCTAACATGATCCGTCCATTATGTTTGCCTTTTCCTTAAATAAGTATAAGCCTCCTCTTGTTTTGTATTCTCTTCAAGACCTCATCGTTGCTGACATGCTCGGTCCATGATGTCCTGCCTCTTCCTTATTTTAAGTATAAGCCTCATCTTTGTTTGTATGCTCTCCAAGACCTCATCGTTCCTTACATGCTTGGTCCATGATGTCCGACATCTTCCTTATGTTAAGTGTAAGACTCCTCTTTCTCTGTATCCTATCCAAGACCCCATCGTTGCTCACATGCTCCGTCAATTATGTTTGCCTCTTCCTTATATTAAGTATAAGCCACCTGTTTGTTTGCATCCTCTCCGAGAACTCATCGTTTCTCACATGCTCGGTCCATGATGTCTTGCCTCTTCCTTACATTAAGTGTAATCCTCCTCTTGTTTTACATCCTCTTCAAGACCTCATCGTTGCTGACATGCTCGGTCCATGATGTCCTGCCTCTTCCATATTTTAAGTATAAGCCTCATCTTTGTTTGCATCCTCTCCAAGACCTCATCGTTCCTTACATGCTTGGTCCATGATGTCCGACATCTTCCTTATGTTAAGTGTAAGACTCCTCTTTCTTTGTATCTATCCAGGACCCCATCGTTGCTAACATGATCCGTCCATTATGTTTGCCTTTTCCTTAAATAAGTATAAGCCTCCTCTTGTTTTGTATTCTCTTCAAGACCTCATCGTTGCTGACATGCTCGGTCCATGATGTCCTGCCTCTTCCTTATTTTAAGTATAAGCCTCATCTTTGTTTGTATGCTCTCCAAGACCTCATCGTTCCTTACATGTTTGGTCCATGATGTCCGACATCTTCCTTATGTTAAATGTAAGACTCCTCTTTCTCTGTATCCTATCCAAGACCTCATCGTTGCTCACATGCTCCGTCCATTATGTTTGCCTCTTCCTTATATAAGTATAAGCCCCCTGTTTGTCTGCATCCTCTCCAAGAACTCATCGTTTCTCACATGCTCGGTCCATGATGTCTTGCCTCCTCCTTATATTAAGTATAAGCCTCCTCTTGTTTTACATCCTCTTCAAGAGCTCATCGTTGCTGACATGCTCGGTCCATGATGTCCTCCCTCTTCCTTATTTTAAGTATAAGCCTCCTCTTTGTTTGCATCCTCTCCAAGACCTTATCGTTCCTTAAATGCTAGGTCCATGATGTCCGACATCTTCCTTATGTTAAGTGTAAGACTCCTCTTTCTTTGTGTCCTATCCAAGACCCCATCGTTGCTCACATGCTCCGTCCATTATGTTTGCCTCTTCCTTATATAAGTATAAGGCTCCTCTTGTTTTTCATCCTCTTCAAGACCTCATCGTTGCTGACATGCTCGGTCCATGATGTCCTGCCTCTTCCTTATTTTAAGTATAAGCATCATCTTTGTTTGTATGCTCTCCAAGACCTCATCGTTCCTTACATGTTTGGTCCATGATGTCCGACATCTTCCTTATGTTAAATGTAAGACTCCTCTTTCTCTGTATCCTATCCAAGACCTCATCGTTGCTCACATGCTCCGTCCATTATGTTTGCCTCTTCCTTATATAAGTATAAGCCCCCTGTTTGTCTGCATCCTCTCCAAGAACTCATCGTTTCTCACATGCTCGGTCCATGATGTCTTGCCTCCTCCTTATATTAAGTATAAGCCTCCTCTTGTTTTACATCCTCTTCAAGACCTCATCGTTGCTGACATGCTCGGTCCATGATGTCCTCCCTCTTCCTTATTTTAAGTATAAGCCTCCTCTTTGTTTGCATCCTCTCCAAGACCTTATCGTTCCTTAAATGCTAGGTCCATGATGTCCGACATCTTCCTTATGTTAAGTGTAAGACTCCTCTTTCTTTGTGTCCTATCCAAGACCCCATCGTTGCTCACATGCTCCGTCCATTATGTTTGCCTCTTCCTTATATAAGTATAAGCCCCCTGTTTGTTTGCATCCTCTCCAAGAACTCATCGTTTCTCACATGCTCGGTCCATGATGTCTTGCCTCTTCCTTAAATAAGTATAAGCCTCCTCTTGTTTTGCATTCTCTTCAAGACCTCATCGTTGCTGACATGCTCGGTCCATGATGTCCTGCCTCTTCCTTATTTTAAGTATAAGCCTCATCTTTGTTTGTATGCTCTCCAAGACCTCGTCGTTCCTTACATGTTTGGTCCATGATGTCCGACATCTTCCTTATGTTAAATGTAAGACTCCTCTTTCTCTGTATCCTATCCAAGACCTCATCGTTGCTCACATGCTCCGTCCATTATGTTTGCCTCTTCCTTATATAAGTATAAGCCCCCTGTTTGTCTGCATCCTCTCCAAGAACTCATCGTTTCTCACATGCTCGGTCCATGATGTCTTGCCTCCTCCTTATATTAAGTATAAGGCTCCTCTTGTTTTTCATCCTCTTCAAGACCTCATCGTTGCTGACATGCTCGGTCCATGATGTCCTGCCTCTTCCTTATTTTAATTATAAGCCTCATCTTTGTTTGCATGCTCTCCAAGACCTCATCGTTCCTTACATGCTTGGTCCATGATGTCCGACATCTTCCTTATGTTAAGTGTAAGACTCCTCTTTCTTTGTGTCCTATCCAAGACCCCATCGTTGCTCACATGCTCCGTCCATTATGTTTGCCTCTTCCTTATATAAGTATAAGCCTCCTCTTGTTTTACATCCTCTTCAAGTCCTCATCGTTGCTGACATGCTCGGTCCATGATGTCCTCCTTCTTCCTTATTTTAAGTATAAGCCTCCTCTTTGTTTGCATGCTCTCCAAGACCTCATCGTTCCTTACATGCTTGGTCCATGATGTCCGACATCTTCCTTATGTTAAGTGTAAGACTCCTCTTTCTCTGTATCCTATCCAAGACCCCATCGTTGCTCACATGCTCCGTCAATTATGTTTGCCTCTTCCTTATATTAAGTATAAGCCACCTGTTTGTTTGCATCCTCTCCGAGAACTCATCGTTTCTCACATGCTCGGTCCATGATGTCTTGCCTCTTCCTTACATTAAGTGTAATCCTCCTCTTGTTTTACATCCTCTTCAAGACCTCATCGTTGCTGACATGCTCGGTCCATGATGTCCTGCCTCTTCCTTATTTTAATTATAAGCCTCATCTTTGTTTGCATGCTCTCCAAGACCTCATCGTTCCTTACATGCTTGGTCCATGATGTCCGACATCTTCCTTATGTTAAGTGTAAGACTCCTCTTTCTTTGTGTCCTATCTAAGACCCCATCGTTGCTCACATGCTCCGTCCATTATGTTTGCCTCTTCCTTATATAAGTATAAGCCCCCTGTTTGTTTGCATCCTCTCCAAGAACTCATCGTTTCTCACATGCTCGGTCCATGATGTCTTGCCTCTTCCTTAAATAAGTATAAGCCTCCTCTTGTTTTGCATTCTCTTCAAGACCTCATCGTTGCTGACATGCTCGGTCCATGATGTCCTGCCTCTTCCTTATTTTAAGTATAAGCCTCATCTTTGTTTGTATGCTCTCCAAGACCTCGTCGTTCCTTACATGTTTGGTCCATGATGTCCGACATCTTCCTTATGTTAAATGTAAGACTCCTCTTTCTCTGTATCCTATCCAAGACCTCATCGTTGCTCACATGCTCCGTCCATTATGTTTGCCTCTTCCTTATATAAGTATAAGCCCCCTGTTTGTCTGCATCCTCTCCAAGAGACTCATCGTTTCTCACATGCTCGGTCCATGATGTCTTGCCTCCTCCTTATATTAAGTATAAGCCTCCTCTTGTTTTACATCCTCTTCAAGAGCTCATCGTTGCTGACATGCTCGGTCCATGATGTCCTCCCTCTTCCTTATTTTAAGTATAAGCCTCCTCTTTGTTTGCATCCTCTCCAAGACCTTATCGTTCCTTAAATGCTAGGTCCATGATGTCCGACATCTTCCTTATGTTAAGTGTAAGACTCCTCTTTCCCTGTATCCTATCCAAGACCCCATTGTTGCTCACATGCTCCGTCCATTATGTTTGCCTCTTCCTTATATTAAGTATAAGCCACCTGTTTGTTTGCATCCTCTCCGAGAACTCATCGTTTCTCACATGCTCGGTCCATGAAGTCTTGCCTCTTTTTTATTTTAGTATAAGCCTCCTCTTGTTTTACATCCTCTTCAAGTCTTCATCCTTGCTGACATGCTCGGTCCATGATGTCTTGCCTCTTCCTTATTTTAGTATAAGCCTCCTCTTGTTTTACATCCTCTCCAAGACCTCGTCGTTCTTTACATGCTTGGTCCATGTCCGACATCTTCCTTATGTTAAGTGTAAGACTCCTCTTTCTTTGTATCCTATCCAAGACCCCATCTTTGCTCACATGATCCGTCCATTATGTTTGCCTCTTCCTTATATAAGTATAAGCCCCCTGTTTGTTTGCATCCTCTCCAAGAACTCATCGTTTCTCACATGCTCAGTCCATGACGTCTTGCCTCTTCCTTATATTAAGTATAAGCCTCCTCTTGTTTTACATCCTCTCCAAGACCTCATCGTTCCTTACATGCTTGGTCCATGATGTACGACATCTTCCTTATGTTAAGTGTAAGACTCCTCTTTCTTTGCATCCTCTCCAAGCCCTCATCTTTACTCCTATGCTTGGTCCATGGTGTACTACGTCTTCCATATGTTATGTGTAAGACTCCTTCTTCTTTGAATCCTATCCAAGGCCTTATCGTTGTTCACATGCTCGGTCCATGATGTCTTGGCTCTTCCTTATGTTAAGTATAAGCCTCCACTTTGTTTGCATCCTCTCCAAGACCTCATCATTACTCACATGCTCGGGCCATGATGGCCTGCCTCTTCCTTATGTGAAGTATAAGCCTCCTCTTTGTTTTCAGCCTCTCGAAGACATCATCGTTACTCACATGATCGGTCTCTGATGTCCCGCCTCTTCCTTATGTTAAGTATAAGCCTCCTTCTTGTTTACATCCTCTCCAAGACCTCATCGTTCCTCACAGGCTCGGTCCATGACGTCCTGCCTCTTCATTATGTTAAGTATAAACCTCTTCCTTTTTGCACCCTGTCTAGGACATCATCGTTGCTCACATGCATCTTTCATCCTTCTACAGAAGAATGCTGAGGATATCATGGACCTGTCTTAATAATAATTCTAAAACGGTTTGAAAATCTCAGATTAGCAACTGATCTCAAAGAGAAACTACTTTATATTGTTCACTGCGGGTCAAGACTGACTTGTCAATTTTAACACTTCCAAAACCAAGCACTTTCTCATTTAATAATCTGTGAGAAAACCAATTTTTCTTTCCCGCAGTATGGCTGATGCTAAACACCAGGAGAGTGGTCCATTGCGACTTCTCGAGATGACATTTGTTTTTACTGACATGAATTAGAAGGATTATATCAAATCAACTGGACATCAACAACTAGGAATAAGTTTGCAATTTGTCCTTGCTTTGAATATTGCTGCCATATCTGCTCTGGTGCTTCTTCTATATATTTAGAGATTCTTGATAAAATCCAAAGAAGAATCTATCTTCAATATTTCTAAGTCTGCCATTCATCCTTACTTTGAATATTGCTGCCTCATCTGGTCTGGTGCTTCTGCTATATATTTAGAGATTCTTGATGAAGTCCAAAGAAGAATCTATCTTACATATTTATAAGTCTACCATTCATCCTTGCTTTGAATATTGCTGCCTCATCTGGTCTGGTGCTTCTGCTATATATTTAGAGATTCTTGATAAAATCCAAAGAAGAGTCTATCTTCAATATTTATAAGTCTGCCATCCATCCTTACTTTGAATATTGCTGCCTCATCTGGTCTGGTGCTTCTGCTATATATTTAGAGATTCTTGATGAAGTCCAAAGAAGAATCTATCTTACATATTTATAAGTCTACCATTCATCCTTACTTTGAATATTGCTGCCTCATCTGGTCTGGTGCTTCTGCTATATATTTAGAGATTCTTGATAAAATCCAAAGAAGAATCTATCTTCAATATTTATAAGTCTGCCATTCATCCTTACTTTGAATATTGCTGCCTCATCTGGTCTGGTGCTTCTGCTATATATTTAGAGATTCTTGATGAAGTCCAAAGAAGAATCTATCTTACATACTTATAAGTCTACCATTCATCCTTGCTTTGAATATTGCTGCCTCATCTGGTCTGGTGCTTCTGCTATATATTTAGAGATTCTTGATAAAATCCAAAGAAGAATCTATCTTCAATATTTATAAGTCTGCCATTCATCCTTACTTTGAATATTGCTGCCTCATCTGGTCTGGTGCTTCTCCTATATATTTAGAGATTCTTGATGAAGTCCAAAGAAGAATCTATCTTACATATTTATAAGTCTACCATTCATCCTTGCTTTGAATATTGCTGCCTCATCTGGTCTGGTGCTTCTGCTATATATTTAGAGATTCTTGATGAAGTCCAAAGAAGAATCTATCTTACATATTTATAAGTCTAACATTCATCCTTGCTTTGAATATCACTAACACATCTGGTCTGGTGATCCTGCTATATATTTATTTTCTATAATAAACTTTTCTAAAGATAATATCGTGGTAATTATTCTGATAAACTTTTCGTTATGGTACCTAGATATAACTAATTTATGACTTGAATTGGCAGAAAGTTCTTATCATTTTACAGTTGAAATGACTAGAATTACCCGCATGTTCTATGTAAAACGTTTTCTTCTGTCGCCCTTCTCGCTTGTGGAACTCTCTTCTGGCTTCCTGTTTCACATTTTACAAAATGCAACACCAATCGTTATCTTCTGTCTTCTTAATTGTTGTTCTCTTATTGTCTTCCATCCTTAATATTAGTTTTTCTCATATTCTCTAACACTCAGTAACCCCTTGCATCCTAGTCGTTTTATTGCCTTTGATCTTCAAAAATTTAAATGCAATATCAATCGTTATCTTCTCTCTTCTTAATTCTTGTTCTTTTATTGTCTTCTCTCCTTAATAGTAGTTTTTCTCATATTCTCTAACACTCAGTAACCCTTTGCGACATAGTAGCTTTATTGCCTTTAATCTTGAAAAATTGAGATGCAATGTCAATCGTTATCTTTTGCCTTTTTAATTCTTGTTCTTTTATTGTCTTCTCTCCTTAATAGTAGTTTTTCTCATATTCTCTAACACTCAGTAACACTTTGCGTCCTAGTGGCTTTATTGCATTTGATCTTCAAAAATTTAAATGCAATGTTAATCGTTATCTTCTGCCTTCTTAATTCTTGTTGTGTTATTGTCTTCTCTCTTTAATAGTAGTTTTTTTTCACATTCTCTAATACTCAGTAAACCCCTTGCGTCCTAGTGGCTTTATTGCCTTTAATCTTCAAAAATATAAAAGCAATGTCAATCGTTATCTTCTGTCTTCTTAATTCTTGTTGTGTTATTGTCTTTCCTCCTTAATAGTGGATTTTCTCTGATATTCTCCCCGACTCAGTATTCTTTGCACCATAGGGGCTTTATTGCCTTATTTGAGGGGAAATGCTTTAAAAAATGAGAAGACAGACTTTTGCCAAGGAAATTGTTATTGTCGGATCTCTACACAAATCGCCATTCATCATTTCTGATTACATGGACAGATATGGAATATCTCATCAACATCTTACAGCTGAAATGGTTAGAGGTAACCGCAAGTTCTATGTTAACAGTTCCTTCTATCGAATTTCTCGCGTGTGGAACTATCTTTCGACTTCTTGCCTCCTAGTCAACTTTGATCTTCAAAAATCAAAATGAAATGTCAATCATCTACTTTTGTTGTTTTTCTTCCATCCCGTCCTTGAACATTCAGTAATCCATTGCGTCTTAGGACATTTTTTAACTTATATGGGGTGAAATGAGTTAAAAAAAACGCAAAGAAACAAATCAATCAATCCCAATAAGCCATAGCAATTCACAGATATTGAAAACGCAGAAAAACTCCTATATTCTGAAGATACAATGGATAAAAATTGGAATCAGTGTGTTATTGTCAGTGGTTTGTGCACCAGTATGATTATTTATGTGCGTGTGTGTGTGTGCGCATGTGAGTATGAACCTTTGGAATGCGTATGTCTCTATGTGTTCAATATATATATATATATATATATATATATATATATATATATATATATATATATATATGGGTGAATGTAAATGATGTTAGGATGATTGGCTTTAGGATATGGTAAATTTCGTTCGGTTGATTCAATCAAGAATGTTTATGTCGAAGCGAGTTGCTTGGGAACTCATTAATAAAGGCTAGACCAGACCCAGCCTAGTTAAGTATTGCAACGCAGAGGGGCATGTAGATAATGTTACTATTAAAATCCCATTGTAAATTAGGTTTAGTATGAAATTATAATGATTTTTACTATAAAAGTGCATTAGCCAATGATTTTTACTATGAAAATGCATTGGAAATGATTTTTACTAGGAAAATGCGTTGAACAATGATTTTTACTATTAACATGCACTGGCCAATGATTTTTACTATGAAAATGCATTAGCCAATGATTTTTACTATGAAAATGCATTGGAAATGAGTTTTACTATAAAAATGCATTGGAAATGATTTTTACTAGGAAAATGTATTGGAAATTACTTTTACTATGAAAATGCATTGGCGAATGATTTTTTATAGGAAAATGCATTAGAAATAATTTTTACTAGGAAAATGCATTGGCCAATGATTTTTACTATGAAAATGCATTGGAAATGATTTTTACTAGGAAAATGCACTGGAAATGATTTTTACTAAGAAAATGCATTTGCCAATGATTTTTACTATGAAAATGCATTGGAAATGATTTTTACTATGAAAATGAATTGGCCAATGATTTGTACTATGAAAATGCATTGGAAATGATTTTTACTATAAAAATGCATTGGAAATGATTTTTACTTGGAAAATGTATTGGAAATTACTTTTACTATGAAAATGCATTGGCCAATGATTTTTTATAGGAAAATGCATTAGAAATAATTTTTTCTAGGAAAATGCATTAGCCAATGATATTTACTATGAAAATACATTGGAAATGATTTTTACAATGAAAATGCATCGGAAATGATTTTTATTACAAAAATGTATTGGACAACGATTTTTACTATGAAAATTCATTGGACAGTGATTTTTATTATGAAAATGCATTAGCCAATGATTTTTACAATGAAAATGCATCAGAAATGATTTTTACTATGAAAATGCATTGAACAATGATTTTTAATATTAAAATGCATTGGCCAATGATTTTTACTATGAAAATGCATTGTCCAATGATTTTTACTGTGAAAATACATTGGCCAATGATTTTTACTTGAAAATGCATTGGCCAATGATTTTTACTATGAAAATGCATTGGAAACGATTTTTACTATGAAAATGCATTGGCCAATGATTTTTACTATGAAAATGCATTTGAAATGATTTTTACTATGAAAATGCATTAGCCAACGATTTTTAATTGAAAATGCATTGACCAATGATTTTACAATGAAAATGTACCGGAAATGATTTTTACTATAAAAATGTACTGGACAATGAGTTTTACTATGAAAATGCATTGGAAATGATTTTTACTATGAAAAGGCACTGGAAACGTTTTTTACAATGAAAATACATTGGAAATTATTTTTATATTAAAAATGCAATGGCCAATGTTTTTACTATGAAAATACATTGGCCAATGATTTTTACTATGAAAATACATTGGAAATGATTTTTACTATGAAAATGCATTGGAAATGATTTTTACTATGAAAATGCATTGGCCAATGATTTTTACTATGAAAATGCATTGGCCAATTTTTTATACAATGAAAATGCATTGGCAAATGATTTTTACTATGAAAATACTTTGGAAATGATTTTTACTATGAAAATGCATTGGAAATGACTTTTACTAGGAAAATGCACTGGAAATGATTTTTCCTATGAAAATGCATTGGCCAATGATTTTTACTATGAAAATGGATTGGAAATGATTTTTACTAGGAAAATGCATTGGCCAATGATTTTTACTATGAAAATTCATTGGACAATGATTTTTATTATGAAAATGCATTGGAAATGATTTTTACTATGAAAATGCATTGGAAATGATTTTTACTATAAATATGTATTGGACAATGAATTTTACTATGAAATGCATTGGACAGTGATTTTCACTATGAAAATGCATTCGACAGTGATTTTTTTTTATGAAAATGCATTGCCCCAGTGATTTTTACTGTTAAAAGGCATTGGACAATGATTTTTACTATGAAAATGCATTGGCTAATGATTGTCAAATGAAAATGCATTTGAAATGATTTTTACTATTAAAATGCATTAGCTAACAATTTTTACTTGAAAATGCATTGATCAATGATTTTACAATGAAAATGTATCGGAAATGATTTTTACTATAAAAATTCACTGGACAATGAGTTTTCCTATGAAAATGCATTGGAAATGATTTTTACTATGAAAAGGCACTGGAAATGATTTTTACTATGAAAATACATTGGAAATGATTCTTATATAAAAATACAATGGCCAATGATTTTTACTATGAAAATACATTGGAAATGATTTTTACTATGAAAATGCATTGGAAATGATTTTTACTATGAAAATGCATTGGAAATGATTTTTACTATGAAAATGCATTGGCCAATGATTTTTTTATAGGAAAATGCATTGGAAATAATTTTTACTAGGAAAATGCATTGTCCAATGATTGTTACGATGAAAATGCATTAGCCCATGACTTTTACAATGACAACGCATCGGAAATGATTTTTACTATAAAAATGCATTGAACAATGATTTTTACTATCAAAATACATTGGCCAATGATTTTTCCTATGAAAATGCATTAGCCAATGATTGTTCCTATGAAAATGCATTTGAAATGATTTTTACTATGAAAATGCATTAGCCAATGATTTTTACTATGAAAATGCATTGTCCAATGATTTTACAATGAATATGTATCGGAAAATTTTTACTATAAAAATGTACTGGACAATGAGTTTTACTATGAAAATGCATTGGAAATGATTTTTACTATGAGAATGCATTGGCCAATGATTTTTACTATGAAAAGTCACTGGAAATGATTTTTACTATGAAAATACATTGGAAATGATTTTTACTATGAAAATGCATTGGAAATGGGTTTTACTATGAAAATGCATTGGAAATGATTTTTACTATGAAAATGCATTGGAAATGATTTTTACTATGAAAATGCATTGGCCAATGATTTTTTATAGGAAAATGCATTGGAAATAATTTTTGCTGGGAAAATGCATTGGAAATGAGCTTTGCTATAAAAATGCATTGGCCAATGTTTTTTTACTGTGAAAATGCATTGGAAATGATTTTTACTATGAAAATGCATTGGCCAATAATTTTTATGATGAAAATGCATTAGCCAATGATTTTTACAATGACAATGCATCGCAAATGATTTTTACTATAAAAATGCATTGAACAATGATTTTTACTATCAAAATACATTGGTCAATGATTTTTACTATGAAAATGCATTGGCCAATGATTTTTCCTAAGAAAATGCATTAGCCAATGATTGTTGCTATGAAAATGCATTTGAAGTAATTTTTACTATGAAAATGCATTAGCCAATTATTTACTATGATAATGCATTGACCAATGATTTTACAATTGAAATCTATCGGAAAAGATTTTTACTATAAAAATGTACTGGACAATGTGTTTTACTATGAAAATGCATTGGAAATGATTTTTATAGGAAAATGCAATGGCCAATGATTTTTACTATTGAAATACATTCGCCAATAATTCTTACTATGAAAATGCATTGGCTAATGATTGCTACTATGAAAATGCATTAGCCAATGATTTTTAATATGAAAATGCATTCGAAATGATTTTTACTATGAAAATGCATTAGAAATGATTTTTAGTATGAAAATCCATTGGCCAATGATTTTTACTATGAAAATGCAATGGAAATTATTTCACTATGAAAATGTATTGGGCAATGATTTTTACTATGAAAATGCATTGGCCAATGTTTTTTACTATGAAAATGCATTAGCCAATGATTTTTAATATGAAAATGTATTGGCCAATGATTTTTACTATTGAAATACATTCGCCAATAATTCTTACTATGAAAATGCATTGGCTAATGATTTTTACTATGAAAATGCATTACCCAATGATTTTATAATCAAATTCTACTGTAAATAATTTTAATGTAAATTTACATTGAATATATTCTTTCATAAAAATGAAAACATTGGCAAAATTTTAATTCATTTTATTTTACGATATATCACTTCTATTTAGCTTATTTAAAATATTTTTTTACCTTGGCAATTAACAAACACTTTATTCAATAAAGTTGTGCCTTGACTAAAATTTACCCCATGTCTTGGCATTCGTCCTTAATCCAATATGCACGCGCTAATGTGTAATGTTCACAGATGATTGTGGGCATTTGAATATTTATGTATCAGTTCTTTCGATGTACTATTTCTTCATGATCATTCCTCTCCTAAAGGTACCCGGTGTATAGAACGGGTTGGGCGTAGTAGGAGAATATTTTGTGTGATGATCATTTTTATTTTTTTGCATATACAGGGGTATGTTTGCAATTTGTGTGAGAGTGTCTGTATGTGCTTGTGTCTGCGTGTAATTGTGTGTATTCGTGGTAGAATTGCTAGCGGTTATTTTTAATTTATTTTATTTTATATTTTTATTTATTTATTTTTTTTTTTTTGGTACAGTCACATTCTTCTCGAAGAACACGTAAACAATGACTCAGTAATGTGTTTCTTGCTGCCTTCAGGCAAAAAACTAAAAAACAAACACGAAACAAAACGAAACTCCATTAACGAAAGACTACTTTTTAAACAACGCTCAAGGCTCTTCGTTCGGAATATTTCTTTTGACTATGTCTCCAAAACTGTCAAAGAAAAATCCATAATACATTTTTTTGAAGCTCCAAACTAACAAAAGAAAAGAAATGATGCACTTCTTAATGTTAATTATTCTGTAAACAAACTTGAACTAGAAAAGATTATTTCATTATTTCTTTAGATAATAAACGAATAATTGTCTGCATCTCTTCGTATATCGAACAAATTTAAGATCAGATAGAATATCAACGCAACTATCAAAATGAAGACAATTTAAGTCCTTTCAAAATTACAAATAAGAATATGCAACGATATTGGACCTAACCTGGCATCTCGGCTTCAGTAACTTTACCACTGTCGTAATTTAGCTTCCCTCTGCCTTTTCCATAAACATTTTCATGTTAATTGTTCTGATGAGCTTTCCTCTTTGGTACCTAGACTTTATGAATTTAAGCCATGATATAGCTTCCCTCTGCCTTTTCTATAAATGTTTTCATGGTAATTGTTCTGATGAGCTTTCCTCTTTGGTACCTAGACTTTATGAATTTAAGCCATAATATAACTTCCCTCTGCCTTTTCCATAAATATTTCCATGGTAATTGTTCTGATGAGCTTTCCTCTTTCGTACCTAGACTTTATAAATTTAAGCCATAATATAGCTTCCCTCTGCCTTTTTTATAAATATTTTCATGGTAATTGTTCTAATGAGCTTTCCTCTTTGGTACCTAGACTTTATGAATTTATTAAAAAAAAAAGCTTCCCTCTGCCTTTTCTATAAATATTTTCATGACACACACTCTGAGGCCAGAAATCAGCTGCTACTACGATTTATCAAAAAAGACATTACGAAGAAATGTAAAATTCGCTATAATTTCGCTGGAACCAAAAACAGAACCACAAGCCTCAAAAAAAAAATTTACTCCATAGAGTGTATAAGACGCATGGTTTTGTGCTATTGCTCGTCACTGAATTTTTAAAGTTTTCCTAAGTGGTCCCTTGATTTGAAAAGTTCTTCCACTTTAGTTTCGACGTTCGGGGACTAGCTTTTGGATCACGTGAGAAACAAATTACCATGTATATTAGACCAGTTTAATAACCCCTCCATGGGGGACACAACGAACAATTAATCGATCGCCGTTGAAAAAAACATGAATCATTTCAGGAAGTGTGTGACAGTCAGGAACAACCGTCAAAGTTATATTCGGCCTGTCGAGCATTCCGGACGACGTTACGACTGTGTACTTCTGCACTACACTCAAGGTTCATAATTGGTAAACCGAGAGTATTTAGTCAGGCGTCTGTTTACTTTCGGTTTCAGTGGACGGAACTGACCTGGTTACAATTGATTTCTGTGAGCAGGCTTCCGGTTCGTTCATGAGCCCATTTTATAACAGTTACTTTTCCCGCACTTCCTGCTTGTTGAACACTCTTCCGGTTTCTGGCTAACAAGTCAATTTTGATCTCCAAAAATTTACATAAAATGTCAGTTGTGTTTTTTTCTATAATCCTCTCTCTCTCTGATAAGGACTTTTTTCAAACTCTTTCAAACAGTAATTCCCTTTCATCATAATGGCTTTATCGCCTTATTTGGGATGAAATTGCAAAATTACACGTTTATTTTAAATTTTTTGTGCGCTTACAATTTAAAATATAATATTAGTAAGAAGTCAATTGTGAATCAAAAATGTCTCAACTCAGCACAAATTAATTTGACATGGCCAAGTTATTGACTCATTTAGACAAGTGCGTCATACGGAGATCTAAGGTCAGAATTTGAAGCACAAATTTTGTCACAGATGGGAACCTGCTACATCGGGGATTGAGGAAACTGCATATTTCCGTGCTACTCTCTTATTGTGCAGCTTTTGCATTCAGTCATTTTTCAAATTCGTACACGGCATTCTTGTACAACACTCTCCTTCCCAAATTAGCAAAAAAAGAGCTGGTCCAACCTATGCGACTGGTTATCTCTTTGGGTAAATTGTGTGATTAGCCGAGATACACCTTCTGAGGTAAGATAACAGCAATCTGGACAGATTTAAAATGTACGTCAAATGAAATGTATATCGTTGAAGAACATGGACTCGTAGAGTCGAGCTCAAATTCGTTGAAGAATATGAATATGAGCCGAGTACAAAGTTGAAGAATTTGGATTACTTGATCCGATTACAAATTCGTTGAAGAATATGCACTAGTTGAGCCGATTACAAATTCGTTGAAGAATATGGACTAGTTGAGCCGATTACAAATTCGTTGAAGAATATGAACTTGATAAGCCGAGTACAAATTTGGTGAAGAATATGAACTAGCTGAGCCGAGTATAAATTCGTTGAAGAATATGGCCTACTTGAGCCTAGTACAAATTCGTTGAAGAATATGGCATACTTGAGCCTAGTACAAATTCGTTGAAGGATATGGACTAGTTGAGCCGAGTACAAACCAAACTTTATTTTTTTTTTAAGTTTTAAACTGAATCAAAAATGCTTGTTTCTTCTTTTGTCCTCATAAAAATTTAATTTTGCTCCATACTTTCGGCCTTGTGCCACATCCAAACTACGCTTAGAAAATCTCCATAAAGATCTTATTCCTAGTTTTCATTTTTGTTTAGTTTTGACAAGTGTCACCGAATAGCTTTCTCGAAATTTTAACAGCATGTAAAGATCTTTTATATCTTCTTACATTTTCTATGTGCCGTGTTTCTTCAGGATTTTGACGATCGTGGGTGTCCACAATTTCCTTTTATTTTTAGCTCTTAGTTGGCTATCTCTGCTAATTCTTGTTCTGATAAAATTTTATTTAGCAAGGTTATTCACTGCTTTTCTCGGTCCCTCTCGTCTTCTTGTAAGTGTTACATTTTCCAAGCCTTCTTTCCTCATTATTTCCAGAAATTTCAGTTGTCTCTTTCTGGTTCTAAGTATAACTTTTCTTCTTGTGTCCATTTTCTCTAAAACTTCACTGTTGCACATATGTTCAGTCTATTGTATTCTCAGCATCCTTCTGTCATGAAATTTTCCTGTTTCTTAATACTTTGCTTAACTTTTCGATGGCATCTTTCTCTATTCCAATGCACCTTCTGACTTCGAAACACATTTTCCGTCCTTTGTTAAAACATTTCTTAGATATTTAATTTTTTGTACTTTTGGTGTTTACAATTTCATTTTTGGTTATAATCTATTTTTTGACAACAATGCATTATATCTTCTGATAATCGATGGTCCTTTCTTCTCGCTTTCCTTCACTAACTTCTGTAAGAGTGACTGCTGTTTACTTTCCATGTCTCCTTTCAACACTGTGTTGCGAACATATCTTTTGTGGCTAAACTAGTGGCCTCCAGTAACGACTCCAGGTAGAAATTCTAAACTTTTCAGAATCGCTTCACTATACCGGGTGTAACAGCAAAATTGTCCAACTGTCTGATTAAGCTTTGAAAGGTTGAATGTTAGAAATGATTAAAGATATCTTACTGAAATTCCCCGAAGGTTTTATAACACTATTGGACTCTATTTTGAGCAATAAGAATGTATAATTACTCTCTAAGCTTAACAGAAGAATCGCGATGAAATCGATAATAAACGAAAATGATACGTTCATCATTAATTAACCGGAAGAATCGGAAGCTCATGAAGGATTGAAATTAAGTTCAAATATATATATATATATATATATATATATATATATATATATTCAATATGATCTTCGCCCCCTCTAACTTTCTAATTTATGTCCTGGAGTAACAAGGAGCCTCACAGGTTTCAGGTACGATTTCATTTTCAAGTTTTTTTTTGTTTTTTTTTTACTACTCTTTGGACTGTCATAGCCGAAATTTCTCTCTCACGTGCTAGCCGGCTTATGGATTGAGTTGGATCTTTTCTAATCTTTTTAGCCTTAAGATGAAATGATGGCCCCACTTCCTGCTGTGACCTCCTGACCCAGATTTTCTCTCTACTGTTTCCTCTCATTTAAACTTATTCACTGTTCTCTGGATGGTTCTTGAATGAACTTTGAAGGTGGAAGCCACCGTATAAATATTGGTAACATTACTGATGGCCGGAATGATCTTTTTCCTCTTACTATTGTTCAGTTAAGAAGATATAGGGAGTCTGACAGAAAATGTTTTTAATCTGTTCTCTCTCCAACTGAAAAACTCAAAGGTTCTTTTTATGATTCTTACAACATTTTGGTGTCAAGATGGCTAAACGTCTTATCTGAAAACCTGTAAAAAGAAACTCAGTTTAGTGGTTGTTTAGATATTAAATATTTTATAGATGGACAATTTTGCTGTTACACGATTTGGAAAATTTTGCTGTTACCCGATTTGGACAATTTTGCTGTTACACGATTTTGGACAATTTTGCTGTTAAATGATTTGTACTATTATGCTGTTACACGATTTAGACAATTTTCTTGTTACACGATTTAGACAATTTTCTTGTTACACGATTTGGACAGTTATGCCGTTACACGATTTGGACAATTTTCTTGTTACACGATTTGGACAATTATGCTGTTACACGATTTGGACAATTTTCTTGTTACACGATTTGGACAATTATGCTGTTACACGATTTGGACAATTTTCTTGTTACACGATTTGGACAATTATGCTGTTACACGATTTGGTCAATTTTGCTGTTACATATGTTGAATATGTCCGACGAGAAGACACATCCTTGTCTTACTTCCCTTTTTAAATGATTTACTTAGTGTATTACTTTTTTTTTCTTTACTATACCGTTACGCATAGACTATTTGTGTTTGTTCGTGTCCAATGACAATATGAGTAAATTCGTCATCAAAAGACATGAAAACAAATAATAAACGATTTCCTAATTATTTACTGACGTGTCTAGACAGATAATGAGTGATCAAAATTAGAAAAAATATTTATGGAAATCTGTTCTGCAGATAAGAATGTTGGTAAGATTAATCTGAATTTTTTTCCCATTCTGAGAGAAAGAAATCGTGAGAATCTATGGCACCAAGTCTAAAGAAAGGATCGAGAAAAGGAGAAAAAAGAAAATGATAAAACGAAGAAAAATGACCTAACAAGAAGACTGTGGTCAGATGGTTTTATGGCTTTTTTGTTTTACGGCATATCAACAACTGAATGGGTCATTTAATACAGACAAGATTTTTACAATAGGTTCGTATGAATAGAATATGTATTTGTAAGAAATCCGTTTCAAGATGAGGTATTATTGACGTATATTTTCAAAAATGTGATGCTGGTAATGTTTTTTCAAAAAGGTATGGTTGGTATCTTTTCAGAAATGTATGGCTGGTATTTTTTTTTTTCAAAAATGTATTGCTAGTAATTTTTTTTCAAAAATGTATGTCTAGTAAATTTTTTTTCAAAAATGTATGGTTGGTAATTTTTTCTTCAAAAATGTATAGGTGATAAATTTTTTTTCAAAAATGTACTGCTAATAATTTTTTTTCAAAAATGTATGGCTGGTAATATTTTTTAAATGTATCGCTGGTAATATTTTTCAAAAATATATGTCTAGTAATTTTTTTTCAAAAATGTATGGTTGGTAATTTTTTCCAGAAATGTATGGCTGGTAATTATATCTTCAAAAGTGCATGTCTGGTAATTTTTTTTCAAAAATGTATTGCTGTTATTTTTTTTTAAAAAAAATGTATGTCTGGTAAATTTTATCTAAAATGTATGGTTGGTAATTTTTTTTTTAGAAATGTATGGCTGATAATTCTTTTTCAAAAATTAATGACTGGTAATTATATCTTCAAAAATCTATGTCTGGTAATTTTTTTCAAAAATGTATTGCTAGTAATTTTTTTTCCAAAATATATGTCTGGTAAATTTTTTTTCCAAGAATGTATAGTTGGTAATTTTTTCTTCAAAAATGTATAGGTGGTAATTTTTTTTAAAAAAATGTACTGCTAATAATTTTTTTTCAAAAGTGTATGGCTGGTAATATTTTTTTAAATGTATCGCTGCTAATATTTTTTTAAATGTATCGCTGCTAATATTTTTTTAAATGTATCGCTGATAATATTTTTTTAAATGTATCGCTGGTAATATTTTTTAAAAATGTATTGCTGATAATTTACTATGAAAATGTATTTTATACTTTCGTGGTGTTTTGTCTCCAGTTTGGGCTGTAATTATTTCCCGTAGTTGGGTCCCTAACAGGTGCTATATCCGTGTATCGGGGCGGACCTGGGAACACCAGCAATTAAGAGGTGGTTCCACGTTCCTCAAAATCTCCTGATCAGAGGCCTTGCTGCCTGATGTAGTTTATCGTCACGCCCAGGACGAGTGTAGTGAAAGCGGTGAAAGTTGGTGACAGATGAAAAAAATGAAGTAGGTACTCCGAACAAGAAATTATTTACACTATCCAAACTATTTTCCTCGTCTTTGTTTTTCATTTCTTCCCATGGTGGCTTACTAGCCTGGTCAGTACCTAAATGGGTGACCGCTTAGAAATACCAGGTGTTGTAATCTTGTATGTGTGGATGGTGTAATGGGTAATGGTACGAAATTGTTAATCAGGAGAGCCGAATTCCAATTCCAGTTGGGTTCGTTATATTCACTTACGCACAAATACCCTTGGGAACGGTATAAATCCACCTCTTCTCCTCCCAGCTGTGGGTTAATTAGTAAGACAGGTATGACTAAAACAATCATTATCTCAAAATAAAATAAAATTTTGCACAACATATTTAAATTTCGGCATTGAATAACCCGCTAATACGAAGTTAGCTATACCGCTACACAAAAAAAAACAAAAAAAAAAAACAACCAAACCAACCGGCTCCCTTACGATCATCGAAGTTAAGCAACGTTGAATCTGGTCAGTGCCTAGATGGATGACCGCTTGAGAATACCAAGTGCTTGGACGTGCAGGTGATATAATGGATAATTGTTAATCGTAGATACGAGTTCTAATTCCCTTTGAATTCTATGAGTTAATTAGTAAAACTGGTATCACTAAAACCATTGTTATTTAAACAAAAACTATTAAAATCTAGACATATGTTCTAGTTTTAATATTTAATGTATTTCTGGTAATTCTACAATAAAATGTACTGTTGGTCATTTGGCTATAAAATGTATTGTTGGTAATTCTACAATATGTATATTTTTCGAACTATTGTCCACATCTTTATGGCCCTATTTATCACAACGTTTCGGCCGTTGTACCTTCCGGCCTTCTTCAGGGGTTACAATATCGAACTGAACTAATTATTTCGCTCGTTTGAGTAGACTGTTCTAGTTCCACGTGCCATGCCTAATGGATGTCAGTTATCACCCGTTAATTCCCTTTTCCAAATTCTCCATTTTCTTAAACAGGTATTAAACTCGCACTCTTTGGGTCCTGTCACTGGATCTAACTAACGCCTTTATCCACTGTGTCATGTGGCTATAAAATGTATGGTTAGTAATTCCACAATAAAATATAGTGTTGTCCATTTGACTATAAAATGCATTCCTGGTAATTCTACTATAAAATATATTGGTGGAAATTGGACTATAAAATGTATTTCTAGACATTTTGTTTTAAAAGTGGATTGTAATTTTTTATATAAAAATCTCTTGCTGGTATTTTTTTTCGTAGTGTTTTTCGTTGATTTTGCTTGGAGGTTCAAGATTACATTGTCGTGTCAGTATCTATCTATCTATCTATCTATCTATCTGATTCAGTCTATTCATATCTGTCCTATCTATCTCCCCGAGTAGTCAGCTATATATATATATATATATATAAATATATAAATATATATATATATATATATATATATATATATATATATATATATATATATATATTTGAAAAGATTCTTACAGGTACAAAATTTTATTATAGCAAGGAATAAGCGGAATGGAAAGGACATAATTATGAAAACTAAGAACTAAAACAAACAACCGGTTTCGTCCCAGTACTCCTCAGGTTTGATACACTGGGATTATTTATTCATAAACTTAAAAACAAAAAACTATTCAATGAGGGGGGAGGGCAAAAAAAAATTATATGATAGAATATATATATATATATATATATATATATATATATATATATATATATATATATATATATATATACTAAAGTTTTCCAAATACAAGAGAGGTACTCAATATAGAGTGATACTCAATGAGATATCTGATAGAAATATATGTGAAGATGCGATAAGTGAACATTATGAGGATAAGTAGGATAGGATAATGATGGATTTTTGGCTGTTCTTCTCGTCTTATTTTCACAAAGTTTCGGCCATTGTATAATCAGACTTTCTTTAAGTGTTGGTCGATCGCGGTAACCTTTCGAACAGAGTCAATTATTTATTCAATGTGGAGAAAATCTCTCTTGTCCCGCTTTCTAGGTCAAAGAGATATCTCATTTTGTACTCAATTAATACTCACCCTGTCTCCATTGAGTCTGAATGTGTACTACCTTGCCCAGGGACTAAACTTGCGATTACAATGTCGCCAACCAATACTTAATACTCAGGAACTTACAACTTGGAGCCTTCGAGATTAAATTGTCGTGTCAGTATTACTTTTAACACGTGTCTTTGTATAAGTGTCATGTGACAGCCATTTCAGTCACTATTACTAATTGTCAAAATTCATGTACTATTTCGAACAATTGTATCTAGTTTGGTACGTTATTATAGACAAGCGCTGCGACAAACACCATCATCAGGTGTCCATTAATTGACTGAAATGTAATCCTTTGATTATAGTGATATTTTCTTCCTGTGAAATCGGTTATTTTTCATTCCTGTGTTACAGATATATATATATATATATATATATATATATATATATATATATATATATATATTAAACAGTAAATACAACAGACGAGTGACTAGTGTACGACTAGGGAGTGTCTGTCGGTTGACCTGCGTTCAATCTATCTGTTATATTTAAAATATTCCCTTAGAACCTACATAAACAGTTCAGAGCCTGTCTATCTACCCGGACGAAACTTTTCCCTTCGGCAAAGCCTCGTCCGGGTTCCTGTCTGCCGAGGCAGAGAGTTGGACAGTATTGAACAATCTGGTCGACTGTTGATATTTAACATCCCCCTACGAGGGATGTATGTTGCCCAAGGCCGAAAATATTCCCTTAGAACCTGCATAAACGGTTCAGGGCCTGTCTACCTCCCCGGACGAAACTTTGCCCTTCGGCAAAGCTTCGTCCTGGTTCCTCTCCGCCGAGGCGGAGAGTTTGTCAGCCATGAACAATCTGGTCGTCTGATTCCCCAAGGCCTTCTCTCTTACTAATGTTATAGTAGGCGGAAGAGTCTAACATAGACTCTTTAGAGGGAGGACACCACAGTGAAGCATTTTGGTATATTGTTCTACTCTTTGTTAATATCGATGTCATTCTAGAAACAACTTCCCGACCACGTACCCTCTGACCATCAATATGATTCACTATTTTCCCATATTCATTTATTTTTGCCAGCTCTTTATATATATATATATATATATATATATATATTGGAATTGTTTCGGATTTCTTTTCGATGATACTGCTGGAAAACTCGAAATCCTTATCAATACGAGATTTTTTTTTTAATTTCTTTGAAGTTATATCCTTGCCAGAAACCTGGGGCACTTTTTCTTATCTTAAACATGAAGAACCTGGCAACATTTAAGAAAGCAGCAATATCCAAATGTGCAGAGTCGGAAACGAAAACATGAGATCGCTCGAACTTTTCTTCTGCGTTACACCCAAAACTTCCATGGAAAAATAGATACTATTTTTTTTTTAAATATTCTTGTATAGCATTTCGAAATATTGTATTACTCTTTGTTAATATCGATTTCATTCTAGAAACAACGTTTCGACCAAGTACCCTCTGGCCATCATCAGCTGTCCATTGTTGGCTCAGATGCTCAGACAAAGGTTAAAATTGTTCATTATTGTCTTATTTTGTCACTGATATTTTGTTATAATTCGTTTCTGTTGAGTTTGTACTTTCCTTACGGATCTAATGATTAAACTCATCACTTCGATGACAATAACGCAACGTATAACCAACCCCTATATCAACTACGCCATTGTTTTGAAGTGGTGTCTCTTTGGAGTCTTTTATATTCAACGTCAGATGTTTTTGACATTTGATGATGAGAGCGGTTTCGTACCTTTTTCATAATTTAGTATTTCCTGTCTGAGATGAGTAATTGCCAATATTCTTGTATGCAATCTCCGTCAATCAATGGACAGCTGATGAAGGCCAAAGGCTACTTGGTCGAAATAGTGTGTGCATAATAACATATATATCGATCAAAATGAGAAGAATTGTACGAAATAATACTGGAATATTGACGAACACTCGACTCAGAAATGAAATACTAAAATATTTTTAAGTTGGTCACCTATGACTTTGTAAAGATTCACTCTCAAATAACTGACGCAACTGATAGATAGATAGATAGATAGATAGATAGATAGATAGATAGATAGATAGATAGATAGATAGATTTAGATAGATAGATAGGTTTAGATAGATTTAGATACATAGATAGATAAATTTAGACAGATACATACATAGATCGATAGATTTTGACAGATACATAGATAGATTTAGATAGATAGACAAATAGATATTAATACATTTAGATAGATAGATAGATAGATAGATAAATAGATATTAATACATTTAGATAGAGAGATAGATATGAACAGAATGAGACAAATAGATATGAACAGAATGTGATATGTAAATATGAAGCGATTGAGATAGATAGATAGATAGATATTTAGATAGATAGATATAAACAGATTCAGATAGATATAAACAGATTTAGATAGATATAAACAGATTTAGATAGATATGACCAGACTGATACATTTTCTTTCGTTTGACAATATTTAGAGTTAATATAAAAATAATTTATTTTCGCTCAGGTTCAAATATCTAAATATTTTTTCAAATACTCAATTAAAAGTCTGCAAATATTTGCCATGATCTTGGCTCCACCCTTCCGTCAATAGCGTCAGAATGATTCAATTTACAGCTTCCTATCAATCCCATAACGATGTACGAAAACTTCTTTAGTGCTTGCAACACATTTTGTTTAAGATCTAAAGTTTCTTTCTCCCCAACCCCGCCCGCTGTCAACAGGAATACGGTACATGGATAAAAAAAGATGTGGATAGTCACTCTGTCTGGAGGTTGGATCCGTTCAATGCTTAACAGAAGAAAGAAATTCTTCAGATGACATTGGCTTTTACTTTGAGGACGATTCCCTTAAAGAAACCGAAAATTGAATAAAAAACGAAACGACAGTAATATGGCTTCATTTTAATTACATATGAACAGTTTTGATCGCTAGCTGGATATAGAGTTATGTAAAGGCTGCTGTAGATAGAGAGGTAGGTAAAGAGATTAGCAGACATGAAATAGATAAAGTGATTAACAGAGAGAGAGAGAGAGAAATAGATTAATAGAGAGATAAAGAGATTAGCTAAGAGAAGGATAAAGTAATTAACAGAGATATATATAAAAGGGTAACAGATGGATACATACAGGGATTAACAGAGAGAGATATACAGAGATTAACAGAAAGAAAGAAATAGATTATTACCAGAGACTGAGAGAAATAAATACATTAATAAAGAGGCAGAGAGAGATAAAGCGATTAAGAGAGTGAGAGAAAAGGAGATTAAAAGAGAGAGGTAATGAGATTAACAGTTAGAGAGAGAAAGAAATTTAAGGAAAGAGAGAGATAAAAAGATTAATAGCGACAAAGAGATTAAAAAACAAGAAGTAAAAGATTAACAGAGAGAAATTAAGAGATTAAAAGAGAGATAAATAAACAAAGAGTTAGATAAAGACAGTAAGAGAGAATGGGAGATATAAATCGATTATCAGAGAGTGAGAGAAACGAGATTAACAAAGAGAAAAAACAGACAGAAAGAGACAAAGAGATTATCAGAGAGGGAGATAAAGAGATTAACAGAGAGAGAAAGAGAGATAACGAGATTAACAAAGAGAAAAAGAGATTAACAGACAGAGAGAGACAAAGAGATGAACAGAGAAATAAAGAAATTAACAAAGAGAGTGACAGATAAATAGATCACACAGATGAAGAGATTAACTGAAAGTGAGGTAAAGAGATTAGCAGAGAGAGATAAAGTTATTAACAGAGAGATGAAGAGATTAAGAGAGAGATTAAGAGAAATAACAGGCAGCAAGAAAGAGATTAACACAAAGAAATAAAGAGATGAACAGATAGGTAAAGAGAAACATCATTAGATTAATTTGGAGAGATAATGAGATTAACAAAATGTAATAAAGAAATAGATTAACAGAAAGATTGAGAGTTAAAGAAATTAACAGAGATTAACAGAAAGATATGAAGACATAATTAAGAGAGAGAAACAGAAAAATAGATTATTAGAGAGATTAACAGAGAGAAAAAGATAAAGAGCTTAACAGAGAGAGAGAAAGAAAGATTGACAGAGAGAAATAAAGAAATCAACAAAGGGTGGGAGTGATTAAGAGATTAACAGAGAGAAGTAAAAAGATTGACAAAGACATAAAGAGAAAGATTAACAGAGAGAGATGAAGAGATTAACAGAAAGATAGAGATTAACACAGTGATAGGTTGAGAGAACACGATATACAGGGTGCGATGGATAAATTGTCGTCTAAATGACGCAAGAAATGAAAATAGCACTGACATCTCATTTTTAACAGATATACAGGGTGCGATGGATAAATTGTCGTCTAAATGACGCACGAAATGAAAATAGCACTGATATCTCATTTTAACAGATATACAGGATGCGATGAATAAATTGTCGTCTAAATGTCGCAAAATGAAAATAACACTGACTTATTTTAACAGATACTTTTACCAAAAATGGCACAAAAATATCCTGAAATAATAACGAGTAAATTTATTCAATAAAATCGCCATTGGCTTCAACCACAGCCTTCAGACGGCTTGAGAATCCCCTGTAATTTTTCTGGGCAGTCTCTTTGCTTAAATTGGTGAAAGCTGCCATAATCCTTGCTTTCAGTTCATCTTTGGCGTCACAAGGTCAATCTTGATCTCTTTCTCACTTGCACACCACACATAATAATCAAAGGGGTTTGCAGTCTGGAAGTTAGGCTGCTAGATGTAAGTGGTGATGTGGTCGCAGAAATTATCTGACAGCCATGACTGGGTTCTCCTGCTAAATGGAGCAACTTCAGGTGTCCCCGTATTTAAAAGACCCTTTTTCTTTCTTTTTATGTGCCACGTCTTTCAGGACGTAGGCGATCATGACTCTCCACCCCTTTCTGTACCTTGCAGCTCTCAATAAATTCCTCCGCTCTTCTTCCGCCCCCAGACCACGTTCTGCTCAAGCTTGTCAGGTATGTCACACACTACTTTCCCTTCTCTCTTTCTCTCTATTCAACCCGTGAGTATCAGATTCTCCAGGCCTTCCTTTCTCCTTATGTGTCCCAGAAACTTCAGCTGCCTCTTTCTGATGGCTAACAATTCAACTAGAGCAGCCCAGATACTATAAATTATTTAAAATTAATAAAAGAACCCCATTAAATCTCCCAAAAATAATCACTTCTGTTCTTGGGTGTCTTGGGTTGCAGTCCATACTAGCTGACATGTAAATCCGACTAATATATATATATATATATATATATATATATATATATATATATATATATATATATATATATATATATATACGAAGAAATATAGTTTTATGGTGTACTATATTTATGGGATAAAGTGCTCAATATTAGAGATATAGTGTATGTAAATAGAAAAGTGAACATTGAAGCCAAAACTCGGATGCGACAGAATGTTTCATGCCAAATGCAATCGTCAGGCAAAGTATATATATATATATATATATATATATATATATATATATATATATATATATATTAAAAAGAAGAGAGAAACCGCAAACGTTTTTGTTGTAAAGTGGATTTTTAAAATATTATGCTTTATTTTCCATAATTCTGCTACACGGGTTTCCAGTCCCGTGACCTTCATCAGGCAGAGCGTGTAGAGTTTCACATATTATTAAAATATTTAATTTTTTTTGTATGCTTTTCGATGTTAAATATTCTCGATATGAGACATTCTCTTTTTTGTGTGTTTGTGACCCATATACATACATACATATATATATATATTATATATATATATATATATATATATATATATATATTTGTATGTATACTTTATTATAGCATATTACATTCAGATATGTAGAAAACAGCACTAGATAAATGCACTCATGTTTCGATGTGTATCAACACATATCATCAGTCGCTAGTAAATGACTGATTATTACAAATATTAGGATTTCATTACATACAACATTTTTTTTCTTCTGAAAAAAAAACAATATTGCTCCAATATTGGATTGTATTGAGTCTTATTTAAAATTAATGATCGATTGAATTTATATTCTATTCGTCCTCATTTCACATATATATTATTATTATTATTATTATTATTATTATTATTATTATTATATGATGACAAACACGTAAAAGACCAAGTGTTCGTCATTTTATAGTAATTTTTGCTCTCTCTCTTTTGAAATAGGGTTCTTAACGGATCTATATCGTCTTGGAAATTACATACGGATGACCAATAATTTAATATATATATATATATATATATATATATATATATATATATATATATATATATATATATATATATATATGACGCACGGTGAAGTAATAGATAGTGGCTTGGATTGAGGAAACGGAGAGCCGAGTTGGAATTTCAGTCGAATCCATTACATTCACTTACGTGCTAATACACTTAGGAAAGGTGTGGATCCTCTTCTTTTCCCTCCAGCTATGGGTAAATAGGAGGAGAGACTGGGTTCTATAGCCTTGGATGGCAACTGGTCTAGAAGAAGGACAACTCTGAATTCAAAACCTGAGAAGGGTCGTTTGGGGACCTTGTGGCAAGTAGTGCACCAGGTCTCTGTATTCAGCCCTTTGAAAAAGTGTGGATGGTCCTGCGTGAAGCCTTCACCACTATAATCAAATCTCATGTGCTGTTGTCGGGCTGTCGGTTTGCTGGGAACTGGTCTGCTTGACCCTCATACGTCGAATTCGACAGGGAAGTCGAGTATATATATAAAAGTGAACATTGAAGTCAACACTTAGAACCTTCAATTGACTTCAATGTTCACTTTTATATTTACATATGCTGTTTCTCTGATATTGAGCACTTTATCCCATAAATATAGCACACCTTAAGAGCCTATTTCTTCTGGATTTGCAGACTTAAGCCGTCACAAGCATTTGTTTCGTGATATTTATTGAAGTGTTCACTCACTTCGGAAGGAATGCATTGGAGCAGATGTTTTAGAGTTCGAACCCTCCTTGATTTATTTATATTTCTGTATACACTCTCACACATATATACAGGATGGCAATACATTACTATACATTTACTTGTAATAAAAAAGCAAAGCATTGAAGCAGGTGGCTTGCAGTTCAAAAACTATCGGTAATTAATTTACTATTTTTTACCATAGCATTTTATTGTCATTATCCAGAACCATTTTAGTAATAAATTTCTGGTTTGGTTTATTTTTTGGTTTTTTGGGGTTTTTTTTATTTTATTTAATGCATACAACATTTTTATCGCTGGTAATATTTTCTTTCAAAAATGTATTGCTACTAATATTGTTTTCTTCAAAGATTTATTGCTGGTAATATATTTTTCTTTAAAAATTCATTGCTGGTAATATTTTTACAAAAATGTATTGCTGGTATCAAAACATGTTGCAAAAATCTTACCATTAAGCAAGAAATAAGATAATTATGATTCTAGTCCTGTTCGCTTTTCACGCGTATAAAGAAAAACCACGGAAAACTGATCAAAAAGATAGTTTTTTTTTCGGACATAACAGCCTGGTTGTTCATTCGATGCTTTCTAAATTTGTCATGTAAATTACACATGACACACGAATTGTCTTGCGTGAATGTTTGATTTGGATTATTTCAGTAAAATGGACGAAACGTGCAACAAACTAAGTCCAAAATTGGATTTTGCCATTTAGCCAATATTTTCTTGGTATGATTCCATCCTAGATTGGCATTCGAACAAGTTTTGATGGAAAAATTATTTGAGAAGGGATTATTGAAGCGTTAAAAGGAAAAAAATTCCCAAAGAACATCTTATTAACCGCAGCTTTACGTGCGAAGAAGGAGGGGCGTACATGCGTTTGCGCTTGCAGTTGAATCAAGCTCACAGGCTTCGTCCCAGTTTTTATTATTAGGTTTGTGAACAATATCATAGTAATATATATATATATATATATATATATATATATATATATATATATATATATATATATATATATGTTATATCTCGTGCAAGATATGATAAACAAAGTAAACCCGAGTGTAGGTTTTCAATAATGGATTTATAATTGGATGTATGTGTGACAAGTACAAAGACAAACTCGAGAGTATCCTAACCTCAATAGGTGTTACAAACGAAGTTCCCCCTTGACTGTCCCCTGTGGTCGTACTTAATCGGCAACCAGTCCGTCCATTATCGTGAATGGGGAAGTTGGGTTATATCATCACAACAATATATATATATATATATATATATATATATATATGGTTGGTGCAAAAATAATGTCGTTTTCTCACATAGTAACATATGTGAGAAAACGACATTATTTTTTCACCAACCTAATACATATATATATATTATAAAATGAACAAAGTTCGACAATTATTTTAAGATATTTATGTTTAACATTCTTTTTATAGATACAATTCAGTCCGGTAAATGTTGTTTAATACTGTTTATTATAAACAGAGCATTTACTTAAATATTTGTATCTATAAAAAGAACATATAAGCATAAAAATGTCTTAATATCTATCTATCTATCTATCTATCTATCTATATATATATATATATATATATATATATATATATATATATATATATATATATATATAATTTCAATAAAAGTGCAATTAATTTATAAATCATTCATGTATTTGTTTTTTGTATGAATGATTCATGAATATATATATATATATATATATATATATATATATATATATATATATATATATATATATATATATATATATATATATATATATATATATATATATATATATATATATATATAAGTATTGATATTTGCATATTTTCGCAAATGCATTGAAAAAAAAAATTCTCGCCTGAGACACTTCGAGGATATTTTGGAGAAATTTTGAAAAATTTCTTCATCCAATCGGATGCCATTTTAGCGCCTCCCCGTCGTTGTTTACGTGAACACAATTCCGGTAAATATGATTCCAGGTGATAAATATACTGCACTTATCCAATTACAGGTCATTATCTCTATTCTTTTCACTTTTTCACCTGGATGAAACGGCATTTGAGCAAAATTTAAATCAAACAGCTTTCACATTCAACCTGGTTATAACGAAATAGGTCGCGTCTTTGTATGGCCATCGAGTCGCAACAAGTGTCCTTAAATCCCACCTAGTTCCTGCTTACAAAACTTCGCAATATATATATATATATATATATATATATATATATATATATATATAATTCGCTTAAGGATGAAATGGAACTAATGTCTTTAATTTAATTACAAAATTAAATTTGGACCTTCCATTTTTGAAACATGGTTAGAACTGTGTCGTGGAAAAACCATATTCTAAATCAATTAATTTATAATATTAATGCTCTGTAAATTTACATTGAGCACTATTTTGTAAAAATAAAAGTATTTATAAGAACACCGGATTATATATATTACTGTTCTTTCTTTTTATTTATATATACATACATACATACATACATACATATATATATATATATATATATATATATATATATATATATATATATATATATAGTTGTATATTTAGGCAGCAATCCTTCGTTTATGCATGTTGCATTAAAAGCAACAGACAAGGTACTATGGATAAGTTTTTTTTTTAACTTTTCTAGTGTTCGAACAAGAGCTTTCTTTTCTGGACAAAGGGTGTGTAAGAACTGTCCAAATGTTTTATATTTCCAAGCGCTTTCGGCTATACCTTTAGCCATTATCAAGGATGATTCAATTTTTCAGCTTAATTGAGTGTGCGAGTTGTGAGAACGCATTTAAACACAGACACAAATTTACCAGACTCCATTAGAAACATACTAGTAGAAAACACCTCGAGGTGCCCCAAATGATTTTCTTAGGGTAGCTTAGATGTGGCACAAGGCCGAAAGTAAGAGGCACCCAGTGAGGATCGAACTCACTACTCAGTTGTAATTGTTCTAGCGAGACAAGCTTGTTAACCATTACACTGCCTCGAGGTGCCCCAAATGATTTTCTAAGGGTAGCTTAGATGTGGCACAAGGCCGAAAGTATGGGGCACTCAAGAGGATCGAACTCACTAATCAGTCGTAATTGTTCTGGCGAGACAAGCTTCTTAGCCATTACACCGCCTCGAGGTGCCCCAAATGATTTTCTAAGGGTAGCTTAGATGTGGCACAAGGCCGAATGTATGGGGCACTCAGGAGGATCGAACTCACTACTCAGTCGTAATTGTTCTAGCGAGACAAGCTTGTTAAACATTACACCCCCTCGAGGTGCCCCAAATGATTTTCTAAGGGTATCTTAGATGTGGCACAAGGCCGAAAGTATGGGGTACCCAGTGAGGATCAAACTCACGACTCAGTCGTAATTGTTCTAGCGAAACAAGCTTGTTAACCATTACACCGCTTCGAGGTTTCCCATAACCGTATCTATTGTTGGTCCTGGCTACGCCGTTGAACAAACTATATATCCATTTACTGTAGTCAAATTAGCTTTAAAATTAAGTCTTCAAAGGTCATATGATACGCCAGTATATATGGTATGTATTTTTAAAGGCATTTAGCACTTTATAGTTATAGCATAACATACAAACTTACAAATAAACAAAATCAATTTCTAGAATGTTCCATAAAGTTCTAGAACACTCCAGCAAGTGATTACTATACATATACATTTTTAGTGGCACCTTGTGCCGATGTAATGGTAAGCAAGCTTGCCTCACTAGAACAATTACGATCGAGTAGTGAGTTCGATGCTCACTGGGTGCCCCCTACTTTCTGCCTTGTGCCACATCTAAGCTATCCTTAGAAAATCATTTTCGGCACCTCGTGGCGGTGTAATGGTTAACAAGCTTGTCTCGCTAGAACAATTACGACTGAGTAGTGAGTTCGATCCTCACTAGGTGCCCTTTACATTAGGCCTTATGCCACATCTTAGCTCCACTTGGAAAATCGGGGCACCTCGACGTGATGTAATGGTTAGGAAGCTTGTCTCACTAGAACAATTACGACTGAGTAGTGTGTTCGATCCGCACTGGGTGCTTAATATTTTCGGCCTTGTGCCATATCTAAGCTTCCTCGTTATTTTTGAACAGATGTTCATTGAATTATGAAACAGGAAACCAATTATTTTACAAGCCTAAGAGTACTTGCAGGAACCGTACAGAAAACCGACCATTTTTCTTCCCTAGCTAATGAGTCCCATCCACCCAATCTAAGCATAAGAGAATCTGGATTTCCAAAGCCGTCACCCATCCAAGTCGGGACCACACTCTTAACGGATGACAACGTAAAACCTTACAGCCTGAAATATTTTTAGCGAGATGTGTTTGACAATTACTAGTGATTAGTGAGCTTGATCATTATAGAGCGCCACATATTATTGGCCTTGTGTCAAACTAATATTAGCGTCGGAAATAAACAATTTATGAAATTAAGAAAATAACGAAATCTGAAAGGTGATAATTGGATAGGCTTCGGAAATTGTCTCCGGTTTCTTTAAAATATAAAAACGTGGAGATATTCTGATGATATTAAGATCGTGGAATTGTCTAATGATAAGAGAAAATATGAAATTACGCCAATTATTTATGGAATAATGCAATATATAAATTATATTGCAAATTTTAGAATAAAAGCAAATATTTTAGCCATGTTTTTTTTTTCTTTCCTGTAATGGTGAGGGTATCATAAACGTGCTCCATACAAGAATTATTCAATATTCATTGGTAGAAGAATTAGTGTCACTGTCTGTGGAAATTTAAAAAGTCGTTTACTTTCATTTTATTTTCGGGAAATTTAAAGAAAATTATTCCCGAGGCAATCCTATGGTACAATATTTCCCACTTATTGCTATAGGAAAATTATTCCTATAGATTTCCTGAAGTAAAATGAATCTCAGTGCATTCCTATAGTCAAATTTGTTCCAATGTCTTCCTATATTAAAACATTTCCAATGCATTCCCATAGTAAAATCATATCCAATGCTTTCCTATAGTAAAATCATTTCCAATGCATTCTTATATTAAAATTATTGCGAATGCATTCCTATAATAAAATCATTTCCAATGCATTCTTATAGTAAAATCATTTACAAAGTACTCCGATAACAATATCATTTCCAATGCATTACTATTGTAATTAATTTCCAATGCATACCTATAATAAAATAATTTCCAGTACTTTCCTATAATAAAATCATTTCCAATACTTTCCTATAATAAAATCATTTCCAATACTTTCCTATAATAAAATCATTTACAATACATTCTCATAGAAAAATCATTTCCAATGCATTCCAATAATAAAATCATTTCTAATACATCCCTATATTAAAATCATTTCCAATGCATTCCTATAGTAAAATAATTTCCAATGTACTCCTATAGTAAAAATTATTTCCAATATATTCTTATTGTGAAAACTTTTCCAATACATTTTTGTACCAAAATTATTTCTAATGTCTTCTTATAGTAAAATCATTTCCAAAAATACCTATATAGCATACTTATAGCCAAATCTTTTCTAATACATTCCTATAGAGAAATGTTTTTCAATTCTGTTCCATTGTATAATCATCCCCAATTTATTCCTATAGTAAAATCCTTCCCAATGCATTTCTATCGTAAAAACATTTCAAACACTGTGCTTTTTTTTTTTTTTTTTGTAATTTGGTATCTCTTACATTTTTTTTTTTTTGTCATTTGATATTTTGTTAGTGATTTTTAGGGTCAGTCTGTATGTGATGAAAATTTATCCGTTTTATTTTTTATGCAGCCTACTGTGTAACGGTTGTATACGAATAATAGCTGCTAAACTTCGATTGAGTCTGACGATTCTGTCAGACATCAACTAATTTATATACACCGTATATCGGCATGAACAGTGCAATGCGTAATACGCAGAAACACATGAAAAAGTTGTAGCCCCATAGTTTCAGCTGAGTTTTTCTTACTTTTTGTACTTTTTACCATTTTCTACCAAAGTCATATTATCAATAATTAACTATAATAATAAACAGGACCGAAAACTCACAAACCGAAACTCACAACCGCACGTGAGTCCCATGATTACTGAGGAGGGTGGGGGGATAGAAGTGCTAATTTTAGTAGCGATTGTTCTTTCTAAAGAGTTCTTTTCAATCAGTTAAGAGGGTAAAATATTTTTTTATTCCGAGATCATCCACTATGGAGGATCTTTTGATTTTTTTGTTTACTAACCAGACGTCCACAGTTAGTAATTAAAATAAAATATTTTTTTTTATTCCGAGATCATCCACTATGGAGGATTTTTGATTTTTTTTGTTTACTAACCAGACGTCCGAAGGTAGTAATTAAAATAAAATATTTTTTATTCCGAGATCATCCACTATGGAGGATCTTTGATTTTTTTTTGTTTACTAACCAGACGTCCGCAGTTAGTAATTAAAATAAAATTTCTAGTCCCTGTTTTTTTACATTTCTAGAAAAATAAAACCGAGAAAATTATCGATTGAAAGTTAAAAATGTTTAACGATTTCAACGCATGAAAATTTTTCCCGTAAACTGAAATACTGTTTTTAAAACATTTTTTAGACAATCCTGTTTGTGTTGTGTTGGAATGTTTGTAAATCCCTTTCTTTAGCGGGGATCCGTTGGTGATTAATCTTTTCGGAAATTGAGTAAAATTCAGTCCTGAAAATTTGGTTGTTATAAAAAAAAATCTCAGATTTGTTTAAAATAAGGAAAATATTCATTATAAAAGTAAAAAATTAATGAATATACACTATTTACATTATTCGGACTATTGTACACATCTTTGTCGCCATATTTATTACGAAGATTCGACCGTTGTACCCTCCGGCCTTCTGCAGGTGGTTGGAATGTCGAACTGAAACCTTTATTTTCGCCCACGTGCCATGGATGTCATTTGTCAGTTATCTACTGTTAATTCCCTTCTGCATGTTCTCCACTGCCTTAACCAATTATTGAACTCACAATCTTTGGGTCCTGTCACTGGATCTAACTTACGCCTTTATCCACTGTGTCATGTATTCTTGAGGAAGATGACCGGAGCGTACAACAGCCAAAACGTTGTAATAAATATGCCGTCAAAGATGTGGACAATAGTCCGAATAATGTAAATAGTGTACATAATACCTCATCCCAGAAATATAGACAAATATTGAAAGGCCGAAACGTTGTAATATGTCTATACTTCTTAGACAGATACTGAAGGGCTGGAACGTTGAAATAAATATGGCGACAAAGATGAGGACAATAGTCCGAATAATGTAAATAGTGTACATGATACCTCATCTCAGAAGTATAGACAGATACTGAAGGGTCGTAACGTTGTAATAAACATGGCGACAAAGATGAGGACAATAGTCCGAATAATGTAAATAGTGCACATAATACCTCATCTCAGAAATATAGACAGATATTAATGAACTGAAATTTTAATTTGAATTGGATAATTCCCCGACTTTTGTTAATTTTATAAAAAGCGCTACGCTTACCCCACAATTTTCCTTTTAGGATTTGTGGCGTCCATGTTCGGAAACATGAATATCATACATGTAGTAGCGAGCGGGGCGTATCAATGTTTCGGTGAGTGTGGGGCGCCAAGACCCTAAATGGCCCTCTACAAAGTTATTTATGCATGACAATAACTTATGCTTTTCTTGCAAAGTTCATTATAAAAGGCTTCTTCTTTTTATATGCCGTGTCCTTACATGACGTAGGCGATCATGGCTCTCCACTTCTCCCTATCTCTTGTAGCTCTCAATAATTTTCGTCCCTCTGCCACCTCCCCCCAAACCACGTCCTGTCATCCACTTCTTTAAGCCTGCAAGTTTCCCTCTATTCGACACGTGCGTATCAGACTCTCTAGGCACTCCTTTCTCATCATGCGTCCCAGAAACTTCAAATGCCTCTTCCCGGTGTTAAGTATAAGCCTCCTCCTTTTTTGCATCCTCTCCAAGTCCTCATCGTTGTTCACACGCTTGGTCTATGATATCCTTCTGTAAAATCACATCTCCGTCGTTTCGAGCCTCTTCTTCATCTTTGAGGAAATCGTCCAACATTCGCAGCCGTAAAGAAAGAAAGACGTTACGTAATAGCTCAGTACTCTTTACTTTGTTACCAAAGAGATCCTCCTGTCTCGCATCACTCTGCCCAGCTTTTGGAATGTGCCCTTAGCCATCCCAATACGTCTACGGATCGCAATGTCATTATCTCAGCAAAAACAGCGTAAAGGGAATAAAAGTCCTCAGAACTCATTCACCCGTCATTAACGAAAATTTCAAACAGTCCGAAAGAAATTTGGGGAACTGACAGAAAAAGGGTATAAACCCACAGATGGATTGGAACATTATAAGTTTCGCACAGGCCCCTAATAGCTTTAGGGATAGATGCAAGCTATGTTTAGAGGAAAAAATTAGAATAATTAAATACAATGATGAATGCAAACTATTAGACCAAAGGAGAGAACTAGTATTAAAATGTAGGTACAGAAACCGGTTCAATATATATATATATATATATATATATATATATATATATATATACTCTCTCGACTCTCCCATCGAATTCGACGTATGAGTGTCAAGCAGATCAGTTCCTAGGAAACCGACAGCCCGACAACAGCACAAGAGATTTGATTATAGTGGTGAAGTTTTCGTGCAGGACCATCCACACTTTTTCAAAGTGTCGAATACAGAGACCTGGTGCACTACGTGCCACAAGGTCCCCAAACGACCCTCCGCAGGTTTTGAATTCAGAGTTGTCCTTCTCCTAGACCAGTTGCCATCCAAGGCTATAGAACCCAATCTGTCCTGCTATTTACCCATAGCTGGAGGGAGAAGAAGATGATTCACACCTTTCCTAAGAGCATTAGCACGTAAGTGAATGTAATGGTTTCGACTGGAATTCGAACTCGGCTCTCCGATTTTCAATCCGCTATCCATTACTCCACCGTGCCGCTTTTTCATCAGTGATGAAACGAAAAATTATACACAATTTCAGGATGATATTTTGAAGCTTCGACAAGGGTTAGTAAGGTTGTCTCGCTTGTTAAAATATTATTACCTACCAGACAGGATGTGCTTGAAGCGAGCAGCCTTCTTATTTGCATTGTCGAAGTCACTTCTTTTTAATTTAACACAGTTTGGGGTGGACTTGCGTGGGTTGATTTTCAATTACGTGGATATTAGCGCTGGAAAAAAAACGTGGCTTTTAAAAGATTTTGGCATAGAATTGTCTATTTAACAGCTCGACAATTCTGACCAAACAAAAGTAAGGAAAATAATCCTAATAGGCTTACGGCTATATCACGTTGAAGCGCCAATTCTCGTCCGATTAGCGAAGTAAAGCAAATTTGAACCTGGTTGGTCGACATTTGGGGAATAGCAAAGGTTGTAAGCTATGCGACAGGCCTAGCAAGCCGACGATGGTTACAACTTCGACTGACAGGTCACAAGTTCTACCTGCAGATGAACAGCGAAGTTAAGGAACTTTGATCCTGGTTGGTCGACAGTTGGGGAATAGCAAAGGTTGTAAGCTATGCGACAGGTCTAGCAAGCCGACGATGGTTACAACCTTGACTGACAGGTCGCAAGTTCTACCTGCAGATAGGCATCGAAATTAAGCAACGTTGAACCTTGACGTTACTCAGATGGGTGAGTGCAGTTGAATATCAGGTGCTATAAGCTACACTGCAGACAGAGCAATCTGTCGTTAGATACAAACTCGCTATGCTAACCTGCAATATTTTTGGTCCAGACCTGTCACTTCGGCAACAATCAATTTCCAACCGATGTAACTTCCCTGTACGTTTATCTATACAGGGTGCGATGGATAAATTATAATCTGAATGACGCCAAAGTGAAAATAACACTGACATCTCATTTGAACAGATATGCAGGGTGCGATGGAAAAATTGTCGCCTAAATGACGCCAAAATGAAAATAACACTGGCATCCCATTTTGACAGATATACAGGGTGCGATGGATGATGCCATCTTCAAATTTTGCCATCGGCAGTTTATCCATCGCACCCTGTAGGATGCGATGGATCAATTGTCGCCTAAATGACGCCAAAATGAAAATAACACTGGCATCTCATTTTAACAGATATCCAGGGTGAGATGGATAAATTGTCGCCTAAATGACGCCCAAATGAAAATAACATTGGAATCTCATTTTAACAGATATATATTACACCAGAAATATCATGGAATCCTAAATTTAATAAAATATCATGGAAACTTAATTTAATAAAGTCGTCATTAGCTTCAACATCGGAAAATCTTCTAGACATGTTTAACTTAGTGAATGCAGCCATAATTCTTGCCTTCAGTTCATCTTTTGGTGTTAAAAGGAATTTTGTTACTCAACTGCGTCCCACACATAAAAATTAAGAAGGTTGCAGTCTGGGAAGCTAACTGGCCAGATGTAAGGGGTTATGTGATCGCAGAAACATATATTGTTCATTGTAATTTCACTTATGAACTTTTCTCTTTGGCACCTCGATTTTATGCATTTAAGTGCAACGAAAAGAAACGACAAAACGGCTACAGAGGGCAGCGAAAGAGAGCGTGAAGAAAGGACTAAGTATAAACTACAAGAAGACAGAATTCAGGGTTGTCAGATAAAGGGTGGGCCCAAAATGCAAATTACAAATCGGGGATACTAAAATTAAACACGTATAAAAATTTAAATATCTGGGAAGTGTCTTTGTTTCTCGTGTCATAAATCGGTGAACTTTTGTTTAAAAGCAATGAAAAACTTCTTGAAAAAGATCACCCTAAACCGAAATTTGTATTTCATACACAATTTTATGCATATCTTCATTGTCATATTCACAACGTTTCGGCCTATGTACGATACGGACTTCTTCAGGTGATTGAAAATTTTGAATCGAACCCTTTATTTCGTCCAATGGGGGCGGATTTGTTCTAGTTCTACGTGCCATGCCTCTTCCGGATGTTTCGGTTATTTCTCTTCAAGTCAACTCTCCAAGTTTGCTCGTTCACCACTGCTGTAGCCTGAGACATTCCGAAGAGGTATGGCACGTGGAACTGGAACAATCTACCCAGGTGGACGAAATAAAGGATTTGGTTCAAAATTCCAATCACCTGAAGAAGGCCGAAGTGTACAAAGGCCGAAACGTTGTGAATATGGCAATGAAGATGAGGATAAGTCCGAATAATGTAAATATTGTAAGTAACCATATCTCATGTCAGAGATATAGACAGATATATAGAGAGACATAGACATAAAGGCCGGAGCGTACAACGGCCGAAACATTGTGAATATGACAATGAAGATGAGGATAACAGTCTGAATAATGTAAATAATATAAGTAATCATAATAACTTATCTCAGAGATATAGACAGATATATAGAGAGACATAGACGTAAAGGCCGGAGCGTACAACGGCCGAAACATTGTGAATATGGCAATGAAGATGAGGATAACAGTCCGAATAATGTAAATAATTCAAGGAATATTGTTAGTAATTGTTATATGACTACTTATGCTTCATTTTAATAAATTAAACTACATTTATTAATATTAGTGGTGTTCGTTAAATAAGGTCCGATTTTTGAATCAATATTTATTTCTGATTTAAAGTATTTAAACAGAGTTTAAGTTGAAACTACCATCCAACGATTTATTGGTATGGAAGAAAGCATTTTTTAGAGATTTTGAACTATTAAAGAAATATAAATTTGGGTATGAAGAGAATTCTTCCATTCGGAAGTTATATCGAATCTAGTTAAAAATAAACTGGCCAAACCCTTATGTATAAGTTTATTAGCCTCAAAACACACACCTGTTTCATTCCCAGCAACAGAAAACAAAGTCGTTCATGCATTCGATCTCAACCAATTTACAAAGGTGTGTTTATAAACTTACAGGCAGTATTTAATTAAATAAAAGAAAGCGAACATAATCAGTGTAATAAAACTCTAGTTTTCCAATTTAATTTTCTTTTTTAATTTAACATTCTATTTTGCCCAAAGAATGTATTCCCTTCCAAGGTTCAAAAGTTATTTTACAATATTGAATAGACGAAGAACGGAAGCTGCAAGAACTGCTACAGAATGAAAGCAAGAAGAAAGGACTAAGCATCAGCTACAAGAAGACGGAATGTCTGGTTGCTAGCAAAAGGATGAAACCAAAGTGCGAATTGCAAATTGGAGAAAATCGGAAACTTAAATATCTGGGAAGTGTTCTAAAATAGGACGGAATGTCCGATACTGAAACCTGATGAAGGAAAGATGCCTTCCAAAAGCTAAGCAGAGTATTAAGAGATAGAAAAACCTTGTTAGAAACAAAGAAAAGAATACTGGACTGTTACATGAGTTCTGTCCTCTTATATGGCAGTGAATACTTGACAAATACTCCTCGAAGATGAGGAAGAGACTTGAAGCAACACAAAATGTGGTTCTACACAAGGATGCTGAGAATACCATTTACTAATAATAAATGAAGTTTCTCTTTTTTTTTTTTTGCATTCTTTCACACTCAGTAAACTGCATATCTATACGGAATATGCGTTGATTCTGGAAAATATATCAGTCAGTTAGTTATGTGTTATGCATGATACACGCTTAGGCGATCATGTATCCTTCGATACATGACTGACGAGGCAGCTTTTCCTGCAATTGGTTGCCATTTTTTTCTGAAGCAGACCAGTTGTCACCCAAGGCTATAGAATCCGGTCTGTCCTGCTATTTACCCATAGCTGGGAGGAGAAGAAGATTCATACCTTTCCGAAGGGTATTAGCATGTAAGTAATGGATTCGACTGGAATTCGAACTCGGCTCTCTGATTCCTTAATCCGAGCCGCTATCCATTACTACTTTTTCCCGCAGTAGGTTGCAATTTTTTTTCTGCGTTAGACCAGTTGCCATCCAGCGCTATAGAACCCGATCTGTCATTTCTATTTACCGATAGCTGGGATGGGGAAGAAGAGGATTCATACCTTTCCGAAGGGTATTAGCACGTAAGTGAATGTAATGGATTCGACTGGAATTCGAACTCAGCTCTCCGATTCCTCAATCCGAGTCGGTATCCATTACTACTTTTTTCCCGGAGTAGGTTGCCAGCATACACGGAAAGAAAACTATAAAAGCGGTTACAGAAGGTACTGAAGGAAAGCAAGAAGAAAGGACTAAGCATCAGCTACAAGAAGACGGAATGTTTGGTTGTTAGCAAAAGGATGAGATCAAAGTGCGCATTGCAAATCGGACATACCGAGATCAAAGAAGTGCGGAAATTTTAATATCTAGGAAGTGTTCTAAAAGATGTCTGATAATGAAATCCGATGAAGGAAAGATGCCTTCCAAAAGCTAAGCAGAGTATTAAGAGATAGAAAAACCCTGTTAGAAACGAAGAAAAGAATACTGGACTGTTACATGATATCTGTCCTCGTATAGGAAGAGACTTGACGCGACAGAATTGCTAATCGAACAAGTCCGGAAATTTTAATATCTGGGAAATGTTTTAATGCGTGACACTGAAATCAATTTTAAAGTCAATTTTTATCTACTGTCATCATTATTACTCTTCCATTGTTCTCGCTAATTAATAATGTTGTTTTTATAAATTCTTCCACATTCAGTAAACTGCATATGGAGAGAAAACGAATTCAGCAAATTGTTTAAAAATAGAATGAGGTGTAAGACAAGGATGTGTCTTCTTACCGGACTTATCAAACCTATTCAACGAGGCAATACTGAGAGAAATCTAAGTCCTACAAGGGTCACTTATTGGCGGCTGCAACTCTAACAAGATAAGCTGACAAAGTGTTGATAGCAGGCACGGAAAAAAAAACTATAAAAAGTGTTGACTTTTATATTTATATTTACATACGCTCTATCTCTGATATTGAGCACTTTATCCCGTAAATATAGCACACCTTAAAACTATATATATAACTATACTCGTTTCGAAAAACCCTCAAATCAATCTCGAGGGAAAAAAAGGTTTTTAAAAAAAGAAAGAGCTACAAACATGAACTACTGCCGAAAAAAATCGCACAGATGCAGGTCTGAAGCCCAAAGAAAAAACCCCGATACGAATAAACAACTAACAAAAGAGCTCAATACAACCGTAGAGCAGACCTAGATACGCCTAGTGATCCAGACAAACCTACCTAGGTTTCACCTAAACGGATCGGTTTTCAAAACCCTATGGGAGCATATGATGGAGCAGAGGTGTGCGGGATAGTAGGGTGCCTGCTGCTCCATAGGCTTAATGAACATATAGATTTTAATAACCATGGGTTGTACCGCGACGACGGTTTAATTATAGTGGATAAAAGTAACCCTCAAATATGACACTATCCGTAAAAAACTGCACTGTTTTTTTAAAAAATCCGGATTTAACTTCGATATAGAAACTAATTTGAAAATCAGCAACTATTTAGATATTAAGTTGAATTTACAAAATGGGACAATATCCCCGTATAAAAAAGAAAACCAAGAACCCCAATATTTAAACATAAAATCTAACCACCCAGCCCATATCATAAGGCATATTCCAAAAAATATTGGGTATAGACTTTCTACTAATTCCTCCAATAGGGACATTTTTGAGGCCAATAAAACAAGTTATGAGGAAGCCCTATTTAAGAGTGGACATAAAAATAAATTAGAATATATTAATATAAATGACCACAACAGTACTCAGAATAAACGTAATAATAGGCAAAGAAAGATTTTGTGGTTCAACCCTCCTTTTAATTTAGCGGTAAAAACAAAAATTGGCAAAATATTTTTTGACTTATTAGAGCAACATTTCAAAAAAAAAACTGAGTTACATAAAATATTCAATAAAAACAATGTAAAACTTAGTTATTGTTGCATGCCGAACGTAGGGACTATAATAAATGGATTGAATAAGAAAAAAACTAGGAATAATTCACGCAGTAATCCTTCAACTTGTAATTGTAGAAACAAAAAGATCTGCCCATTACAGGGAAAATGTCAGCAAGAATGCGTGGTATATCAAGTGAAAATTTACAAAAATAGCGAGGATACTAATCCTAAAACATACATAGGTGCTACTCAGGACAAATTTAAAAAAAGATATTATAACCACACGAGTAGTTTTAAAAACGAAAAAATTAAACATAGTACCACGCTATCTACTTATGTATGGAAAACCAAACAAGAAGATAATATAGACCCCATCCTTAAATGGGAAATATTAAAAAAATGCCCCAAATATAAAGCAGGCCATAAATTTTGTAAATTATGTACAGAGGAGAAATTAGCCATAGCTTTATATGATCAACCTAACCAGCTATTAAACTCCAAAACTGAAATCCTTAACGTATGTAGGCATAAAAATTCTTGGCTACTAAATTAGACGTTTTCCCGTTTATTTGTCATTCCACCTTAATGTTCGTATTTTTTTTCCTCCCTCCCCATTTTTGTTGAATAAATATTTACCCCCCCCACCACCACACCACCCACTCAGGTGTTGTGTTTGTGGTTCTTTGGTCACGTGGTATGATTTTAGCTATCGCCTATAAATATGCGTTTCTCTTTGCCTCGTTAGCCGACTTTCCCTGACGATCCGTTTAGGTGAAACCTAGGTAGGTTTGTCTGGCTCACAAGGTGTATATATATATATATATATATATATAGTTTTAAGCTGTGGTATATTTATGGGATATATGTATGCGTATGTAATTTTAAAAGTGAACATTGAAGTCAACACACTCTCTCTCTCTCTCTCTCTCTCTCTATATATATATATATATATATATATATATATATATTGCGAATATGTCCCTTGTGTGCTACTGCTTTTGAATGTTATCAATTCATGCCAGTTTCTTTAATAACGTATGCATATGAGGAGACTGTATAACTGAGACGAACCCGTTGGTCAGTTCTGAGATAACTGGCCACATCTAACCAGACATTAGGCGTCGTTCTGTCCGGCATGTCAATTCCCAATAAGAGGGGTGGGGTCGATAATTGCCCCCGCCGGTTATTTTCGCAACATGCCGTCGTCAATTGTACCTTGCGAAACAATATCTTGATAAACTTGTCATGACCATCATTGGAAATATCACTTATCTCTTTAGGGGCGCTCTTCCTCAGAAAATTTAAATTACTAACATCAATTAAGAATATATTTCTTTTTGGATTCCTCTGTGGCTAAGAGAGTTGCGTTTTTTATTGTGGGGGTTTATTTTTGAATTAGGAGGCAGGGTGGAATAAGAAATATCGGATAGTGTTGACGAGTTTGAATTCCAATTGAGTTCATTGCATTCACTTACCGGAAAGGTATGAGTCCATCTCTTCCGCCGACCCTCTCAGCTATAGGTAAATAGCAGGTGAGACCGGATCCTATAGCCTTAGCTCGCGACTAGTCTACGAGAAGAAAAACCAGCCTGATCAGGGTCGAGTTGCGTCATGCTGTTATGCCCAGAAAACACCACAGCTGTTGTGACCATCAATAAATCTGGTGATACGAAAAACCCTAGACGGCTTACGGAGCAGATGATGGTGAGTGTTTGACTCCGAGTTTAAAAATTGAAAAAATAAAGTGGGTTTTTCTGGATGTCTCATTTTCGTGGCAAGTGGGTCAATAAAACACTGGCGCAACACGATCTTTCTAAATTTTGCAACTCCTTCGAAGCTTTAATGAAATAGAATTCGCGTATATTAAATCATCTTTGTAAATTTTAGAATTCTATCTATGTCTTACTAAAAAGAAATTTCGTATATAGTAAATACTTTCTAAATTTTATATTTCTCTCTCTGCCTTACTTAAACAAACTTTGTATATATTTAATCATATTTCTAAATTTTATATTTCTCTCTCTGCCTTACTTAAACAAACTTCGTATATATTTAATCATCTTTCTAAACTTTATATTTCTCTATCTGCCTTACTGAAAAAGACTTCGTATATATTTAATCATCTTTCTAAACTTTATATTTCTCTATCTGCCTTACTGAAAAAGACTTCGTATATATTTAATCATCTTTCTAAATTTTATATTTCTCTCTCTGCCTTACTTAAACAAAGTTCGTATATATTTAATCATCTTTCTAAACTTTATATTTCCCCCTCTGCCTTACTGAAAAAGACTTCGTATATATTTAATCATCTTCTAAATTTTATAATTCTATCTATGTCTTACTGAAAGAAATTTCGTATATATCAAATAATTTCTAAATTTTATATTTCTATCTTTGCCTTACTGAACCAGACTTTGTATATATTTAATCATCGTTCTAAATTTTATAATTCTATCTATGTCTTATTAAATAAATTTCGTATATATTAAATAATTTCTAAATTTTATATTTCTCTCTCTGCCTTCCTGAAATAAATTTCCTGTATATTTAAACATCTTTCTAAATTTTATATTTCTCTATCGACCTTATTGAAACAAACTTCGTACATATTTAAACATCTTTCTAAATTTTATATTTCTCTATCGACCTTATTGAAACAAACTTCGTACATATTTAAACATCTTTCTAAATTTTATATTTCTCTATCGACCTTATTGAAACAAACTTCGTACATATTTAAACAACTTTCTAAATTTTACATTTGTCTGTCGGCCTTACTGAAATAAACATCGTATATATTAAAAGCTATTTAGCGTTTATAGTGTTCGATATACTATTAGGGCTCTTGGTCAAAGTTCCAGACCAGGTCCCGAAAAAGAAAATTGTAAATGCGGATTTTCAAGGCTGGAATATATTTCCACTTGGAAAAACAAATTCTTCCTAAAATTATTGTCGTCCGTAAAGTTTGTTTCGTAACTGAATTTCGTATATCAAACTGAGGAGAGGGAACAGTGTTTTATGTCAGAAAGTGTAATTTTTAGTACACACTTTCTACATAACTTTCTACTTTGCAACTCAATCTAACAACTTTTTGTCATTCTGCTGGGCAAATTTATGTTTAGCGAATATCTAGAATTATGTCTTTCAGCAGAAATCGTCCCATGTAAGGTACGCTCTATTGAACTTTTTTCCTCAATTCTCTCTTTCTTTCCTTTTTTTTACCTCTTTATCTTTCTTTTGTGGCGTCAACGAACACTCGTTGACACTTTTGTAATGTCAACGAATACTCATTGTCATAATGCTCGTTGTAGTAGAGTCTTTGTAATCGCAGATTACAACTCTAGTAACGCTGTTGAACAATACTGGTGTCAGACGCCTTCGAATATCACTCGCACTAATAGTACTTGCTTGATAATACTCGCTCGAATAGTAACCCCTGAATAGTGATCCGATTAGTAATCCGTATAGTGAAATATTTATTTGTATTTATAGAAAATATGGCACAATGCCATGAGGCGGATGGGGTAAAAAGGACGGTCTTGTTCGGTGTTAATGTTAAAGTTATCTAGCCACAATCACTGACCCAAACATTCACAATATTCCTAACTTCAAAACAACGCATTTTCACTTACTTTTCTCACTACATCCACCATAATAGCTCATGTCTCTGTAGAATTCATTCTCTGTAGGAGAGGGGTGGAATAAAACAAGAATTAAAAAAAAAACTAAACCCCAATGTCTATTTACAATATGAGAAATCTATAACAGAGTGATATTTATATATACAGATATGTGGCACAAGGCCAAAATGGCGATAGAGGGAGTGGTACGGTCTTGTTCTGTCTTAATGTTTAACTGAGCTAGCCACAAACACTGACCCAAACATCAATGCGAACCATGAGAATTTAAAAAAAAACTTGCTACGACGCTGCAATGAAAGAAGGCGTAATCCAGGGTCTCGACGTCTTCATCGCAGCAAACGCAGTCTTGAGATTTCTCCAAGCCTGTCGAACAAACTTTTTCGGCGACCCAGAGGGCCACACGAATCACCAGCCAGGGGAGTGATGTCTTATCATTATGGGTCCTGCAAATAGGAAGTACAGCCAAATGGTAAAGAATGAGGGCTAAGAAGTAAGTGGGACACGCCTCAGCCCTACCCTTTAAGGACAATCTCCTTCGGAGCCAAGTTTGGATCGACGCTCCGACCTTTGCCTGTACTTCAGGCTAATTCTTCTTCAGCTGAAGTCCGGGCCCGAACCACACTCCAAGAATGTGGACAGGTCCATCAGTTCAACCAAAGAGCCCAGCAAGTGCGACCCCCTCCCAGGCAATTAACCCAATGCCGGAAGACTTATTACGGTTAACTTTGTCTCGTACCTTTCAAGCGCCTTCTGTGTCACCTTAATCACGCGACGGCACGACACGAAAATGGATACGTCACCGGCGTACGAAGAATCCCTAGCTCGAGCTCTGCCAGGGAAAACAGCGATTCCGCGTAGGACCGGACTTCACGCCCTGTCATTAAGCCGGCGAAGGAAGAGCTCCAACGCCAAAGCGTAAAGTAAGAGCGACATCTAGCAACTCTGTAGAATCGACCGAGAAACCGTAAAAGGCCTCGACCACTTCCCGTTCACCTGTACCACAGCACTGGGGGAGCGATACAGAAAGCTGACCCACTTCCAGAAGTTGTGTTCAAATCCAACCGCCTGCAGAACAGCAGCTAGGTACTAATGGTCAACACTGTTAAATGTCTTGGACTGATCCAAATTGATCAGCGAAACTCACTTTTCATCTACACCTTCTATGATCGTGCGGATCAGATGCAGGTTGCTTTTGTTCGTCACTTCACAAGTCTGCTCAGGCCCCAACAAATTCGCGATAACTGACTGCAACCTCTCCGTCCGGATCTTGGCCAAAATCTGTAACTCTATGTTTAACAGAGTTATGGGCCTGTAATCATCTAAATCCCGCCCAACACCCTTGCCCCTTTTTAACAGCGGGATCATACCCTTGGAAATCCGGTCGGGGATGGATCGCTGCCAGAACCAGTTGATGAACACAACCGTCAAAATCGAGGCCAAAATGTGAGACAGACTCAAGTACATTTTGTAGGGCAGATCATTAAGTCCCGGATACTTGCTTCTGCCGACCTTCTTCAATGTCAAGTAAATTTTGTCCTCTGTGATTTCACACGCGCAGCTAGCCGTTTTAGTCGGCGAAAGTCGAGAAGTCAGTCAAATACCTGCGAAATTCGTCGCCTTTGAAACCAGGCTCCTTGGTAAAACGGCTAATGCCGCCGAAACGCCTCGCACATATATTTGGTCGACCTCGGAGTACGCGCCTCCGGGTTCATGCCCTCTTGAATGTATCGATCGAAACCTCGACGGATCTCTTCCTTGAGCAATTCTGCGCCCATGTTCACAGCTTCGTTAGACATCTTGTTTAATCTATGTCTAACTACCTGACACCGATACTGCTTGCTAGCCTCACGCTTCAGGGCTTGCCTAGCTACGTCTCTCTCTGGATAATCGTCCCCCACCCCCGCCACCGCTCGGGGCAGATTATTCTCTAGAGTCTTTTAGCCTTATCTAGAGCGAGTTGTAGGTTATATTCAGTGGTGCAGGACCTAACCTTGTCCTGAAGCCTCTCGCACGAACTACTCCTAATAACCGCCCCCACTAATTTCCGCTGCACTAATCTAGTGAGATGTTGCTGAAAGTCTCGCCAGTCCAGTAAGGACAGATTGAACTTCCAGTGTCCAGCCATTCTAGGCTTACTGCTTAACAGTATCCGGACACAGACAAGTCTATGATACGAATAGTCTAACCGGTTGAACGGGAGACAATCTAGTAAATCTAATTCGACCTTTCTCACTAACATTCTGTCCAGGTAGCTGGCTATCTGAAGAGACGGACACTCATGAGTCCACGTCCACATCTTCCGGTTCCGATGATCGACTCGGTATCTAACGACGGGCCCAAACTCGCCGATCAGATCAACCAAGCTACGATAACCAGTTGCCTTGCCGCTATCTCCCCGCCCCTGTCTAACTAAGGGCCCAGGACAGCATTCCTGTCCCCCATTAAGACTAAGCGAAACGAATTGACCAGGAACGGCTCCAACTGACGGGAAAAGTCGACACGCTCCTCCTGATCGTATGGCGCATAAACCACAACAACCGGTAACCAACCCCTGCCCACGGCAATATCAGCCACAATCAACCTGCCTACCGCGCCTAAATGGACAAGGTCAACTCTCGCATGAGTAATACTGAAATTGCCGGTCCCAGTATGTTGAATAAACGACAAAGTCGTTAGACTACATATTATCATCGACGTCGCAAATAAAGTGTGTCTCCTAGATCGTGGCCCCATCCACACTAAAGTACAACAGCCTTACTTTGATCTCTCAAGCCCCTCACATTCAATCTAGCTAGTTTCCTAAACATCTTTTAAGTCTGAGTCCCTTAAACACAAACTGGACGAAAATCTGTTTCTGTTGCTGCTCTCGCAGATTCTGTCTCTACTGCTGCTTATCTAGGGAGTTCATGCTTCTGCTGCTGTTTGGCAGAACCTTTGTCTGGCATATCCTGCAGGGGAGTGGCGGAGTTTTCGTCTTCGCTCCGTTCTCCAACACCTCAGTTCATTCACTACTGGGGACCTTCTTTACTACTTCCCTCCTTGGTTGCAGTGTTGGTTTCGTCTGTGTTGTCGGTTTCTTGGTTAGACACAGCTGCACCAAAGCCCATCAGGAGGGGCGACGACCCTCCACAACTACAAAAATGTTCCGGCCGCCGCAAGTAATGATGTTGGGTATCACATTAAACTTGAGTTAGGTGAATGTCACTAGGACTTCAAAATCATTGATGGCAATGACCGACTTGTTCTTTATGGAGGATACCCTATCTACAGAACCGTAATCCGCAAAGATGGCCCCGAAATAGTCTTCCGGGTTATACATTGGCACCCATGTAAAGTAATCCGAGGTTTCGGGTGCCTGTATACTCAGTTAGGAGCCTCATCATCTTGGTGTTGAGGTTGTTTGTTCCCTGCTGAGGCCTCTTCAGATGCCAGTAGGATGTCCCACATATGCATTCGACCTTCTGGCCAACACTTTGGCCCCGATATTCAAAACCTTTAGGGCTTCTTCCATAGCTTGCCTGCTGACAGGCATGAATTTCCTAGTCTTGACGTCGACTGTAAACAGGGAGATTGTTCTAGCTGCCATTGTTTCCATAACTGAAGGCACCGGTAAATGTTCATTACTAGAGATAAATTCTTTATATTTATCTTTTTCTCCATTATAATATCCCAGCCATTTTTGAGGGGTCTTTCTGACACCCATGCTGATAGTGCTGTGGAGATAGTGGTCAACGGCTCTTTTTCCAGGGGCACCTCAGCCACGGCAGGGGGCCATTCCCCTCACAAAATTACAGAGAACAATAAATAATCAATAAGCAAAAATACAAAGTACAAAAAGAATTACAAAGTCACATTTACTATAAATCAACACAATGTACAAACAAAACTATTCGGACTAACGTCCGGCGGGCAAACAATAAAAAAATCCCTGAATAAATGCCCCAGACAATACGGAATAGTAATCCGTATAGTGATGATATTCACCTACCGCCCCACGCGGTCGGATGTGGCACAAGGCCGAGTTTATTGTGGGGTATCCGAACCTGTAGGCTCGGGCAAAAATTCTCCGTAGGCCCCATAAAAAGCGGAGTCGGGTAGCTGTCTACCACCCCAGATGAGATTCTGCCCTTTGGCATAGCCTCGTCTGGGTTCCTCTCTGACCAGAGGCAGAAAGTTCGGCAAGAAATAATCCGTATAGTGATCACTCAGACGTCATGCTAATTCCCTTATATACATTTCCTTTATCGTCACGCGATCTACTTATTTAAAATGGGATCGCCAGTGTTTGCTCTCTGGTGATCTGTGTTCAAACCCCAATGTCGACAGAGACACTTTATTTCTATATAACAGTTTCTTCCCATACTTTTCTCCATGAATTCTTCCTTCCTTTCAGTCCGTTCTTCTTTTTTTCCCCTTCTATTTCCAATCATGCTTCCTTCCTTCTTTCTTTTTCTTTTTTACTTTCTTTCTTTTTTTTTTTTCATTTTCCTTCTTTTCAGTCACTTCCTCTCTTCTTTTCATTTCCAAAATGCTTCTTTCTTTTTGCTTTCTTTCTTTCTCCCCGACTTTCTTTCTTTCTTTCTTTCTTTTTTGATTTTTTCTTCTTTTCAGTCACTTCCTCTTTTCTTTTTATTTCCAATTCTGCTCCTATCTTTTTTTTTTGCTTTCTTCCTCCCCTTCTTTCTTTCTTTCTTTCTTTTTTTGCTTTGCTTCTAACGTCATTTTTCTTTTCAGTCACTTTCTCTCTTCTTTTCATTTCCAATTCTGCTTCTTTTTTTTTCTTTCTTTCTTCCTCCCCTCCTTTCTTTCCTTCTTTTTTCTTTCCCCTTCTTCTAACGGTATTTTCTCTTTCTTCTTTCATTTTCTGCCATTTCTTGGATTTTCTCTATTGTAAGTTTTCCATGTATTTAAAACTCTTTCTTTCTTTCTTTCTTTCTTTCTTTCTTTTGTTCGTTGTTTTTTCTTTTTTCTCTCTTTCTTTCTACCATTCAGGTTTTTTTTATTTTCTGCGTTTTTTCTTTTTTATTGTCTTTCTTCCTAACAATTTTCTCTCTCCTTTTAAACCTTCTCTCTCTCTCTTTTTATTTGTCTGTGTGTCTATCTGTCTGTCTGTCTGTCTGTCTCTCTCTCTCTCTTCATTGATTTTTTTCTTTCTTTCGTTTTCCACTCTTTCTATTTTTCATCTCGCATTTTTTTTATCCTTGGCCTATTCCTTTCTTTCTTTCTTTCTTTCTTTCTTTCTTTCTTTCTTTCGTTCTTTCTTTCGTTCTTTCTCCCTCTTTCTTCGAGTTTGCCCCACCTTTTATTTGCCCATCTTTCTATTCTTTTTCTTTACTTTTATCTTTCTTTCTTTTGTCTTCTCTTTCTTTCTTTGTCTTCTTTCTTTCAGATAGTATCCTTCTTTCTTTCTTTCTTTCTTTCTTTCTTTCTTTCTTTCTTTCTCCCTGCCCTCCCTCTCTTTTTCATTTTCTCTTCCCTTTTTGTCCCTGTCCGGCTTTTAACAAAAATCATTTGATAGCCATATACCATGTTCCTGTGCTAAATCGATTTTGCGCATGGTTCGAACATTCATTTTAGCCTCCAAAATTTACGGATTCCAGTTTTTCGTGAGTCTATGACAAGCCCAAGATTTTAGTCAAGCAAGTTCCATATTCACAGGGGTGCGCCAGTGAAATGGCCTTCGGGACATTTCAATCGAGGCTTGCGAAATATGAAGTGAACATGATTTAACAAATTCAATATAAAAGGAATTCACAAACATACACATACAAACAGTCAAATATATATATATATATATATATATATATATATATATATATATATATATACATATATATATATATCGGTAAAATGAGAACAAATGGAGTATAATTCCACTCTACGTAACATTTAATTCAAAAGAGGGTTCAATACAGAGTAGAGGTAAATATTATTTACTTTAGGGTATTAAAACAAAAACATGTTAAAAATCGTTACACAATTACACTTATGTTTCAACACGACAAATGTGTCTCCTCGAACGATGTCAAACAACTGGCGAGCAAAAGATTCTAATGGTACAGAGCTTACTAAACTTATTGCTAATTTTAATTTTATTGGTTACTTTTTCACGGGCAGTGTTAATTCTATCAACTAAATTAATTCTTTTAATATTCAACTTCTTATAATTTTTAGTTAATTTTTTTTTAATTAGAGCATTATAATCTTTAGGATCAAATTTACAAAAATTAGGAGTTTTGCCAGATTTAACAAAGATTTTGTTAGATCTATTAATATCTTTAACAACAGAATCTAAAATGTCCCCGAAAATGATTCCTATTTATATGAAAAGAGATATCATTAATCATGCTCGCCAGTGGCTTAACATCGGCCGAGGAGACACATTTGTAGAGTAGAAAAACGATTGTAACCGTGTAGCGATTGTAAACATGATTTTGTCTTATATATATATATATATATATATATATATATATATATATATATATATATATATATGAGTGGATATATGGTATTTAAAACAGGCGCCTCACGTTTCATCATGTATGCACATATTTAGCGAATGTTTGGGGCGTACCTATATATATATATATATATATATATATATATATAGGTAAAATGGTAATAAATGGAGTACAATTCCACTGTACGTAACATTTAATTTAAAAGAGGGCTCTATACACACTAGCTATATGTTATTTATTTTGTTAAAAATCACTACAATAGTCCGAATAATGTAAATAATGTGCATAATAACTCATCTCAGAAATATAGACAGATGCTGAAAGGCCGAAACGTTGTAATAAATATGGCGACAAAGATGAGGACAATAGTCCGAATAATGTAAATAATGTGCATAATACCTCATCTCAGAAATATAGACAGATACTGAAAGGCCGAAACGTTGTAATAAATATGGCAACAAAGATGAGGACAATAGTCCGAATAATGTAAATAATGTGCATAATACCTCATCTCAGAAATATAGACAGATGCTGAAAGGCCGAAACGTTGTAATAAATATGGCGACAAAGATGAGGACAATAGTCTGAATAATTTAAATATTGTACATAATACCTCATCACAGAAATATAGACAGATACCAATACTCAACAATATTAACTACGAACACGGCCACAATGTGCTATGTTCGGAAAATAAAACATCCCTATAACTCTAAAAACACACACCCAACCCATACACCAAATTAAAAAAAAATAAAATCATCCTTGATAATGGCTAAAATTATAGCCGAACGTCTGAAGGTTCGTATATTTAAGTAGTTGTTTTTGTTTGAATCTGTTTTTTTTTCTTCTTAAAGTGACTTTTATTTACTTACTATGTTTAATTTTGTGCTTTCATGCCAAATTCTATAAAGTTTAAAATGCTATAATGTAGCTAAAATATCTTCTATCTATTCGTGTTTTATTTCCGTTTAATCTTGAAGTCTCCATCTTAACTTGTCTTCATTGGCTAGACTGGTATCAACAACTTCTCATGTCTTATTTTCTTCTCTTGCCTTTTCCTTTGTATTTGTAAAATTTGGATATACTCCCCCTTCTTTTTCCTTTTTCTTTTCCTTTCCTTCTCTCTCTTGTCGTGTTGATTTCTTAGGCTTTCTTATTCCTTTCTTTCATCTTTCTATTTCTTTTTATTGATTTCTTATTCTCTTCCTTTTTTCTTCCGCCTTTTTTTTTTCTTTTCCTTTTATGGAAATTTTTATATATTTCTTTCTTTGCTTTGTATGGCAAATTTTCGAAAATCTAAAAAGAAGTGATATTTCATAAATGGTATTAATTCGTTTATTACCGCCATCGAAATAAATAAATAAAATTAAAATTAAATTAAATTAAAATTAAATAAAATCGTTTATTACCACCGACTGATGAGATGTCTAAATTAGACAACGAAACAAATATGAATTTTTGTCGTGCTAACTTACATGTTCCAAAGTAACAGCATATAATATATATATATATGTGTGTGTGTGTGTGTGTGTGTGTGTGTGTGTGTGTGTGTGTGTGTGTGTGTGTGTGTTTTGAACAATAAAAATATTAGAAAATTAAAATCTTCAGACACACTGGGTTGTATATTAATATTCCTTCGTTTTTATTATTATTTCATTTAGATTCCTCGACAGGTTTCGGCCAACATGGCCATCATCAGGAGAAAATAATTTTCTGCTTGCTTGTAGCAGTGAACTACAAAAATGAATGTCTTCATGAAAAAAATGAACTTTATCTGTAGTTTACATTTGTTTGTTTTTTCTTTAACATGAATTTTGGTCAGTCCTTGTGTTGGTCAAACAGTCTTTTTAAGTTGTTATTTAAGATAAGAGTTGGATGGATTCATGCTGCTCTGAATTCCTTTGGTCATTTTGACAGTTTTATTGGTTCCTGGAAAATGATGTATCTCTGTTAAGTGTGTGTGTTATTTGGTTCTTAGGGAGTGAGTGAGTATGATGTGTGTAAGCGTGTATATTAGTATGAGTGTGTGTATAAGTATGAGGCCTCAACACCTCCGCAAGCATGTCTGTCTTGTGTGGGTGAGAAATGTGGGTAGGCCCTGATTTGGGGGATTATATTTTAATCCTATGTATGTCGTTAAAGTTGTGATTAAGCTCGTCTGGATAGTGCGTTTTTAGATGTCG